>SJXQ01005169.1:30050-314208 GCA_006408695.1 Aepyceros melampus | reverse complement strand
ATCACCAACTCGATGGACATGGGTTTGGGTGAACTCTGGGAGTTGGTGATGGACAGGGAGGCCTGGCGTACTGCTATTGATGGGGTCACAAGAGTCGGACACCACCGAGCGACTGAACTGAATTGAGCTGAACATCAACATCATGCTAAGGAAAGGCACCAGTGTGCTTTTAAGATATAAAACATTCTAGGTCATTCTATCCTCACTGCTGTCTCTCAAAGCACTATTCAAGGGACACATTCAACACATGGAGGAGATGCAGACTCTGCTATTTACATATTGAAGAGGACTAGTATGTTGTTTCTATCTATAATCTGACACTAATATTTGCTCTGATATCTATGTTGGATAGAACTCTTCCTGAAGCTACTGCTGCTAAGTCGCTTCAGTTGTGTCTGACTCTGTGAGACCCCATAGACGGCAGCCCACCAGGCTCCCCCATCCCTGGGATTCTCCAGGCAAGAACACTGGAGTGGGTTGCCATTTCCTTCTCCAATGCATGAAAGGGAAAAGTCAAAGTGAAGTCGTTCAGTCGTGTCTAACCCTTAGTGACCCCAAGGACTGCAGCCCACCAGGCTCCTCCATCCATGGGATTTTCCAGGCAAGAGTACTGGAGTGGGGTACCATTGCCTTCTCCCTAGCCACACTTAAAATACCATCTTAAGTATCATTTTCTCAAACTTTTTTTCTTTTTTACCTGTTTATACATTTTTACTATCTGGAATTTTTGTGTTGATTTTTGGTATCAACTTCTCCCATTAGACTTTGAACTCCATGGTGCTATGTATTATCTTAACTTTGCTCACCAACACAGCCCCACTGCCAAGCCTTGAGAGAGGAGAGTAGGGGGACACACTAGTTTACACACTCCCTGCCTTGACTGCTGGTTAGGCGCCTTACAGCTGCTGCTGCTAAATCACTTCAGTTGTGTCCAACTCTGAGCGACCCCATAGTTGGCAGCCGACCAGGTTCCCCCATCCCTGGGATTCTCCAGACAAGAACACTGGAGTGGGTTGCCATTTCCTTCTCCAATGCATGAAAGTGAAAAATGAATGTGAAGTCACTCAGTCGTGTCTGACTCTTTGCTACCCCGTGGACTGCGCCTACCAGGCTCTTCCGTCCATGAGATTTTCCAGGCAAGGGTACTGGAGTGGGCTGCCATTGCCTTCTCCAGGTTAGGCATCTTAGCCACGCACATTTTTCTAAGGTGGAGGTCTCTGTCCCATATACATATTCTCTGCTCCTTCCTGTGGCGCATTTAGGTAATATCTGTTTTGTTTTGTATGGTGGCCTACTGTTTTGATGTAGGTAAATCCTATTCACAAAGGATAGAATTTTAAATTGCTACAATGAGCACACACAGAGAAATCTCTCCTCCAATCTTGCTCCTTCAATAAACCTGCCATCTTAATATTCATCTGTAAATGTATATGTCTACTTTTTCAAATTTGTGTGGAGCATAGGATGAAGGAAAGACCTATTTGTTATATATTAGGACCCTAAAATATCAATATACTGGCACACTGGCCAGGAATCTTGAAAGAGCCAGCAATGGGTTGGTGTTATGTGAAACACAATACCACATGGGTAAATCCCTGTGGGCCGGGGTCTTTGACCTTCCAGGACTGCAGCTCTTGTGCAGCTTATGGCAGCACATGTCTATGGCATTTAGCAGCTATTTTATAAGAAACCTGAAAGTAAAAGTGTCAGTTGCTCAGTTGTGTCCAACTCTTTGCAACCCCGTGCACTGTAGCCCACCAGGCTTCTCTGTCCCTGGGGTTCTCCAGGCAAGAATACTGCGGTGGGTTTCCATTCCCTTCTCCAGGGGATCTTCCCGACCCAGGGATCAAACCTGGGTCTCCCACATTGCAGGCAGATTCTTTACTGTCTGAGCCACAGGGAAGCCATTATAAGTAACCTAGGGCTTAGTAAATATATCTTACACTGACTTTTGTATCTGACCTTGATGAATGTAGGTGTAGCTTTGACCCAAGCAGGCATGAATGAGATAGGGATTAGATTATTGAGGGCGAAGGAGTCTCTTAGTTCCAGTAAGGGTCACCTCCAGTAAGGCAGGAAGTGCCTGCCACTGGGGCACTGAGTGCTGTCCAGAATTCTCAGGGGCCTGCTTCTCACTCACTGCCACCTCAGCCACTCCACTGAGTCAATCTGATGAGAATTCCAGAAGCAAGAGGAGGAGGAGCCCAGCACCTCCCAGACTCCACCGGATCCTGAGTCCTTGCTTGGTGATGAGCTAAACAACAAAGTGGCTGAACTGGTGCAGTCCCTGTGTGTCAAATATGTAACAAAGGATCCCACCACAAAAGCGGAAATGCTGAGGAGTGTCATGAAAGAACACAAGAACAACTTCCCTGAGATCTTCAGCAAAGTCTGTGACTGCATGGAGGTTGTCTTTGGCATTGAAGAGAAAGAAGTGGACCCCACGAGACACTCCTATGAGCTTGTCAAATGCTGAGTAATGAAGGGGGAATGCCCAAGACCGGCTTTCTGATACTTATCTCGGGTATGATCCTCATGGAGGGCAACTGTGCCCCTGAGGAGAAAATCTGGAAAGCATTGAATACGATGAAGGTGTACGCTGGGCAGGAGAATTTCATCTACGGTGAGCCCAGGAAACTCATCACCAATGATCTGGTGGAGGAACAAAATCTACAGTATCGGCAGGCGCCTCACAGTGATCCTCCACACTATGAATTCCTATGGGGTCCAAGGGCCTATGCTGAAACCAGCAAGACAAAAGTCCTAGAGTTTTTGCCAAGATCAGTGGGACTGACCCCACTACCTTCTTATTCTGGTATGAGGAAGCCTTGAGAGATGAGAGAGCCCAGGCCAGAACTGTCCCCTGGGATACTTCTGCCATGGCCAGTGAAAATTCCAGCGTCATGTCCAGCAGCCTCTTCTGCCCTGAATGAAGTCCAAAGCAGTTTCCCAGTCTTCATCTGAAGACAACAGTCAGTGTTCCATGTAATGGAGGGCTAAGGTGGAAGAGTCTATTAGCATTTTCATGTTCCTATTGTATATGAGTGATTTGGACATTTAACTTTTTTTTATTACTTGTTTTTTCCCCCAAATATTGTTTAATAAAGTTTAGTTAGCTCCAGAAAAAAAAAAAAAGGCATTGAGGGTGAAATGACTTGTTCCTTGTAATGTTTCTCATTGTCAACTGGCTGAGCCATCAATCTGCAAAAATAATTAATATCCATATGGGCTATAATATGCTGGGTGAAGTTTTGTCTTTGTACAATAGGTGTGTGACATTAATAGAGACTATTAATTTAACTATTTCAAACTCTTTTCTCTTCCTTCACTTGAAAGGGCATCCAATTCCAAAAAGAGGCAAGGTGAGACATGCCAAGTAACTAGTCTCTTAGACTCTGAGACACAGTCACAGTCTCTAAGAGTCACCTCCTTCCATGTAGTTCCAAACTGACTCTGATTTGGTCACTGGATAGCTTGTGAGCAGGGCATAAGAGCCCCAAGGTCAAGATTGGATTGACCCACAAAGGAATGGTGGCTTTTATTGAACATCAGATAATGAAGAACAAGGGAGAGAGACATGTTATGTTGGAAATGACTTTTACTTGAACCTAAGTTTAAGGGAGATTGGAGGAGATCATCCGAAAGTTTTAACTCAAAATTTAGCAAAGAAATGTTGTACCTCCATTTATGTTAGAAATAAGGTTTACAGGTAATTTGCATAAAAATATAGAGAGGTATGTGTATTTTAAATGATTATAGCCCAGGCTATAATTTTACCTTTGGAAAGAGCAGAAGGCAGATTTTCAAGGCATGAAGAAAGAAAGGGACCTACCTAAGAGGCACTTTGAAGTCTCTATCATCAAATTAGAACTGAATGAAAAGGAAAATGAGCTACCTTAACACCAACTGCTCTTCCTCTGAAAATGGCAAAATTTCTCAGCAGCAAGTTTGAGTGATTTCCCTGGAAGGGGCTTACATCCAAGACAACATTGAGAAGCATCATCTTACAAAAGCACATGGGAATTCCATAGCAGCAGCAGTCAGGAAACCAGCCATTCAAAGCAGCCTATTGTAACCTATAAAACACTTCTTGTAAATCATGTAATTTATTTTTTCATTTATGTACAGTTTATGTAAATTTTTAAAATATTTGTTGTGATCTGTTCTTAAACATTCCCTTTCTTTTCCTTAAGTCTTATCTGTATGAAGGAAACTTGGGTTTTGCTTGTTATATTAATTGGCCATTAAGCTAACTTAAGTACTCTACCTTCTTTTCAGTAGTTTAACTTTTTCTAGTTTTGTTCATATTCTAAATAAATGTTAAAATCATGCTTTTTATTTCCTACTTTGCAAATAAATTCTCTAAGTTATTTACCAAAACAAAAAACAAAGCAGTCACAGACTGAACATTTAAGAGAGGAATTTTATAGATCATAAAATGTATTAAGCCCTTTCAACTTTGTTTCAAGATCACTGTGGTAATTTAAAATATACAAGTTGCCCCCCACTAAAACAATGCTGATTCAGTATAATTTTTGAGCTTTGCTATTTGCTAGACAATGCTTTTCCCTCTGGGGATATTAATGGAACAGAGACCACTGATTGCTATGCCCATGTAGCACAGATCTTATAGGGAGAGCTGGAAAATAAACAAGAGAAGTAGTGAGCATGTTGCATGAGAGAGAGTGGCATGTGATGAGGAAAATAAAAAGCAGGGAAGAAACAGGAAGTGTCCACTGAGAGAAAAACTGGTGATCAAGGAAGGTCCTACTAATAGGAATAAGACCCAAAGGGAAGCAAAGAGTACACAAACAAAGGCGGGCAGTAGGAAAAATAAGAGAGCAAAATAACAGATTAGAGCCAAGGTCTGGCATCATTTCTCTAACTAGGGGGCCAGACCCCATAAACTACAGAGGAATAACAAAAGGAAAAGTCTAGACCTCAGAGAGGAGACAAAGTTAAGAAAAGAATGAATGAAACACTATAAGCAGCATCACCCTACATATGAAGTAAAAGGAAAGAGATCAGTTTAGTGATCAGACATGAATTCTCAAAACTCAACTGGACACAACAGCAAAGACACAATTCACGAATGATAGGCTGGACTTCATTAAAATTGTCTGCTCTGTGAAAGGCAATGTCAAGAGAATGAAAATACAAGTCATAGAAAACAGAGAAAATATTTGCAAAGATACATCTGATAAAGTGTTCTTATTCAAAATATAGCAAAATATCTTGAAGCTTAACATAAGAAAAAAGAACTGGATTAAAAAATGGGTTAAAAATCTTAACATACACCTTACTAATAAACATATATACACAAAACATACACAGATTAAAAGATGATCCATATCATATGTCTTCAGGGAAATACAAATTAAAAAACAATAAGATATTACTGATATCACTACATACTTATTGAAATGGCCAAAATCGAGAATACTCATAACAACAAATGGTGTCAAGATGTGTAACAAGAATTTTCATTCGTTGCTGGTGAAAATACAAAATGATACAGCCACTTTGGAAGAAAGTCTGTTGATTTCATTCAAAACTAAACATAGTCTTACCATATGATCCAGAAATCATGCTCCTTGGCATTTATCTAGAGGAGCTAAAAATGTTATACACAAAAACCTGTCTGCACACATACACATACACACACACAGAAAAATAGATAGATATTTAGATAGCAGCTTTATTCATGATTGATGAAACTTGGAAATGGTCAAGATGTCCTTCAGGACATGAATGGATGAAGTGTGGTACATGTCTGCAATGAAATGTTATCTCTTTGTCCTAACAAAGAATGAACTATCAAGTCATGAAATGACATGAAGGAACCTTAAGTGCATGCTACTATGTGAAAGAAGCCAGTCTAAAAGGACTACATACTATATGATTCCAAACAGATGACATTCTGGAAAACTTCAAACTATGGAGACAGTAAAAAAAAGAAAAAAGAAAAAATCAGTGGTTGCCAGGGGTTGGGGCAGAGAATGAATAGGTAGAGCACAAAAAAATTTAGAGCAATGAAACTATTCTCTGTGATACCATAATGCTGGACACACATCATTGTAGATTTGTACAAATTCATGGACTGTACAACATCAAGTGAGCCCTAATGTAAACTACAGACCATGAGTGATTAGGATGTGTCAAAGTAGGTTTATCAGTTATAACAAATTTACCATTCTGGTGAGGGATGTCATAAAGGGAGAAGCTATGCATGTGTGGTGATGGGGTGTACATGGGAAATCTCTGTACATTGACCTTAATTTTGCTCGGATCATACAAATGTTGTTCTTTTTTTAATAGTCTTAATAAGAATTTTAAAAAAAACAGGCAATCAAAAATTTGTCACAGTCTTGGGTGTATTATTAAGGAAAAATCAATAATAATAAATTTAGGAGGGCCTTCTGTAAAGGAGAAATAGGAAAGATCAAATTATCTGAGAAGGAGAAATAAGAAAGGATCAGTTATCTGAGTAGCCCTCTACAGCAGAAAAAGATGAAACACTACAAAAGATGTGTTTTAACAGTAAGATACAGCAAGTTATTTCAATTTCAAAAAAATCCAAAAGCAAAGCAGAGGAAATCAACTTCTAGGGTGAGCACAAGTAACAAGGTCTTAGTATTCACAGGGTCTCCTGGCATAACACCTGAGGTCTGAGCAGCAGCTGAGGACAGAGATCTTCTGAGGTTGGCTAACAGTCATCCACTATTGTTTCCTCAACCTCATGCTCCTGCCTAAAAGCTGAGATCTCCATTTGACAGGCCACCTGCAAAGACCCAGCTCATAGATGCATGATGAGCCCCTGAGCTGGACATCACTACCCTCACATTTAAGAATAGGAAATTGTTACTCAGAATTAAGCAACCTTTGCAGAGACACACAGTAAATGACAAAAAGAATCAAAACTGGTTCTACCTCATTTAAAAGCATCTGAACTCCCATGTATACCATTCCTCAAAAACTGGCCCTTGTCTCCCTCTTTAACCCCATCACCCACAACTTAACCTCAGGAATCTTTTTCTCTCTGTTATACCCGGCTAATTAACATTCAACAAATACCATATATGTTCTCTTAGTTCCCTGTGCCTTCCTACACAGTTCATTACCTTTTAGCTTATATTACTCCTACCCATCCTTCAGCTAGTCAACAACTTAGGTCTCCTTTTTTTTTTTTTTAGATATCCTCTGCAACACCTCCAGAGAACCTCCCTCCCTTACCCCAAGATCTCTTATGATATAATTTATTGTAATGGCACATGGTACATTTCTGATTAAATGTTTACCTGCTCTCTTAACTGTATCTAAACATCTCTGTTATTTCCTACACTAACAGAGTTTTGGGCATGGAATAATTGCTTAGTGTTTGTAGAATGAAGTTCCGTCTCATTTTTCAGCCCTTTTAATCTAATGAAATACTCAAGCAACTTATTACAATTGATCCAGCATTTAATACCACTGAAGAGCTTAGAGTCACCTGCAGCCGTGAGAGAACTCTGGGACTCCCTCTGCCTGATCTTGGATAATCAGACTAAACAACGAATCTCAACTTTGATGCCTGAGGGACTGCTCTTTTCATGCTTCCCTCATCCCTTCATTACCAAAGAGATAGAAGTATGAGATCTATGACAAAAACACCTTTTCCTGACAGTTGTTCTGAAAGGACATACTCCTTGTTGAAGCCCCATTCAAGGTTTTGAAATTATAAATGTATGTAGTTATCATGTTTATCAGCCATCTCTTAAAAAAAAAAAGTCAAACATGGTTTTCCTCTAATGAACTTGCTTATCTTTCCCTAGTAAATCTGTTTAATGCGCATTATCAATGCTCTTTGAGAATTCACTGATGACCTATTACTTCCTGTGTTAGAGTGCATATTAGAATGTACACACTCTATCAGAAAGCTCAATTTCTGTACTCAGTGGAGAGAAGTGCCTGTCCTCAAAGAGTAAATAAGCTACTACTCGGAGCATCAGTTTCACTTTTACAGTGTCTTAAGCACTGAGAAAAACTTGGCTTCAAGTTTGGAGGTGTTTCAAGGTAGATCATCTCTTTGCACATCTGGGAAGTATATGCCATGACATATTGTACAATTTGTCAAATTGTGTTCAGCTGTAAGAAAGCAGTCCTGAAGTTAGACCCTCTTCTCTGAAGTTTTTCTTCTGTCATTTCTGAGATTTAAGAAAGGCTTCAAGACTAAGTACTGTCACTTCTATGAGATACTGCATTGGCCCCTGGCAATAATCACACTTGTAACAGCTTGAAGTGCATTTACTCACAGATGATATACATTTTACAATTCATGGTGAGTTTTACAACTCATCGGATTTGAAGTAGGTCACAAAGAAGTGTTAAGAGTTTCAAAACTCTATCTAGTATGTGCTTTTTTTTTATCAGAAAATTTTGCTATTTTTAGCAATGTGAGGGGACTTTTGGGATGATCTCATGCAATCCCTTAATTTTATAGATTATGAGCCTGAGACCTGGGAAGGTTAATTGATTTTCCCAAAGTCCCAGAGCTAGTTAGTGGCAAGTCAACACCAGAGCCCATCTTTTATTTTTGTCTCAAAGGCTCTCTTTCCACTCTGCCAGGCTGTCTCTAGTCTCTGGCTACGCAAACCAGGCTTCTGAAGTGCATTATTAAAGGATTATCTGTTCTGCCCTTGGTGGCTGGGTCAGCAATAAGATTATTAAATTTTTATCTCATTCAGAGCTCTCCAACCTGGGAGATTCTCATCTGCCAGACTTAATCTGCCAAAAATATGCAGAGGGAAGTAATGACACACAGTAGTCACAGAATTAGAAACTCAAAGTCATTAGCTGGGAAATCCATTGTCCAGTCTACAGCCAAATTGTGTGGCTTCTTTTTTTTTTTTTTTTAAAGCATTTCTTCCCTCCATTTATGCATCCATGAAAACCTGTGCACAGCCAGCCCGGTCTGAACCTGCACAGATAGCTCCCGGAAGTGCCTACACTCTGACATCTGCCTAAATGCCAAATGAAGCTGCCGTATGATAATGAATACAAAATGAATTAATAATGATATGTGAATCATGAATACAATTTACAGTTCCTCAGACAAAATAGTGTCTTTTTTAGCCTGCACCTGCATAAACTACCTCCTGCAAGTTTTTTTTTTTTTTTTTAAAGCATTTCTTCCCTCCATTTATGCATCCATGAAAACCTGTGCACAGCCAGCCCGGTCTGAACCTGCACAGATAGCTCCCGGAAGTGCCTACACTCTGACATCTGCCTAAATGCCAAATGAAGCTGCCGTATGATAATGAATACAAAATGAATTAATAATGATATGTGAATCATGAATACAATTTACAGTTCCTCAGACAAAATAGTGTCTTTTTTAGCCTGCACCTGCATAAACTACCTCCTGCAAGCTTAGTCACAACCCGCCAAGCTCTCTCCTGACACACCACCGCCATCTACTGTCACCGGGCAGAATGGCAGCCTCACTTAAAACGTATCCGAGCTCGTGTCTGCTCTTTCTTAGAGCCAAACAGATATTTGCTTTAAAAGTCTGTANGGCCAAAATAGTTGACAGCTTGTTTTATCACACCACAGAATCTAAACAACAGGAATAATTCCATCTTGAACTTAAAGCAGTTCTTTGCTTTAAAAAAAAAAACTAATTAAATAACAATGTGTTTATTTCTCTTTTGATGTCTTTATAGATAACTTTCTTCACGGAAGTCCACCAGCTTATCAGACGTTCTGACGCTTTCAAAATTTTCATCACAAATAAATTTAGCATTTCTAGACTCCACATACCCACTCCAGTGTTCTTGCCTGGAGAACCCCAGGGACCGGAGAGCCTGGTGGGCTGCCGTCTATGGGGTCACACAGAGTTGGACATGACTGAAGTGACTTAACAGCAGCAAACTCCACATACTGGGGTCTCCCTGGTAGCTCAGTAGTAAAGAATCCACCTGCCAATGCAGGAGTCATGGGTTCAATCCTTGGGTCAGGAAGATCCCCTGGGGAAGAAAATGGCAACCCACTTCTGTATTCTTGCCTGGGAAATCCTATGGACAGAAGGAACCTGGCAGGCTACAGTCCATGGGGTTGCAAAACAGTCAGACACAACTCAGCAACTGAATGACGACAACGGACTCCATAGTGAGACATCATTAAAATCAAAAGTGATATTAGCTTTATTACCTCTACCTTCTAGTGAGCATCTGCTGTTTGTTCTCCCACTTTCTCCCCACTGCCCCCAACATCTATCATTAACTGTGTCTGAATTTCTCCCCTTTGAGCAGTATAATCCTAGGAACAGATATATATTTTAGAAGAGGTCACTTTGGCCTCTCATTAGAGAAAAGAGCATAGGGGAAGTATGTAAGGAGGGAGGGAACTAAGGAGGCTGGTATGGGATTTGAGTGAATGATAACTGTAACTTCAACTAGTGTAATGGTGACAGAGGTGGTAAGAAGTGGCAGGATCTGGGATATATTTTGAAGGCAGGAGTAATAAAATTGCTGATAAATTAGATTTGACATAGGGAGAAAGAAAAGACTCAAAGGCAACATCTTGATTTTTGTCTTGAACAACCGATTTAAAGAAGAAACAAGGGGTTATGATTTAGACAATTTAAAAGATTCCTACTTGACACTGATATAGAGCTGACAGATAATAGGAGCCTGCTCATCATTCTGATTTCCTTTTGGGAAATTATACTTTCCTACTATGTACAGTTCAGGTAGGATTATGAATTAAGTTGTTCTACCTTTATCTTTTATAGATTTGAGCTGTACACAAATATGCTATGTCTAAAACAAAACACTAAATTAAAGCAGTGAAACCATCTGTTTCTTTTGTGGCAAGTTCAGAAAAACTATGTAAACTCTCCCCCCGTGCTAGAATTCATCTGAAAGCAATGATGTCAGAAACAAACCCCTCTGCTATCTGTGGATTCTTCCTAGGCTCTGCATGTTCTGATTCTGATATGAACAATTGAAATGGAAATGAAAAATAACACTATTGACTCTCTCCTCTGTGCAATGAGGGAACTTGACCCCAAATCTCTAAGGCCCCCTGCTCCAACCTTCAGATTCTGTGATGGTGCATAACTAAAATAGACCATGTATTTCCTTGTAACTAGGCCACCTTATTAAAACTTACTCCATTTATTTTCCAGATTACAGTGTTCACAATCATGTTATCTTTAAAAGTTTTTGCTAAGATTTAGGAAGAAAGAATGTTGTTGCCAAGTAACCAGACTTATAGGAAGAAATGAGTTAGGCAGCAGCAGAAATGAAAATAAAAATGCCAAAAGAAATTCTTTAAAATTACCATTAAGGATATGGTTTAAGTGTTCAAGTTTGATTCTCCCTAGCAAAATACATTTATATTTAAGCTTTCAAATCAAGTGTTGAGACTTAGTAAAAACCAATGGGAATGAATGAGTGATAGCATCTCACATCTATAATCCATTTTCACTGAATATTTCCACAGTCCTGTGGAAAGAGCCTGATCATTACCTGTCATTAATTCATTATCAAATATATATTGATGGAATGAATCACAAGGGATGCTGTGAAGTGCACTGACTGAATAAAATCATTTAGAAATAGGAAAGTTGGCATGGACAAAAATAAACTTCCACAACAAACAGGCATGAGAAATTCATTATGAGTAGATAGTTCTAATTTCCTCACATTATCCATTTACTTTTGGTAAAGTCACATAGAAACCTAGAAATTTCACTTTGCCCTTCACAATCTTTTCTACTATCCCTAGATAATACATCCACTTTTCCTTCTTGTTTCTGAACTCTCTTCTACCTGTCCATCAAACCTTGATTCCACAGATCATAGCACAAATTTCATTTTTTTCTTCTTTTCTCCTAGACAAAAGGAGGCTGCTCATTTGATCCTCTTACTGAAACAGAGAAAAGAGAGTTTAATAGCTTTAACAAAATCTTTTATTTTATATGTCAAAGTTATTTTACTCATACAACACATTTTACAGTGCTGACAAAATTTCATCCTATGCCAAAACACTGCATGCCATTCTCAATAGTTTTGGAATTTTTAATCTCCGTGAATATAATTCAAGCTTATGCATATGAACTGAAATGAACTGAAATGCAAATGAACTGAACTGAAATGACCCCTTAAAGAAAGTCAGTTGGAAGCAGGACTCACTGGCACGGAAACATTTCTTGGGTAACATGACCTTGTTTTTGTTTTTGTTTTTTTCTTTTTTTCAATTCAGCATCAGTCACCAATTACAAATCCAACTTATAAATACCTAAGATGCACTTAGGAATGAATAATATACATTCTTAATTGATTTTATGTTCCATGCTAAATATGAAGTTCCCCCCTATGTGTTACAGGAAAAATAAACAGTAGAGATTTCAGCAAGTTTCTACAGTACAGAAAAGCAAACATAATATAATGAAATCTGTGGGAGATACTGACATTTTCCCTCTAATATACATCCCCTGCCTCTCTTTTCATTGTGATAGAAAGTCTGGCTCAGCAGATGGTCACTTAGATTACTAAGACTACATTCCTGGCAACCCTGATAGCAAGGTATAGCCACATGACTAAGTTCTGGGCAGTGGGGTATCAGGGAAGTGGCAGGTGAATGCTCCATTACTGGCAGCTGTGAATAAATGACAGTGAATCATCTTGAGGTACACGCAGTTAAGTACAACCCTTTAGGGGCAGCAGAGCAAGAAGATGGACAGATCCTTGGTCCTGATGATTCCATAACGCTTGAACATTACACCAATCAACTTTCATGTGTGTGCAAAATGAACTTCTACCTTGTTTATTGATTTTTGTGTGTGTGTGGATCTTTGCTTCAGATGACAATTCTATATTCTAAGAATACAATGTCTATTTGTGCAAGCAAAGAAATATCTGCCTGCCCTGATTTTGTTTATAGGCGTGCTGCCAAAAGGGGTTTACCTTATAAAGTGTAACAGGTGAGCCATAACCTTGGAAAATGCTGGAGAGACAGGAAGGCTATTCTAGGATGGTACATAAGGACACTTTTGTGATGAGAATGAACCAATGAACCACTCAGTGCAAAGAGGAAATCTTACAGAAAGTAGGGGAAATCCATTTTGCTTAGTTCTCTGGAAAAAATTTGATATAATTTGCTCAGTAAAGAGCCATTAACTCACTCATCAGTTCAGTTCAGTTGCTCAGTTGTGTCCCTCTCTGCAACCCAATGGACTGCAGCACACCAGGCCTCCCTGTCCATCACCAACTCCTGAAGCCTACTCAAACTCATATCCATTGCGTTAGTGATGCCATTCAACCATCTCATCCTCTGTGGTCCCCTTCTCCTTCCACCTGTAATCTTTCCCAGCATCAGGGTCTTTTCAAATGAGTCAGTACTTCACATCAGATGAC
Organism: Aepyceros melampus; assembly: GCA_006408695.1. Lineage (NCBI taxonomy): Eukaryota > Metazoa > Chordata > Mammalia > Artiodactyla > Bovidae > Aepyceros > Aepyceros melampus. The sequence goes on along the minus strand of SJXQ01005169.1, from coordinate 300,808 downwards.
CAAAATATTGGAGTTTCAGCATCAGTCCTTCCAGTGAATTTTCAGGACAGATTTCCTTTAGGATGGACTGGTTGGATCTCTTTGTAGTCCATCAGCACACCAGGCCTCCCTGTCCATCACCAACTCCTGAAGCCTACTCAAACTCATATCCATTGCGTTAGTGATGCCATTCAACCATCTCATCCTCTGTGGTCCCCTTCTCCTTCCACCTGTAATCTTTCCCAGCATCAGGGTCTTTTCAAATGAGTCAGTACTTCACATCAGATGACCAAAATATTGGAGTTTCAGCATCAGTCCTTCCAGTGAATTTTCAGGACAGATTTCCTTTAGGATGGACTGGTTGGATCTCTTTGTAGTCCAAGGGACTCACAAGAGACTTCTCTGACACCACAGTTCAAAAGCATCAATTCTTCAGCACCCAGCTTTCTTTACAGTCCAACTCACATCCATACATGACTACTGGAAAAACCATAGCTTTGACTAGATGGAACTTTGTTGGCAAAGTAATATCTCTGCTTTTTAATAAGCTGTCTATGTTGGTCATAGCTTTTCTTCCAAGGAAAATTGTTGGTATTATTGTTGGTAATATTGTTGGTACAGTTGTTGCTATTATCTTATCCCTAGTGGCTCAGACAGTAAAGAGTCTGCCTGCAATGTAGGAGACACGGGTTCAACCCCTGTGTCAGGAAGACCCCTTGAAGAAAATAACGGCTACCAACTCCAGTATTCTTATGTGGAAAATCCCATGGGCAGAGGAGCCTGGTTGGCTACAGTCTATGGGGCTGCAAAGAGTCAGACATAACTGAGTGACTAATACACACATAGTATAAAAATAGTGAGACAGTATGTCTTGAAATTTGAGGGACTTGTCATCTGAGAGGGGGGATTGGATATCTTTCCATTGGGAAAATACCAAAAATTTTCATGATCCTTGTAAGCAAGTAGCTATTTCTGGCTAGATGTGATCACTCACCTAGAGCCAGACAACCTAGAATGTGAAGTCAAGTGGGCCTTAGAAAACATCACCATGAACAAAGCTAGTGGAGGTGATGGAATTCCAGTTGAGCTGTTTCAAATCCTGAAAGATGATGCTGTGAAAGTGCTGCACTCAATATGCCAGCAAATCTGGAAAACTCAGCAGTGGCCACAGGACTGGAAAAGGTCAGTTTTCATTCCAATTCCAAAGAAAGCAATGCCAAAGAATGCTCAAACTACTGCACAATTGCACTCATCTCACACACTAGTAAAGTAATGCTCAAAATTCTCCAGGCCAGACTTCAGCAATACATGAACCGTGAACTTCCAGATGTTCAAGCTGGTTTTAGAAAAGGCAGAGGAATCAGAGATCCAATTGCCAACAACGGCTGGACCATCAAAAAAAGCAAGAGTGTTCCAGAAAAACATCTATTTCTGCCTTATTGACTATACCAAAGCCTTTGACTGTGTGGATCACAATAAACTATGGAAAATTTGAAAGAGATGAGCATACCAGACCACCTGACCTGCCTCTTGAGAAACCTGTATACAGGTCAGGAAGCAACAGTTAGAACTGGACACGGAACAACAGACTCTAGAGCCAGACATCCTGGAATGTGAAGTCAAGTGGGCCTTAGAAAGCATCACTATGAACAAAGCTAGTGGAGGTGATGGAATTCCAGTTGAGCTGTTTCAAATCCTGAAAGATGATGCTGTGAAAGTGCTGCACTCAATATGCCAGCAAATCTGGAAAACTCAGCAGTGGCCACAGGACTGGAAAAGGTCAGTTTTCATTCCAATTCCAAAGAAAGCAATGCCAAAGAATGCTCAAACTACTGCACAATTGCACTCATCTCACACACTAGTAAAGTAATGCTCAAAATTCTCCAGGCCAGACTTCAGCAATACATGAACCGTGAACTTCCAGATGTTCAAGCTGGTTTTAGAAAAGGCAGAGGAACCAGAGATCCAATTGCCAACAACGGCTGGACCATCAAAAAAAGCAAGAGTGTTCCAGAAAAACATCTATTTCTGCCTTATTGACTATACCAAAGCCTTTGACTGTGTGGATCACAATAAACTATGGAAAATTTGAAAGAGATGAGCATACCAGACCACCTGACCTGCCTCTTGAGAAACCTGTATACAGGTCAGGAAGCAACAGTTAGAACTGGACACGGAACAACAGACTGGTTCCAAATAGGAAAAGGAGTACACTGAGGCTGTATATTGACACCCTGCTTATTTAACTTCTATGAAGGGTACATCATGAGAAACACTGGGGTGGTTGAGGCACAATCTGGAATCAAGATTCTCGGGAGAAATATCAATAACCTCAGATAGGCAGATGACACCACCCTTATGGCAGAAAGTGAAGAAGAACTAAAGAGCCTCTTGATGAAAGTGAAAGTGGAGAGTGAAAAAGTTGGCTTAAAGCTCAACATTTATAAAACAAAGACCATGGCATCTGGTCCCATCACTTCATGGGAAATAGATGGGGAAACAGTGGAAACAGTGAGAGACTTTATTTTTGCGGGCTCCAAAATCACTGCAGATGGTGATTGTAATCATGAAATTAAAAGACACTTGCTCCTTGGAAGGAAGGTTATGACCAACCTAGATAACATATTCAAAAGCAGAGATATTACTTTACCAACAAAGATCTGTCTAGTCAAGGCTATGATTTTTCCAGTGGTCATGTATGGATATGAGATTTGGACTGTGAAGAAATCTGAGCATTGAAGATTTGATGCTTTTGAACTGTGGTGTTGGAGAAGACTCTTGAGAGTCCCTTGGACTGCAAGGAGATCCAACCAGTCCATTCTAAAGGAGGTCAGTCCTGGGTGTTCATTTGGAAGGACTGATGCTAAAGCTGAAACTCCAATACTTTGGCCACCTCATGCGAAGAGTTGACTCACTTGAAAAGACTCTGATGCTGGAAGGGATTTAGGGTAGGAAAGGAAGAGGATGTCAAAGGATGAGATGGCTGGATAGCTTCACCAACTCGATGGACATGATTTTGAGTGAACTCTGGGAGTTGGTAATGGCAGTTCATGGGGTCGCAGAGTCAAACCCGACTAAGCGACTAAACTGAACTGAACTGAACTGAATACTAGAAACTGGTATATGTAGGGATAACTTTTTAACTGGTTATTGAATGATGAGAATGCTCTTCATAGGTGCAAATAAAAGGTGGCCAGTTGTATAGGACCAGAGAGTCAATGCACAATGGCCTTGAAATTGTACTTGTCTTACAATTGCAAAGAAACATGAAAACTATTTTGAAAGCCATAGTTTCAGAAGAAAAGGAAACTCACAAAGGATGTAAAATACACTGACAAACAGTAGAAATAAGTATTTTGTCACTTCCATCAGAACTGGAGCATCAGAAATATACAACAAGGCCAGCACTAAATATCCTTTCCTTGTGCTGGAATGTTAAAAAGAAAACCAGGCATCATGACATGGGACACAATATGAAAAGTAGCAGAAAAACATCACTGGACTAAATCTGAACTAAAGTATAAGTAGCTTAACTTTTTACATCTGAATCACACAGAATGTAATTTATAGTCATGTCCAACTCTGTGTGACCATACGGACTGCTGCAGCCTGCCAGGCTCTTCTATCCGTGGGATTCTCCAGGCAAGAACACTAGAATGGGTTGCTGTGCCCTCCTCCAGGGGATCTTCCCAACCCCAGGGTCAAATCTGAGTCTTATGTTTACCTGCATTGGCAAGTGGATTCTTTACCACAAGCGCCATCTAGGAAGCCCTTACAGTTACATGAAATGTAACTGGCCTCCTTCCCAATGAAGTAGACTATGCCTTTGGTGGTCAGTTAAAAACAAACAAACACACAGACTTTTTCTTAAGTATAGCCACTCTCTGTGGGGTAGAAGGACACTTTTTAATCTTGAGTCAACAGGTTGATCACTAATTTTGAGATCAGCAATTTGGGTCGCTTGAAAGTAAGGCAAATCAGTTGAAGTTCTGAAAACAGATAACGTACAGTAGCATCACAGGATATATTTCATTATTTACATTTCATGCATTTCAATATAACTTCCAAGAATTGTGTGGTTAGGAAAATTATTTTTAAAACAACTGAAGAAAGACCATAGAGATATGGAACCAATTTAGTCAATTTTAAAGATGGAAAAAGTGACTTGAAAATAATTTCACTTGTACTCTATCCATGAAAATTACCTTCATCTCCACTATGAATAATGACTATCGATATCTAGGTTTTAGAAGCAGAAAAGCTTTGAGAAAATTGTAAATAAAATAAGATTCTCCCTTATGATCAGAGTACTGATAAATCCCTTGTTTTATATTCAATCTACTATTTGTGATTTTTACTATAATACCCCAACCTGTTCCAAATGTTGAACAAATACTTAAACAATATAGAGAAGGGGTGGGGATTTTATAAAATTATGTAAGATTGAGCAAAATAGACGTCTGACTTGTCTCACTCCCAAGACCCATTAAAATGATAATAAACTAATGTCACTAAAAAGTATAAAACTATTAGAGAAGAGGGAACTAAAAGTGTAGGGGGATCCATGTCCAAGAACTTTTAAGAAATTGAAGTTTATTGAGGACAAAGAGGGTAGAATACTGATGACAAATGCAGCCAACTAACAAAAGTTAAAGATCAGAGGAATCTATTACAAAGAAAGTTTATGAGCTGCTGGGGCCCTGGAGAGATTTGACATGAAACACCATGTACCTTGCTAACCGATAGTAAGATGTGGGTCCTGAAACAGTGAAATCAATTGAAGACAAGAGGTACAAGTATGACTTCCCCAACCCAACTTCACACACAAAAACACCCCAAGAGCCAGGCACCTAGGGAGCACACACACACACAAGATTACCAGAAGAGAAACAATCAGGCAAAGAAATGAGAAAGAATGGCACCAGGAGAGTCAGTGGGGGCTGACCAGCTCCCAGCTATTTCAAAAGCCAGCTAACAACTCCTTCTACATACATACATAGAAAGTTTTTGCATATTTAGGCTTTTTTGTTTGTTTGGCTGTTTGGCTTTGGTTTTGATTTTTGCAGTGGCCTCTCCATTTTACATGTGGAGGTACGAAATGTACTCACTGGTTTCAGCCAACCACTTATCTACCCAACAAACAGTAAAATATTAGAAAAACATGTGAAAATGAATATAAAAGGTAGGTTTTCTGAAAATAGTCTAATTTATCTAAGGAAACAAAGACTAGAAATAGGTTTATAAATGTAAAGAAATGTGTTTGCTAATTAATGACTTTGCTGTTTCCTATTCCTGCTGAATGGGAGTTAATTCCCAGTGTGGCAGACCCTGTGAAAGCAGCAATGAATGAGACATGTCCTTGACTTGAAAAAGTTTACCTTCTAGGGGATGGACCAGATCCCACAGTGCTACAGTAAGGGTACTTCTTGCAGAGGAGTAAAAATGCAGAGGAGAAGGCCTGAACCTCAAATGGTCCGGGGAACAGGATGATTGGGAATCCAGTCATCCTGGAGTCCTGCATGGAGTGACTAGGACAGACTGAAATTTTTTTAAAAAATAAATAAATAAATAAACCTCAGGAAAACACTCAGCCCCTTGAGGCAGAATGAGAACTTATGAGATGGTGGCTCCAATTTTCAGTATTCACATTTCATCTGAAGCCTGCTCTCAACAAAAGAAAAGAATGTCCCCTCTCCATATGCTTCAGTGTATGCTCCTACAGTGACATTGTTCTTCACTTTACCATTTCACTTTCACCCATCACCTTCCTCATTTACCCATATTATAATACCTTGAACAAATAAGTCATCCAATACACATTTCTTTTAAATATATTATTTATTTACTTATTTGACTGCACCAGGCCTGCACTGTGGTATGTGGGATGTCTTGGTAGCAGACATGTGGGATCTAGTTTCCTAACCAGGGATCAAACCTGGGCCCCCTTCACTGGGAGCTAGAAGTCATAGCCACTGGACCACCAGGGAAATCCCTCCAATTTATGTTTGTTGAATTATTGAATTAGCTAGTAAATCAACTAAAGTTTAAAAAATCAGTATATTAGTAAATTTATTAATTTCACTAAGTTCTATCAAGACCTCTGGTCATTGCTATTATATTGACTGCTTTGTTATATTAATCCCCTTTTAAAAAATCTTTCCTTGAGAGTATTCTAACCCAAACACATAAAGAAAGATAAGTTTAGGGTACTTAACAGGCCTTCAAAAAAAAATTCGTATGAAAGGCATAATTCATTTTATCATCATTATCACTGTATTTAATAGAAATTCTTTAGACCTGTCCCAAATTTTCAAGATTTCAGTTTTTTTGTAGGATTTTTAATGAGAATTTGGAGCCACTGGACTTTAATCTGCAATGCCTACTATTATTATACTAAGGTGTTACATAAAACAATAACAAATACATGAATTCTAAGTCATTATTTCTTCAGTAGAAGAAGTTTTATTTTATAAAACTTACTAAACAGTGGTTGTAGTTTAGGGGAATTTTTGCAGTGCTGTATTTTAGATATTTTTTCTGAGTTTTATTAATAAGTAATTACCATTTTCAGAACCTTTACCACACTAAAGACACAAGCTATGTACAGTTTTAACACTATCTGAATCATCTGACAGCAACCCTATAAGGAGAAAAGTTTTATGCCAGTTTTTCAGATAACAAACTGAAGTTTACTTGGATTAAATTATCTACCCAAGGTCATTTGATTGAAAGCAACAGACCAATATTTGTGATGAAAGTCAAAGTCTAATACTTGAAACTTACTTCTCTGAACTCATTTTTTTATTTAATGTTCCTTGCTGCTGATGTCCTCAGGAAAAAGGAAATGGCAACTCACTCGCTATTCTTGCCTAGAGAATCCCGTGGGCAGAGGAGCCTGGTAGACTGCCGTCTATGGGGTCGCACAGAGTCGGACACAACTGAAGCGACTTAGCTTGCATGCACGCATTGGAGAAGGAAATGGCAACCCACTCGTGTTCTTGCCTGGGGAATCCTCTGGACAGAGGAGCATGGTGGGCTGCCGCCTATGTGGTCTCATAGAGTCGGATACGACTGAAGTGACTTAGCAGCAGCAGCTGATGTGCTCAGTCGTGGCTGCCTCTGTGGCCTGCCAGGTTCCTCTGATCATGGCATTTTCCAGGCAAGACTGGAGTGGGTTGCCATTTCCTTCTCCTGATGTGCCTTGGGCAACCTATATAAAATTGCCCTGTATTATCAGCAGCATCTAATTATGAATATAATCTTAAAAACATGCTTTACAGTACACAAAGAAAATCTATTTACACAGCCAAATAGTTCCTTAGTATCATAGCTGACAGCTCACCTTTCTCCTCACAGCACCAAGACTGTCAATCAGATGGCATGCTTCCATTCACACCCGCATCCCATTATTTGAATAATATCCATGCAAGTTCAACTCCTAGCATTTCAATTTATAGAATCTAGTACCATGTCACTGACGTGTGTAGGTGGTTCAAGTATTTCAAGGGGGAAATATAACTGGGAAAATAGAATAGTTTATTTCTGAAACCTATGGGATCTCTATATTATGTTTTAAATTATGCTTTGCTAATATATAGAATATCTTTTGTGGAATAAATATTTAGTGGCCAACTTAAAAGGAGGTTTTAAAAAATGAACAATTTGTTACAGAGTGAAGTTTGACATTCCACACAGTATGTTTTTGTGCCCCAAAACCTACTGATTACATATGAGCAGTCTGAATGGCAACCTTTGTTTTTATACCAGGCTTAGTCCTATTGCTCAGTGATAGGACAATAAAGGCTGTTTAAAGTTTCACTTATAGGTTCACTGATAAGAGTCATGCTAGTACTGACCCTAAATGCAGGGCATGCCCACGTACAATTTAATATTTTAAAATAATGAAAATATAATTTTTTGAAAAATAATTCATTGAATTGTTCTTTTCTCCATTCTTCCTTCAGCATGATTCCTGACAGTTTCCAGTGTTTTTACCACCAGTAGATTCCCGATGCATCAGGCACTAACGCAAATTCTCCCAAGGATGACAACTACTTCATGCAGCTGCCAGTTGGATGAAGATCACATATGTTTTCTTTCAACAGAATTTCTATGAAACTTTACCCTCCTCTGTTTCTCTATAAGAATCTCTGATACTTCATCGTATGTATGGGGCTATAGGTCTGAGTGAAATAGCATTTTCTATTCAGCAGCAGACTCACCTTCAAAAGAATACTTTAGTGCTTTACATTGTAACACATGCTCCCCAGAGAGATGGGAAAAGTAGTTCCACTTACATCCCGGTCCTGTTTGACAATTTAGACTGAGCACTCACAAGTGTTCTCTTTCTCTGTTCCCCTATACCTCTGTTCTCGCTGTCTCTTTCTCTTTCTCCACCATCCACACACAGGGACACACAAACATTCTCCATCTCTGACCCTTCTGCTTTTATTTCATTTAAATAAATCCACTCATCTAAGCCAGTTAGGTCTAATCTTAAATTTTCAAAGAGCTGAGAAAATAAGGTTAACTATGAATATCCCAGATTCAGACATTTGCAGAATCTTCTTTTTTTTTTAAATTAGAACATTTGTTTTTTAAAAATTTAATTTAAATGTATTTATTTTAATTGGAGCCTAATTACTTTACAATATTTTATTGGTTTTGCCATACATCAACATGAATCCACCACGAGTGTACACGTGTTCCCAATCCTGAACCCCCCTCCCACCTCCCTCTCCATACCATCCCTCTGAGTCATCCTGTATGCAAGACAGCAAAAGAGACACAGATATATGGAACAGTCTTTTGGACTCTGTGGGAGAGGGAGAGAGTGGGATGATTTGGGAGAATGGCATTGAAACGTATAATATCATATAAGAAACGAATCGCCAGTCCAGGTCGATGCAGGATACAGGAGAACATTTGTTTTTGAAAATACAATATCCAAGTGTAAGAAAATTAGCCAGTAAGCTCATTAAACAGTCGCACATTTGAGTCTTCCAAGTCCTACTGAATATCTTATTTAGACCCACTAATTCTTTGAAGCACAAAGCTTTCATTTTATTGATCTTGGTAATGCAGTAAAATCTCATCTCTAATTAAAACTTAAAGTCTCTCAAATAAATGAATATATCTGCCCATGACTGAGTCTATTCAAAGATTAAATGTGGCCCTAAGGAAATTTTGTGCCCCTAAATATTTCTTCCCACCGACCTATGACAGTTTTCCCAAAATTTCTTCTTTTACTCTTTGGACTAAACCACTATGCTCTTAAAAGGTCCCTATTAAAATGCAAATGAATTTCATGATTCAAGACATACTGGGAATTTCTAATGCATTTATTTAATAGCATTATGGAGACTCACCAGGACCCAAATGACATGAGACACAAAAGAGGAATATTTTAATTGGCAAAAGTTTGAAAGCTTCAGCACTCTATTTAAAGAGAGCTTTCCCAATATGAAATATGGAATATGGAGTGAGGAACCAGATGTAGTCTGTAGTTTCCTTGAGAAAAGGGACACCAAAATGATGCAATGTATCTCATTCACAGTTTATCAGTCCCCAGCATGTTTAAATTCATAATTGCTCTCACTGAATGATATTAGACTTTTGTAGAAGTTGCCTGGACAAGAGTATTTGCTTTTTTAAAACCCATAAAGATATCTAATTTCTAATCAAAACATCAGGAAAAAAAACAGCAGAAGCTTGTAGGAGAATATTGCAGCGCCTAGTGTGTGTAAGTCAGAAAGTTTTAGCTTTTCATCCATTGTGGGTACTGGAAGAGGAACTATATTCACTTTCTTTCAATTCATCCATCTATAAAATTGCTATTCTGATTATTAAACATTTTTAAAGTCTTCTCAATGTCCTGAGCACTGAATATGACATGTATAAAGACATTGTTTGTGCCCTCTAGGACATAATGAAGCTTACCACCAACTTTCAGCAATGTCTCGGGGATTGAAATACTATTTTAAAGTGCCAAGAGCTACTCAGAAGAAATGTGCTGTATAATTACAAATATTATTATATATGAATGGACATGTTCCATTAAACACTGGAATTGGTTACTAAGGGGAGTTTATGCAGTCTTCTTCCCTGAAGAGCTAAACACACACACACACACACACATAGCAGATGGATATACATTTGGCTGGGTCTGTTTGGAGAAGGCACCCCACTCCAGTACTCTTGCCTGGAAAATCCCATGGATGGAGGAGACTGGGAGGCTGTGGTCCATTGGGTCGCTAAGAGTGCCCAAGACTGAGCGACTTCACTTTCATGCATTGAAGAAGGAAATGGCAACCCACTCCAATATTCTTGCCTGGAGAATCCCAGAGGTGGGGGAGCCTGGTGGACTGATGTCTATGGGGTCGCACAGAGTCAGACCTGACTGAACTGACTTTGCAGCAGCAGCAGGTCTGTTTAGGTGGTGTTGAAGGTGAAGGTGAAGGTAAAGTCGATCAGTCGTATCCGACTCTTTACGACCCCGTGGGCTGTAGCCTACCAGGCTTCTCCGTTCATGAGATTCTCCAGGCAAGAATACTGGAGTGGGTTACCATTTCCTTCTCCAGGGGATCTTCCCGACCCAGGGATCGAACCCGGGTCTCTCGCATTGGAGGCAGAAGCTTTAACCTCTGAGCCACCAGGGAATCCCAGGTGGTGCTGAGCCTAGCACAAATTGGGAGAGTTATAGAGGGAAAAATCAAATGAACTCTCAAATTATAGCAGCACTAACGTCATGTAAAGAACAAAGTTGAAGAGAAATGAACTAAATAAATAAACTGAAAACAGAATATAGGCTCCAACTGAGTTAGGAATTAGAAGATGAAGAACTATTCAGCTTTAACAGGTGAAAATCTATTAAATTAATTACCAGGTATCCTCCATCTGTTTTGTTTTTGAAACATCTTGAATATATTTAAGGGCAAAACATGTGATTAAAAAGAAAGGCACAGAACTACATTGAGAATCATTGAGGCCTGCTGCTGCTGCTGCTGCTAAGTCGCTTCAGTCGTGTCCGACTCTGTTCGATCCCATAGACGGCAGCCCAGCAGGCTCCCCTGTCCCTGGGATTCTCCAGGCAAGAACACTGGAGTGGGTTGCCATTTCCCTCTCCAACACATGAAAGTGAAAAGTGAAAGTGAATTCGCTCAGTCGTGTCCGACTCTCAGTGACCCCATGGACTGCAGCCTACCAGGCTCCTCCAACCATGGGATTTTCCAGGCAAGAGTACTGGAGTGGGGTGCCATTGCCTTCTCCCATTGAGGCCTAATGGGTTGTTGAATCAGAGAAAGCTATGAATAATAGGAATATTTAGAAATTTAGAATGAGGTATTCTGAATTGACCCTTTTTAAAAGAGTCCTGAAAGCAATTAATCAAATTTTTTCTAAATGTAAGACATTGTGATGAAAATATTCTAAAACCTATTGCAGCCTTCCCTGATTGAGCAACTTGATAAGGTTTATTTATCCTAGGCTAATAGCATTTGCTGAGAAAATATAGATTTATCGAAAATTTTGAACGATTCAAAGACCTCTAGTATTTTTCCAGCGATTCAGATACAGATTCACTTAGATATGGGATCATTTGTAAATAACCCAATGTAAATGCTCGACTATATTTAAAATCCTTGCTGTGGGCTTATTTGGGCTCATTTATTTCTTTCTTATAAAATCTTAATAAAAGATGAACAATTGCTTGACCTTCAGAGAAGGATAAGACAACTACCTGTTGACAGAATTAATTATTGACTCAAAGGCTGTGAAATAGCCTTCAAATGAGTTATTTTCACAACCTTGAGCAACTTGTCTTCTTCCTTGGCATTATCACCATAGTGAATTGACAAGAGTGTTTAAAACATTATCTATTATTTCTGCATCACAAGCCTGGTGAACTGGGTCAATCGCCTTGTCAGTTTCAACTCCCTCCTCTGTCTGACTTGTATGAAGATGCATGCTGGGCAGAAGAGCCCCAGTATAGGAAACAGGAGACCTGGATTCTAGAGCTTTGTTGCATTGCCTTGAAAGTAACTTTATTACTCTGGGTCTCTATTTCTTCCTGTAAAAAATAAAGAGGTTGAATTAGGTAATTACTTATGCCCCTTCCATTGTAAAGATTTATAATGCTACAGTAAGCTGCATCTCTTGCAATGTTAAAGGAAAGCAAATAGTCCTTCACTTTGAGATTCCTATTGCGTTTCACGGGTACCACTGTTGAAGTCTTTATCATAATTTAACATAGCAAAATGTACAAGTTGGATGTGAATTATATTGAATCCAGACCACATTTTTTACTTAGTCACATATTAAGAAAATAATTATCTAGTTTATAACTTTTTTAAAAAGGAGAATTAGCATAAAATCAAGATTCAGGTTGCTATTGAAAGAGCTCAGTACACTAAATCCACAGATCTTACAATGTTAATCTACTAGAGCCAGGTAATTCTTGACATTTTGTTTGGGACATGTGCTCTATGCTTTACTATCCAATCCACTGCATTCATTTTTATTTTCTGCCTGGCTCTGTACACATTTCTATATGTGAATACATGTCTATGTGTTTGTCTCCTTGCTAAACAATGAGCTCACCAGGGAAAGTAATTTGTCTTTATACTCTGTGTTCAGTTCAGTTCAGTTCAGTCGCTCAGTCGTGTCCGACTCTTTGCGACCCCATGAATCGCAGCACGCCAGGCCTCCCTGTCCATCACCAACTCCCGGAGTTCACTCAGACTCACGTCCATAGAGTCAGTGATGCCATCCAGCCATCTCATCCTCTGTCATCCCCTTCTCCTCCTGCCCCCAATCCCTCCCAGCACCAGAGTCTTTTCCAATGAGTCAACTCTTCGCATAAGGTGGCCAGAGTACTGGAGTTTCAGCTTTAGCATCATTCCTTCCAAAGAAATCCCAGGGTAAACTGCCTAACAAATATGCATTCTGTGTACCCTTAAAAAAAGAGAACTCCAATTTTATTCAATCTATTCCAAAAAATACCTCTGTAGGCTACCTTGTGCCTTGTAAAGTCCAAGTCACTAAGAAGGAAGAGAAAGTCAATAGCATGGCTCTTGCAAGAAAAATACTACCTTAACTAATCAACACACACACATGCCAGTCTCTCAACTGCTACCACACTGACCATTCATATTTCTGTTTCCTTCACCCACTTCCTTGGAACTTCGAGATAGATCCTGCATAGACAGCAGCCATCCTGCAACTCTAAGGACAACAGCCACATGCAAAGATGGCAGTAGAGAGGACTGCATCCTTAAACAGATGATCTAACCCTTGACTGACATCATCATGTTGATTAGAAAAATAAACCCTTAACTTGCTGACATAGCAGAAATAAATTTTCTGTTTTTTAAGGCCGGTTGCAGCCCTAACAACTCTTCCCCTATTGAATCTTAAGTACCTAGTCCACAGAATTTAGCTGGTTACTGATGCTTTTATAACAGAAACAATAACAATAACTTACAATGAACAGATACTTACTATTGCCAGGTCCTGTGCTAAACGTTTTGTATCATTTAATTCCCACAATTACCATGTAACACAGGTAAGCTTACCCTCAATACACAGAAGAGACATGGAGAAGATAAATAGCTCTCCCTAGGTCAAACCATATTTTGAAATAAATGATGAATATTCTATCTAAATTTTAAACAAAGCCAACCTCAGGTATCTGAAAGAATAAACATCTCATTCAACTTCATGGATTAATAGAAATAAGTGAATATTTCAAATAGTACTTAATATATGTTTATATGGAGAAGGAAATGGCAACCCACTCCAGTATTCTTGCTTGGAGAATCTCATGGACTGAGGAGCCTGGTGGGCTTCAGTCCATGGGGTCACAAAGAGTCGGACATGACTGAGTGACTTTACTTACTTATTTATATGTTTATAAGTCCAAATATCATCTGGGCCTTCAGAATCCCCCAAGGCTCTTACGTATATGCTATGCTTAGTTGCTCTGTAGTGTTCGACTGTTTGTAACCCCATGGATTCAGCCCGCCAGGCTCTTCTGTCCTTGGTGATTCTCCAAGTCCTTATACTGTTGCCTAAAGAGCTTGCTCTCTCAGTTTCAGAAAGGAAAACTTCAAATGTTGTACTTTTTTCTCAAACTATCAACATCACCCTCTGTCTCTGACTCTCCACTGAGAAAACACAAGGCTGCTTCCATCTGTTCTTACATATTCTGGCTTCTGATTTTGAATTGTCCCTATTACTATCTAAGGTCAAATCCACTAATGATGATCCACATATCTTCCCTGTTTTGAAATATTAAAAGTTCTTCAAATATAGTCATATGCTATCTCTCTTCTATATAATCAATTTCCCCTATTCTCCTGATATAGGCTTGTTCCATCTTTTGTTGTTAACATGAAATTTCCCTTGATCGTTTTCAACTCTTTTGGTTACTTATCCGAAATTAACTACTGAGATCTCTACTTCCTCCCTTGTATAGTGTCTTCAATCTCTTTATTTAGACTTTTGTCTCCATTAAACCCCTAAAATTGCTTTTGTCAAGATCTGAAGCAACTTCTGCCTCGACAAATCTAATGGTCAATTATGAGGCCTCAAACTTTCTCAGCAGAATTTCACTAAGCTGATTCCCTTTCCTTTTGAATCACTAAATGGACTGGCTTAAAACTCAATATTCAAAAACTAAGCATGCAAGATAGTACTTCATATTTCAGATATATATCTATATCTCTATGTCACACTAAGATCATGGCATCTCGTTCCATCACTTCATGACAAATAGATGGGGAAACAATGGAATCTGACATACATTATTTTCTTGGATTCCAAAATCACTGCAGATGGTGACTGCAGCCATGAAATTGAAAGACACCTACTCCTTGGAAGAAAAGCTATGATAAACCTAGACAACATATTAAAAAGCAGAGACATTACTTTGCCAGCAAATGTCCATCTACTTAAAGCTATGGTTTTTCCAGTAGTCATGTATGGATATGAGAGTTGGACTATAAAGAAAGCTGAGTGCCAAAGAATTAATGCTTTTAACTGTGGTGTTAGAGAAGACTCTTGAGAATCCCTTGGACTGCAAGGAGATCAAAGCAATCAATCCTAAAAGAAATCAGTCCTGAATATTCATTGGAAGGACTGACACCGAAGCTGAAACTTCAATAATTTGGCCTCATGATAGGAAGAACTGACTCACTGGAAAAGACCCTGATGCTGGGAAAGATTGAAAGCAGGAAGAGAAGGGAACAGCAGAGGATGAGATGGTAGGACAGCATCACTGACTTGATGGACATGAGTGTGCGTAAGCTCCGGGAGTTGGTGATGGACAGGGGAGCCTGGCATGCTGCAGTCCATGAGGTTGCAAAGAGTTGGACATGACTGGGCAAATGAACTGACTGACTGAAACTGACTAAGTTTTGAGGACACCACATTTTCCTAACTTTCTATTTCAGTGTAGTAATCTCTACTGCTTTGCCTTCTTTTCTTAATCTTTAAATACTATAAACATCTTATAGTTTAATTTTTCTGTTCTTCACCCTGTCTGCATTGTATCTCTATGTGATTTGTCCAGCCCAATGGTATTAAAAATATTTCTATGCTGAAAATTCCCAACTTTTACCTCAAATCCAAACATTTCTTCTGAGATTGATTTATATATACAGTTCTCTCATCAGCAACTCCATTAGGGATATCTAACTTGTCCTAAACCACCTTTGATTCCCAGGCTCTTCATATAGTTGTTACAAACTGAGAATTTATAAAGCATCCTTGATTCCTTTCTTTATCCCTTTTTCCAGTCCATGAGTAAATGACATCACCACCAACCACTTACTACTTCCACCAAAATCAGCCTTTACAAAATAACCATCATCAATTATTTGGGTATATGCCACAGCTTTTTAACTAGTCCCTCTCCCTTCCAGTCTTTCCCTTTCTTTCTGTTCTCAATACTGATTATACCACATTTGTATTCATAGCCCTCCAGAGACTTTGACAATTAGAAAGTTAATGCAGATCATTCTTCTGCATTATAAGATAGTAGATCTGACTTCTACTTGCTGTTTTTAAAAGAGTTTTTTTTTGGAGCAATTTTAGGTTTACGGCAAAATTAAAAGTACAGAGATGTCCCAAATGCCTCCTGCCCCCACATGCACACAGCCTGTCCCATGATCAATATCCCCCACCAGAGGGACACATTTGTTACAACTGATGAACTTACACTGACATATCATAATCACTCAGACTCCATAGTTTAAATTAGGGTTCATTCTTGGTATTATACATTTCATGGATTTTGACAAATCTATAATGCTAAGTACTCATCATTATGATATCATGCAAAATAATTTCATTGTCATAAAAACTTTTCTGATCTACCTGGCAACCACTGATCTTTTCACTGTCTCCATAGTTTTCCCTTTTTCAGAATGTCACATACCTCGAGTCAGCTTTTTCAGATTGGCTTCTTTCACTTAATAGTATGCATTCAAGTTTACTTAATATCTTTTCATGGTTTTATAGCTCACTTTTAATTTATTGAATAATATTCCATTGTCTGGATGTATCACTGATTATTTACCCATTCACCTACTGAAGGACATCTTGATTGCTTCTAAATTTTAGCAATTATGAATAGAGCTGCTTTGTATGCAGATTTTTATGAAAACATAAATTTTCAACTCCTTTGGGTAAATACCAAAGACTATGTTTGCTGGATTGCAAGGCAAGGGTATCTTTAATTTTGTAAGAAATTGCCAAACTGTGTACCAAAGTGGATAGATCATTTTGCACTCTCACCAGCAAATTAATAAGAATTTCTATTGCTCCACATCCTCCCCAGCATTCAGTGATGTCAGTGTTGTGAACTTTGACCTTTCTAATAGGTATATAATGATAATCCATTTTTTCAAATAGCATTTGTCTAATGGCATATGATGTGGGACATCTTTTTGTATGTTTATTTGCTATCTACATGTCTTCTTCAGTGAGATAACCGTTAAGGTGTTAAGCCAATTTTTTAAATCTGGTTGTATCTTCTCTTGTAGTTGATTTTTAAGAGTTCTTTGTATATTTTAGATCATGTCCTCTATTAGATATACATTTGGCATATATTTTTCCTTGGTCTGTGGCTTGTCTTTTCACCTTTTGCAATGTCTTCTACAGTGTATTTTTTTTTTATTTTAATGAAGGCTATCTTTACAATTTTTTTCATGGATCATGCTTTGTTACCCAGATATTTTAAATAATTTCCAAACTCTTATCCCTTTCTCAACCCAGCCCAGTCACTCTGATCATTTTCATCATCAGTATCAGTGCAGTCGTTCAGTCATATCTGACTCTGTGATTCCATCGACTGCAGCATGCCAGGCCTCCCTGTCCATCACCAACTCCTGGACTTTACTCAAACTCATGTGCATTGAGTCATTGATGCCATTCAACCATTTAATCCTCTGTCGTCCCCTTCTCCTCCTGACTTCAATCTTTGCTATCATCAGGTCTTTTCAAATGAGTCAGCTCTTTCTTTCAGGTGGCCAAAGTATTGGAGTTTCAGCTTCAACATCAGTCCTTCCAATGAACACATAGGACTGATCTCCTTTAGGATGGACTTGTTGGATCTCTTTGCAGTCCAAGGGACTCTCAAGAGTCTTCTACAACACCACAGTTCAAAAGCATCAATTCTTCAGCACTCAGCTTTCTTTATAGTCCAACTCTCACATCCATACATGACCACAGGAAAAACCATAGCCTTGACAGACAGACCTTTGTTGGCAAAGTAATGTCTCTGCTTTTTTTATATGCTGCCTAGGTTGGTCATAACTTTCCTTCCAAGGAATAAATATCTTTTAATTTCATGGCTGCAGTCAGCATCTGTGGTGATTTTGGAGTCCCCCAAAATAAAGTCTGCCACTGTTTCACTGTTTCCTCATCTATTTGACATGAAATGATGGGACTTGATGCCATGATCTTAGTTTTCTGAATGTTGAACTTTAAGCCAACTTTTTCACTCTCCTCTTTCACTTTCATCAAGAGGCTCTTTAGTTGTTTCTTCACTTTCTGTCATAAGGGTAATGTCATCTGCATATCTGAAGTTATTGGTTTTTCTATGGCAATCTTGATTCCAGTCCAGCATTCCTCATGCTGCTCTGTATATAAGTTAAATAAGCAGGGTGACAATATACAGCATTGATGTACTCCTTTTCCTCTTTGGAACCAGTCTGTTGTTCCATGTCCAGTTCTAACTGTTGCTTCCTGACTTGCATACAGATTTCTCAAGAGGCAGGTCAGATGGTCTGGTATTCCCATCTCTTTCAGAATTTTCCACAGTTTACTGTGATCCATGAAGTCAAAGGCTTTGGCATAGTCAATAAAGCAGAAATACATGTTCTTCTGGAACTGTCTTGCTTTCTCAATGATCCAGCAGATATTGGCAATTTGATCTCTGGTTCCTCTGCATTTTCTAGATCCAGCTTGAACATCTGGAAATTCATGGTTCACATATTGTTGAAGTCTGGCTTGGAGAATTTTGACCATTACTTTACTAGCATGTGAGATGAGTGCGATTGTGCAGTAGTTTGAGCATTCTTTGGCATTGCCTTTCTTTGGGATTGGAATGAGAACTGATCTTTTCCAGTCCTGTGGCCACTGCTGAGTTTTCCAAATTTGCTGGCATATTGAGTGCAGCACTTTCACAGCATCATCTTTCAGGATTTGAAATAGCTCAACTGGAATTCCATCACCTCCACCAGCTTTGTTCATAGTGATGCTTTCTAAGGCCCACTTGACTTCACATTCCAGGATGTCTGGCTCTAGGTGAATGATCACACCATGTGATTATCTGGGTTGTGAATATCTTTTTTGCACAGTTCTTCTGTGTATTCTTGCCACCTCTTCTTAATATCTTCTGCTTTTGTCCTTTATTGAGCCCACCTTTGCATGAAATGTTCCCTTGATATCTCTAATTTTCTTGAAGAGACCTCTAGTCTTTCCCATTCTATTGTTTTCCTCTATTTGTTTTGCATTGATCACTGAGGAAGGCTTCCTTATCTCTCCTTGCTATTCTTTGGGACTCTGTATTCAAACGGGTATATCTTTCCTTTCCTTTTCTCAATTACTTTTCACTTCTCCCTTTTCTCAGCTATTTGTAAGGCCTCCCCAGACAGCCATTTTGCTTTTTTGCATTTCTTTTTCTTGGGAATGATCTTGAGCCCTGTCTCCTGTAAAATGTTATGAACCTCCATCCATAGTTCTTCAGGTACTCTGTCTATCAGATCTAGTCCCTTAAATCTATTTCTCACTTCCACTGTATAATCACAAGGGATTTGATTTAGATCATACCTGAATGGTCTAGTGGTTTTCCCTACTTTCTTCAATTTAAGTCTGAATTTGGCAATAAGGAGTTCATTATCTGAGCCACAGTCATCTCCTGGTCTTGTTTTTGCTGACTGTATAGAGCTGCTTTTCATCGAATGCCACAACTTTATTTTCTCCTTAAAGGCTTTGCATTTATAATTTCTTCTTTCTAAAACAATCTTATGCCAGGCTTTCTTATGCTTATATGTTTCTCAGATATTTCTCAGATATCCTTTCAGGTACTTCATGCAGGTCCTTGTTCAATCATTACCTCCTTAAAGTTTTCCTTAACCTAACAAACACCTGCATTATTTCTATCCCTTTATATTGTATCTTTATTCTCTATAGTTTTAAAACTATCTGAATGGGAGTAAATGTTTATTATTTTATTTGTTCATTATCCATACAGTTGATTATAAGTTCCATGAAGGCAGAGACATTTTCTTGTTTGACCACCACTCAAGTGCCTACACAGATGCCTGGATTTGAATGATTTCATAAACTAATAAATGTGAGTACCTACATATTTTTCTTATTATCATGAATATATAGTATGTTATGGCTATTCAGTCTCTCAGTTATGTCTGACTCTTTGTAACCCCTTGGACTGCAACACACCAGGCTTCCCTGTCCTTCACCATTTCCCAGAGCTTGCTCAAACTCATGTCCATTGAGTAGGTGAAGCCATCCAATCATCTTATCCTCTGTCATCCCCTTCTCCTGCTTTCAATCTGTCCCAGCATCAGAGTCTTGATAATCCTATATATCAATGTTACATAGAATCAATAATTCCAGTTTCTTTAAAAATAAATACAGCAGGAGGCAGTCCTAAGATGGCAGAGGAATAGGAGGGGGAGACCACTTTCTCCCCGACAAGTTCATCAAAAGAACATTTGAACACTGAGTAAATTCCACAAAACAACTTCTGAATGCCAGCAGAAGACATTAGGCACCCAGAAAAGCAGCCCATTGTCTTTGAAAGGAGGTAGGAAAAAATATAAAAGATAAAAAGAGAGACAAAAGAGGTAGGGATGGAGCTCTGTCCCAGGAAGAGAGTCTTTAAAAAGAGAGACGTTTCCAAACACCAGAAAACACTCTCACTGCTGAGCCTGTGGCGAGCCTTGGAACCACAGAGGGCAACATAACCAGGAGGAAAAATAAATAATTAATCTAATCACACAGATTACATGCCCAGTGGTAACTCCAGTGGAGAAGCAGCACAGATGCCTGCATCCTCCACTGGCAAGCGGGGGCTGGGCAGGGAGGCACAGGCTGGATTGTTTAGAGTAAGGACGGGGCCTGAATGCCCCAAGGGCAATCTGAAGGAACTAACTTGGGATAGCAAACCAGACTGTGGGATAGCTACCACGCGAAAAGCCCTAACCTAAGATACCGCCAGGCTCACTCACAGAACAAAGGACTGATTAGAGCTACGGGAAAAGCCCTAACCTAAGACACCATCAGGCCCACTCACAGAACAAAGGACTGAGCAAAGCTAGCCGGCTGCAGACTGGCCCATCACCCCACTCCGTGACAGGCAGGCGAGGGCAGCCAGAGCTGAAAGGGGGAAATCACGGCCCCAGAGAAGCCTTATCTACCAAACTGCAAGCAAGCTTCATTGCTAACCAAGACTTCTTGGGATTCTGGATGGTCAACATCCGCCTGAGAAGGTACGCAAGTTGTACACCCAGAAAACTGAGCAGCAGAGACTGGGAAGGCAATAAGTTGCAGAGAATGCTCTCGCCAAACACCTGGTCACCTGAGCTGCTCGGACTTGGGAAGGGCACAAAACGCAGGCCCAACCAAGTCTGCACCTCTGGGACTAGCCGAGGACCTGAACCTGAACAGCTTAGACCTGGGAACTGCATACAACCCAGGGCCGGCCTCAGACAGCTCCCAGCAGAGCAACCTAGAGCCTAAGCAGTGTAGACAGGGAAAGCACACACACTGTGAGCGGGGGCAAACCCAATGTGGCCGAGACACTGTGAGCACACGCCAGTGTTATTTGTTTGCAGCATCCCTCCCTCCCCACAGCATGACTGAACAAGTGAGCCTATAAAAGTGTCCACCACTGCCCCCTTGTATCAGAGCAGAAATTAGACATGGAAGAGACCAGCAAACAGAAGAAGCTAAAACAGAGGGAACCTCCTTGGGAGTGAAAGGTGCAATAGATTAAAACCCTGTAGCTAGTACCGACTACATAGGAAGAGGCCTATAGATCTTGAGAAATATAAGCTGGATCAAGGAACTATCCGAAAATGAACTGACACCACACTGCCTATAACAACACCAGAGAAAGTCCTAGATATGTTTTTACTATTTTTACTATCATTCCTTTTTTTTTTAAGTCCTCTATTACTCCTTTAATTTTCATTTTTATAACCTACTATTACTTTGAAAAAAAAAGAGAGAGAGAGAGAGAAACCCTAATTTTTAAAGCAAACTTCATATATATATATATATATATATTTTATAATTTTTGTGACTTGTTTTTCCCTTTAATATTGCATTTTTGAAAATCCAACCTCTACTCTAGATTTTTAATCTTTGCTTTTTGGTATTTGTTATCGATTTTGTACCTTTAAGAACCGAATCTTCAGTACCCACTTTTACTTGGGAGCGAGATTACTGGCTTGACTGCTCTTTCCCCCTTTGGACTCTCCTTTTTCTCCACCAGGTTGCCTCTATCTCCTCGCTCCCCCTTCTCTTCTCTACTCAACTCTGTGAATCTATTTGTGTGTTCTGGACAGTGGAGAACACTTAAGGAACTGATTACTGGATGGATCTGTCTCTCTCCTTTTGATTCCCCCCTTTATACTCCTGGCCACCTCTGTCTCCTTCTTCCTCTTCTCTGTGTAACTCCATGAACATCTCTGTGCGGTCCAGACTGTGGAGCACACATAAGGAGGTGATTATTGGCTATCTTGCTCTCTCCTGTTTTGATTCCACCTCATCTCATCCTGATCACCTCCATCTCCCTCCTTCCTCTTCTCTTCTCCTTGTAACTCTGTGAACCTCTCTGGGTGTCCCTCAGTGTGGAGAATCTTTTCATCTTTAACCTATATGTTTTATCAACGGAGCTGTATAGATGGCAAAGTCTTGAGGCTACTGTAAAAATAAGACTGAAAAACAGAAGCAGGAGGCTTAAGTCCAAATCCTGAGAACATCAGAGAACTCCTGACTCCCAGGAACATTAATTGACAGGAGCTCATCAAACGCCTCCATACCTACACTGAAACCAAGCACTACCCAAGGGCCAACAAGTTCCAGAGGAAGACACACCATGCAAATTCTCCAGCAACACGGGAACATAGACCTGAGCTTCAACATACAGGCTGTCCAAAGTCACTCCAAACCATTGACATCTCATAAGATATGCAGATGACACCACCCTTACGGCAGAAAGTGAAGAGGAGCTAAAAAGCCTCTTGTTGAAAGTGAAAGAGGAGAGTGAAAAAGTTGGCTTAAAGCTCAACATTCAGAAAATGAAGATCATGGCATCTGGTCCCATCACTTCATGGGAAATAGATGGGGAAACAGTGGAAACAGTGTCAGACTTTATTTTTTTGGGCTCCAAAATCACTGCAGATGGTGACTGCAGCCATGAAATTAAAAGACACTTACTCCTTGGAAGAAAAGTTATGACCAACCTAGATAGTATATTCAAAAGCAGAGACATTACTTTGCCAACTAAGGTCCGTCTAGTCAAGGCTATGGTTTTTCCTGTGGTCATGTATGGATGTGAGAGTTGGACTGTGAAGAAGGCTGAGCGCCAAAGAATTGCTGCTTTTGAACTGTGGTGTTGGAGAAGACTCTTGAGAGTCCCTTGGGCTGCAAGGAGATCCAACCAGTCCATTCTGAAGAGATCAATCCTGGGATTTCTTTGGAAGGAATGATGCTAAAACTGAAGCTCCATTACTTTGCCCACCTCATGCGAAGTGTTGACTCATTGGAAAAGACCCTGATGCTGGGAGGGATTGGGGGCAGGAGGAGAAGAGAATGACAGAGGATGAGATGGCTGGATGGCATCACTGACCCCATGGGCCTGGGTCTGGGTGAACTCCGGGAGTTGGTGATGGACAGGGAGGCCTGGCATGCTGCGATTCATGGGGTCGCAGAGTCGGACATGACTGAGCGACTGAACTGAACTGAAGTCATTACTGGACACTTCATTTTACTCCAAAGAGAAGAACTCCAGTTCCACCCACCAGAACACCAACACAAGCTTCCCTAACCAGGAAACCTGGACAAGCCACCCATACAACCCCCACCCAAAGTGAGGAAACTCTACAATAAAGAGAACTCCACAAACTGCCAGAATACAGAAAGGCCACCCCAAATACAGCAATATAAATAAGATTAAGAGACAGAGGAATACCAAGCAGGTAAAGGAACAGGATAAATGCCCACCAAACCAAACAAAAGATGAAGAGACAGGGAATTTATCTTATAAAGAATTCCAAATAATGATAGTGAAAATGATCCAAAATCTTGAAAATAAAAAGGAATCACAGATAAATAGCCTGGAGACAAGGATTGAGAAGATGCAAGAAAGGTTTAACAAGGACTTAGATTAAATAAATGAGTCAATATATAATGAATAATGCAATAAATAAGATCAAAAACACTCTGAAGGGAACAAATAGTAGAATAATGGAGGCAGAAGATTGAATTAGTGAGGTAGAAGATAGAATGGTAGAAATAAATGAATCAGAGAGGAAAAAAGAAAAATGAATTAAAAGAAATAGGACAATCTCAGAGACTTCTGGGACAATGTTAAACACCCCAACATTCGAATCAGAGGAGTTCCAGAAGAAGAAAACAAAAAGAAAGACCGTGAGAAAATACTTGAGTAGAGAATAGTTGAAAACTTCCCTAAAATGAGAATGAAATAATCACTCAAGTCCAAGAAACCCAGAGAGCCCCAAACAGGATAAACCCAAGGTGAAACACCCCAAGATACATATTAATCAAATTAACAAAGATCAAATTCAAAGAACAAATATTAAAAGCAGCAAGGGAAAAACAACAACAAATAACACATAAGGGGATTCCCATAAGGATAACAGCTGATCTTTCAATAAAAACTCTTCAGGCCAGGAGGGAATGGTAGGACATACTTAAAGTGATGAAAGAAAATAACCTACAGCCCAGATCTCATTCAGATATGAAGAAGAAATCAAAAGCTTTACAGACAAGCAAAAGCTGAGATAACTCAGCACCACCAAACCAGCTCTCCAACATATGTAAAGGATATTCTCTGGACAGGAAATACAAAAAGGGTGTATAAACTCAAATCCGAAACAATAAAGTAAATGGCAACGGGATCATACTTATCAATAATTACCTTAAACGTAAATGGGTTGAATGCCCAAACCAAAGACTGGCTGAATGGATACAAAAACAAGACCCTTATATATGTTGTCTACAAGAGACCCATCTCGACACAAGGGACACATTCAGACTGAAAGCAAAGGGCTGGAAAAAGATATTCCACACAAATAGTGACCGAAAGAAAGCAGGAGTAGCAAAATTAATATCAGATAAAATAGACTTTAAAACAAAGGCTTCAAAAATAGATAAAGGACTCTACATAAGGATCAAAGGATCAATCCAAGAAGAAGATATAACAATTATAAATATATATGCACCCAACACAGGAACTCCACAATATGTAAGACACATACTAACAAGTATGAAAGGGGAAATTAACAATAACACAATAATAGTGAGAGACTTTAATACCCCACTCACAAAATATGGATAGATTAACTAAACAGAAAATTTACAAGGAAACACAAACTTTAAATGATACAATAGACCAGTTAGACCTGATTGATATCTATAGGACATTTCACCCCAAAACAATGAATTTCACCTTTTTCTTAAGCTCACACGGAACCTTTTCCAGGATAGATCACATCCTGGGTCATAAATTTAGCCTTGCAAAATTCAAAATAATTGAAATCATTCCAAGCATCTTTTCTGACCACAATGCAGTAAGATTAGATCTCAATTACAGGAGAAAAACCACTAAAAATTCCAACATATGGAGCCTGAACAACACACTTCTGATTAACCAACAAATCACAGAAGAAATAAAAGAAATCAAAATATTCATAGAAATGAATGAAAATGAAAACACAACAACCCAAAACCTGTGGGACACTGTAAAAGCAGTGCTAAGGGGAAGGTTCATAGCAATACAGGCATACCTCAAGAAACAAGAAAAAAGGCAAATATATAACCTAACTCTACACCTAAAGCAACTAGAACAGGAAGAAATGAAGAAGCCCAGAGTTAGTAGAAGGAAAAATTAGGTCAGAAATAAATGCAAAAGAAACAAAAGAGACCATAGCAAAAATCAACAAAGCCAAAAGCTGGTTCTTTGAGAGGATAAATAGAATTGACAAACCATTAGCCAGACTCATCAAGAAACAAAGGGAGAAAAATCAAATCAATAAAACTGGAAATGAAAATGGAGAGATCACAACAGACAACACAGAAATACAAAGGATCATAAGAGACTACTATCAGCAATTATATGCCAATAAAATGGACAACTTGGAAGAAATGGACAAATTCTTAGAAAAGCACAACTTTCCAAAACTGAACCAGGAAGAAACAGAAAATCTTAACAGACCCATCACAAGCACAAAAATTGAAACTGTAAGCAGAAATCTTCCAGCAAACAAAAGCCAAGATCCAGACGGCTTCACAGCTGAATTCTACCAAAAATTTAGAGAAGGGATAACACCTATCCTACTCAAACTCTTCCAGAAAATTGCAGAGGAAGGTAAACTTTCAAACTCATTCCATGAGGCCACCATCACCCTAATACCAAAACCTGACAAAGACGCAACAAAAAAAGAAAACTACAGGCCAATATCACTGATGAACATAGATGCAAAAATCCTTAACAAAATTCTAGCAATCAGAATCCATCAACACATTAAAAAGATCATACACCATGACCAAGTGGGCTTTATCCCAGGGATGCAAGGATTCTTCAATATCCGCAAATCAATCAATGTAATATACCACATTAACAAATTGAAAAATAAAAGCCATATGATTATCTTAATAGATGCAGAGAAGGCCTTTGACAAAATTCAACATCCATTTATGATAAAAACCTCCAGAAAGCAGGAATAGAAGAAACATACCTCAACATAATAAAAGCTATATATGACAAACCCACAGCAAACATTCTCCTCAATGGTGAAAAATTGAAAACATTTCCCCTAAAGTCAAGAACAAGACAAGGGTGCCCACTTTCACCACTGCTATTCAACATAGTTCTGGAAGTTTTGGCCACAGCAATCAGAGCAGAAAAAGAAATAAAAGGAATCCAGATTGGAAAAGAAGAAGTAAAACTCTCACTGTTTGCAGATGATATGATCCTCTACATGGAAAACCCTAAAGACTCCACCAGAAAATTACTAGAGCTAATCAATGAATATAGTAAAATGGCAGGATATAAAACCAACACACAGAAATCTCTTGCATTCCTATGCACTAATAATGAGAAAATAGAAAGGGAAATTATGAAACAATTCCATTCACCATTGCAACGAAAAGAATAAAATACTTAGGAATCTATCTACCTAAAGAAACTAAAGACCTATATATAGAAAACTATAAAACACTGGTGAAAGAAATCAAAGAGGACACTAATAGATGGAGAAATATACTGTGTTCATGGATTGGAAGAATCAATATAGTGAAAATGAGTATACTACCCAAAGCAATCTATAGATTCAATGCAATCCCTCTCAAGCTACCAACAGTATTTTTCACAGAGCTAGAACAAATAATTTCACAATTTGTATGGAAATACAAAAAAAAAAAAAAAAAAAACCTTGAATAGCCAAAGCAATCTTGAGAAAGAAGAATGGAACTAGAGGAATCAACCTGCCTGACTTCAGGCTCTACTACAAAGCCACAGTCATCAAGACAGTATGGTACTGGCACAAAGACAGAAATATAAATCAATGGAACAAAATAGAAAGCCCAGAGATAAATGCATGCACCTGTGGACCCCTTATCTTTGACAAAGGAGACAAGAATATACAATGGAGAAAAGACAATCTCTTTAACAAGTGGTTCTGGGAAAACTGGTCAATCACTTTTAAAAGAATGAAACTAGAATACTTTCTAACACCATACACAAAAATAAACCCAAAACGGATTAAAGATCTAAACGTAAGACCAGAAACTATAAAACTCCTAGAGGAGAACATAGGCAAAACACTCTCCGACATAAATCATAGCAGGATCCTCTATGACTCACATCCCAGAATATTGGAAATAAAAGCAAAAATAAACAAATGAGACCTAATTAAAATTAAAAGCTTCTGCACAACAAAGGAAACTATAAGCAAGGTGAAAAGACAGCCTTCAGAATGGGAGAAAATAATAGCAAATAAAGCAACTGATATAGAATTAATCTCAAAAATATACAAGCAACACCTGCAGCTCAATTCCAGAAAAATAAATGACCCAATCAAAACATGGGCCAAAGAACTAAATAGATATTTCTCCAAAGAAGACATAGATGGCTAACAAACACATTAAAAGATGTTCAACATCACTCATTATCAAAGAAATACAAATCAAAACCACAATGAGGTACCATTTCATGCCGGTCAGAATGGCTGTGATCCAAAAGTCTATAAGCAATAAACGCTGGAGAGGGTGTGGAGAAAAGGGAACCCTCTTATACCGTTGGTGGGAATGCAAACTAGTACAGCCACTATAGAGAAAAGTGTGGAGATTCCTTAAAAAACTGGAAATAGAACTGCCTTAGATCCAACCAGTCCATTCTGAAGGAGATCAACCCTGGGATTTCTTTGGAAGGAATGATGCTAAAGCTGAAGCTCCAGTACTTTGGCCACCTCATGTGAAGAGTTGACTCATTGGAAAAGACCCTGATGCTAGGAGGGATTGCGGGCAGGAGGAGAAGGGGACGACAGAGGATGAGACGGCTGGATGGCATCATGGACTCATTGGACGTGAGTCTGAGTGAACTCCGGGAGTTGGTGATGGACAGGGAGGCCTGGCGTGCTGCGATTCATGGGGTCGGCAAAGAGTTTGACACGACTGAGCAGCTGAACTGAACTGAACTGAACGCATTTATATGGAATTTAAAAAGATGGTAACGATAACCCTGTATCCGAGATAGCAAAAGAGACACAGATACATAGAACAGTCTTTTGGACTCTGTGGGAGAGGGCAAGGGTGGGATGATTTGGGAAAATGGCATTGAAACATGTATAATATCATATGTGAAATAATCGCCAGTCCAGGTTCAACGCATGATACAGGATGCATGGGGCTGGTGCACTGGGATGACCCAGAGAGATGGTATGGGAAGAGAGGTGGGAGGGGGGTTAAGGATGGGGAACATGTGTACACCCGTGGAGGATTCATGTTGATGTATGGCAAAGCCAATACAATATTTTAAAGTAATTAGCCTCCAATTTAAATAAATAAATTTATATACTAAATAAATAAATAAATACAGCATAATTAACTCTTTTTTCTAGGCCTTATTGTCCTGAAATTTCTTTTTTAAAATTGTCTTTAAGTCTCTGCTTTCCTCTTTAAAGTTCTTATCTGCTCATATTTTTTTCTTAGGATTCATATTTAAATATCTGTCTTCCACTGCAGCTGGTTTGCAGGTCTAATTCTGTGTGGGTCAATGTTCACATCATGGACATTCATACTACCAAAGTGAAACTTCCCAGGCACTAAAATTACAATAAACTTTTCTCAAGTGGATACAAGCTATTATTTGGTATTCCTTTTAATGCTACACTACTGATGGCAAAATACTATCTTTACAGAGCAGAGAAGAGTCAAATTCTGCTTGTCCTTATACTAATTATCCCCATAGGCTACAGTACTTTTACTCACACACTGAGTTACCTTAAATGTTAATGTGGCATTTAAAATATCCTCCAGAGACTATCTCTACTTTCTAATGTTACTGTACTTCCATGTTTTCTCCTATTCTATTTTTTCTTTGAAACCTCAGTTTGATGCTCCAAAATACTTCTGATGTCTACTTTCTATATTGTTTTTATCTTTTTACTTTAATATTTGGCTTCTGTTTCTGTCTTTGAGGATTAATATTATAGTAACCACAATTGAAATGGAGTGTTCAATTACATTATCTTTGGTTTTTGGTAATTTTTAGAGGCTTATCTCTTCAAGCTAGATTACATAAAGATAAATATTCAAATACAGAAAATGTATAAAATTTCTATAGAAATATATCCAAAGTTCCTAATCATAGCCATGAATGATAACACGGAAATGATGGAGTTACTAATTTTTCTATTTTCCAAAGTGGTCATATAACTCATACTACTCTAGGTGCATAGGAAGGCAGTTAATTAATTACATATGATGAGTGGTTAAGCATTTGCTTCCATTTAATTTTGTCACACAGAATCTTGGATGGAAAAGATTGCATTTTTTTGTTTTTATTAATATAACTTTTACCTCACAAGGTAAAAACAAATTCAGAAAAGCAATAAAACCAAGTCTTGTCCCTGTCTGCATATATCCCTCATAATATTCCAGTCAACGTGCTCAACACAAAAAGACATGTCTTCATCTATTTTTATCCACACAATTGGGTTGGAAAATTCTTTCTACTGATTTCTTTTTTCAAAAATATAGCAACCACTAATATCAGCATCTTGCCTATATTAGTCTAAGTAAATCTACCCTGAAAGACTTGTCATGTATGCCATTAACTTTATTTAAATTTAAATCATAGCTCATCACCATATAAAATTAAAAAGAAAAAAGAAAGAAATGCATTGATATAAGGGTAAAAGATGATAAATTCCAAAATTCTAATCAAAGACTAGGATGCTGGGAAAGACTGAAAGTAAATGGAGAAGGGGGCAACAGTGGATGAGATGGTTAGATAGCATCGCTGACTCAGTGGACATGAATTTGAGCAAACTCTGGGAGACAGTGAAGGACAGAGGAGCCTGGCATGCTGCCGTCCATGGAGTCTCAAGAGTTGGACACAACATAGAGACTGAACAACAACTAAGAGTATGTTTTATATAGCAGTGCTGCCCAACAGAAATATTAAGTAAGACACAAATGCAAGCCCCATACATAAGTTTAAATTTTCAAATAGTCACATTAACTAAAGTGAAAGAGTTCAAATCAGTTATATATCTCTTTATCTAAATTGAAGTATAGTTAATTTACAATATTATATTAGTTCATGTATCTTATTTATTAAAATTACCAAGATGCCATGTCAATATGTAATTAATATGAAAATTACTGAGGTAATTTGCATTATATTTCAGTCTATGTCTTTAAAACTGGTGTTTATTGTATATGAACAACATAATTCAAACTAGACACATTTCAAGTGGCCAAAATGTGGCTAGTAACTACTGTTTTGGACACCACAACTCTACAGCAAGAAGTGATTAGAAAAGTGTATTTGTTGTTCCCTTTGCAAATCACATCATACTAAACTGTATCATAAAATATGTGACTATATGTAATTATATTATGGGACTTCCCAGGTGGTTAGGGGTTAAAAAAAAAAAAACCCACCAATGCAGGAAACATAGATCCCTGAGTCAGGAAGACCTCCTGGAGGAAAGCATTACAGTCTACTCCAGTATTCTTGCCTGGACAATCTCACGGAGAGAGGAGCCTGGTGGGCTACAGTCAATAGGGTCGCAGAGAGTCAAGCACAATTGAAGAGACTTAGCATGCACACATGTGACTATATTGTGAGGCATATTAAACAAGTATACATATGAGTGTTTTTAAGTGTGTGTATATATAAATGTATATATACATGTGTGTATGCATGTGTGTATACATAAAAAGTTTATAAATGCAAATCGATTTTCACCTACTATTTAATCTAAAAACATGCAGCTGTTAATTTTTTTTTTTTTAAGAAAACATGCAACATGATTAATACTGAAAGAAAAAATGGCTGCTGGAATTAAATGTATTGGTCTCCATCAAGATGTCTACATTTCTTGAGATATTTACGAAAGTTAGGTTAACTATATGCAATTTTTTCTTTTTTTGGTGAGATTAGGCAAGTGGTTTTCAATTCACCTCTCTCCCAACTCAAGATATTTGGTAGTCTGGAGACATCTTCAATGGTCAAATTTGAGGGATGCTTATGAGTGTCCAGTTCAGTAGAGATCAGGAGTGTTGCTGAGTATCCTGTGATGCCTTGGATAGGATCCTGTTAACAGGAGATATTAAAAACAATAATTTCTCACATGCTCAGTCATAAATGACTCTTTGCAACCCTATGGACTAGAATCCAGCAGGCTCCTCTGTCCATGGGATATCCTGGCAGGAACAGTGGAGCAGGTTGCCATTTACTTCTCCAGGGGATCTTCCCAACCAGGGGTCAAACCCGTGTCTCTAGCATTGGCAGGCAAATTCTTTACCACTGAGTCAACTGGGAAGCCCTTATAAGCCACATAGTTGATGGCAAATGTTATGTAAGTACTGGCAAAATAATATAATAATTTTTAAAAATTTAGCAAATGATAAGGAAAAAATATCAGTCAAGGTACTAATCCTTTTATAAAAATCTTCCTCAGGTTAATATGAATGGGGTTAAAACCAATAAATCCATCCTTAGGTGAAAGTGCTGTGCTATACAGAGTTCAGCTGTGTCTGACTATTTGCAACCCCATGGACTGTAATCTGCCAGGCTCCACTGTCTATGGAATTTTCCAGGCAAAATGCTGGAGTACATTGCTCCAGGGAATCTTCTGGACCCAGGGATTGGTCGACTGTGTCTCATGTCTCGTGCATTGACAGGTGAATTCTTTGCCACTAAGCCACCAGGGAAGCCCTCAAGTTGAAAACATACTAAGTCAAAAATGCATTTATACACCTACCATACTGAACATCATAGCTTAGCCTAGGCTTACATTAAATATGCTCAGAAAGCTTACATCAGCCTACGGTAGAGGAAACTCATCTAACACTATCTAAAATAAGCCTATTTTAGAACAAAGTGCTGAAATGTCTCATGTAATTTATAGAGTACTTAAAGTGAAAAACAGGATGGTTGTATGGGTATGGAATGGTTGTTAAATGTATCCCTGGTTTACTCTCCTGATAACACGGCTGGCAGGGAGCTGAGGCTTGCTGACAAAACCCAGCATCAGAAGAAAGTAAGGTACCGCATGTCACTAACCTAGAAATACTTAAAATTTAAGGTACATATATGGTTTCTACTGAATGCTTATCACTTTTGCATCACCATAATGTTGAATAATCTTAAGTCAAACCATCCTTAAGTTTGGGACCATCTGTACTAGGAAAACATTGACAATGACTTAAAGCCTGGTCTTTGCATCATAAAAATCACTAAATGCAGAGGAAATAATGAGAAGCAAATAAACTTTTAATTAAATGCAAAATATTCTTTAAAATGTGAAATATTTTTAAGGTGTGTTGTCAACATGAATCATTTCACTAATGGTTCAAGTGAAATTCTCATTGGAAAAATATTAAACCCAAAATAGTATTCAACAAGTTGAAACAAAATATGTAAATTAAGTGAACAGAAATGTTGGTAAGAAAAATTTGCCTAGAAAAAATTTACAACAGTGTAGTTTTATGAAACATTTAATGGCAACAAGCAATGATAAAACTGATAAATTGGTGGGTATATTAAAATAATCCATCATTTTAATCTACCAATTTAAAAATATTCTTCATACTTGCAATCATTGAGGAAATGTTTGGTTTCTCAATTTAACTCTCTAGAGTTAAATTTGATAAAACACTCTCTCTTAACAAAGAACATTTGGAAATAATTTCAAATACAAAATTACACCTTTACTGAGGCAGTATGTGAGAATTTAGTCAAAGAAGAATGAGAACTCGCAAAATTTCACAGTTCAAAATTTTCTTGTTGAGTAATAATTGGTGAAACATTGGTATGTTTTAGATATGGAAAAAATGACACAAAACTGTGGAAAAGAAAGGTATCTACACTGATGATTCAATTGGCAAAGCCAGTGTTTTAATTAACTGGATTTTTTTTTTAATGGATTTTCTTAATTTAATGTCCTTCTGTTGAAAATGGATCAAAGATCTTAAATTTTAGTATGAATTTAGTTCTCCCAAGAAAGTCAGTAAAACACATGTAATCTAATATAGCACCTGCATTTTATAAAATAACTTTTTTAAAGGACAAAGTTAGAAAGATAAAGCATTAAATCAATTATTGCAAACATCACAGCTTTTAATTTCACTGCCTATATTATTCCTCAATTACTTTTCTTTAAAGCATTTTAATTGAGCCCATATCTAATTTTTTTCCTGGCATTTTCTTGAGAATAGGAACTTGTTAATTCACCTAGGGCTAAATCCATGAGGTTGCAAGTTCCCAAAGAGCTGGACATGACTGAGCACAGAGGCACAACAATCAAGAAATATACCAGCTTTACAAGTTACTTACTTTCCTGAAAGTTCATTTCAAGCAGTACTAGATGAATAGCATAAAATACCTTTAGAAATAGGAATATGTCAATCCAATATTCAATATTATGTCACAGTCATTTTCCAATATCTACTTTCACTGATTAAGTTACTTTCTTCTAAATTTAGAATAAGTTAAGTTCAAATATAAGACTGATTTTATGCTACAAGACAATTATTTGTCCCAACATGGCATCCTTGTAAAGCCTTAAAATGTTCATGAAAAGTGAAAGTATTAGTCGCTGTCATGTCTGACTCTTTCTGATCCCATGAACTGTAGCCCACCAGGCTCTTCTGTCTATGAAATTCTCTAGGCAAGAATACTAGAGTGGGTAGCCATTTCCTCCTTCAGGCGAATCCAGGGATCAAATCTGGGTCTCCTGCATTATAGGCAGATTCTTTACCATCTGAGCCACCAGGAAAGCTATAATGTTCATAAACAAAGTCAAACAGAAGGCATTTCTGCTTTAGAGTGAATTTTGTAAAATGCATTTTTTGTAAAGCGCAACTTTTCTCCCTAATTTTTTTTCCTGAATTAATATTTTAGGTTTGATTATTTGATTTTTGGAACTATATCAATAGTGTATTAGCAATAACACTAGTTTAATCATAAACATTTCCTAAGGCAATGAGGCAAAATGTAAAAGAATTAAAAGATTTATTTAAAATAACTCGAGTTTCTGCTCAGATAAAGACTAGCTAATTCTATCACTGCAAAGTTATGTAAATAAATATTCAGGAGCTTCTATCTAAAGATGTTAGTTGATTCCACAGATTTGAAGTGGGCTTGAAAATATGCACTTGAAAACAAAACAAACTCAGCCCTGGTTATTGACTAGGCTGAGATCAGCTTCCTAAAAACTCAACATGGTTTTGTCTTTTTTGCATAGTGAGTGGGATTAGGAAGTGGAATTTTGAACCTTATTTTCTGTGCTAATGTTCAATGAGGCTTCCATTCTCTTCCCTCCTTTCTCCTTCAACAAAGCTCTCT
Source organism: Aepyceros melampus (assembly GCA_006408695.1). NCBI lineage: Eukaryota > Metazoa > Chordata > Mammalia > Artiodactyla > Bovidae > Aepyceros > Aepyceros melampus. The sequence continues at coordinate 265,974 of SJXQ01005169.1, read as the reverse complement.
CTTAATTTTTTTTTCCTCCTTTTTGACACAAAATTTAGATTTTTATTTTTCTGGTGGTGGTTCAGTCACAAAGTCATGTTGTCCAACTTTTGTAACCCCATGATGGTAACCCACCATGCTTCTCTGTCCATGGGATTTTCCAGGCAAGAATAACAGAGTAGGTTATTCTTTCTTTCTCTAGAGGATCTTTCTGACCCAGTGATGCAACCCAGATCTCTTGCATTGCAGGCAAATTCTTTACTGACTGAGCCACCAGGGAAGCCTTTTCTTTCTCTGGCCCAAAATAAATCTGCATTATCTACGTTCTTGGCTCTGTTCCACTTTGTCATCACCTGGAAAGTTATTCCCTTAATCAATCCTCTCTCACTTATATCTAAAATTTTCATTTCTTCATGTTTTCATGTTTATTTTTCTAGCCATTTATTTGTTCATTCATTGTGTATTTTTTAAATCACTTACTATGTGCTGAGTTTGCTCCTTGGAAGAAAAGCCATGACCAACCTAGATAGCATACTAAAATGCAGAGACATTACTTTGTTGACAAAAGTGCATATAATCAAAGCTATGATTTTTCTAGTAGTCATGTATGGATGTAAGTGTTGGACTATAAGTAAGTAAGTAAGTAAAGTCACTCAGTCGTGTCCGACTCTTTGTGACCCCATGGACTGCAGTCCACCAGGCTCCTCAGTCCATGAGATTCTCCAAGCAAGAATACTGAAGTGGGTTGCCATTTCCTTCTCCAGGGTATCTTCCCGACCCAGGGATCGAACCCAGGTCTCCCGCATTGGAGGCAGACGCTTTAACCTCTGAGCCACCAGGGAAGCGTTGGACTATAAAGAAAGCTGAATGCCAAAGAACTGATGCTTTTGAACTGTCGTATTGGAGAAAACTCTTGAGAGTCCCTTGGACTGCGAGGAGATCAAACCAGTCAATCTTAAAGAATTCAGTCCTGAATATTCATTGGAAGGATTGATGCTGAGGCTGAAACTCCAATACTTTGACCACCGGATGCAAAGAACTGACACATTAGAAAAGATCCTGATGCTGGAAAAGACTGAAGTCAGGAGGAGAAGGGAATGACAGAGGATGAGATGGTTGGATGGCATCATTGACTCAAAGGACATGAGTTTGAGCAAGCTCCGGGAGCTGGTGATGGACAGGGAGGCCTGGCACGCTGCAGTCCGTGGGGTCACAAAGAGTCGGACACTACTGAGCAACTCAACTGAACTGAACTGATGTGCTGAGCACAGTGTCAATCACTAGAGATATAATGATGAACAAGATGGATATAGTCAGTCTCCGCCTACACCAATTTTACATTCTAGCCATGGGAGAAGTCTACAGACAAATAAATAAGTGGCTTCAAAGCATGGTATTTGGAATGGCAACACTGACATCATTGTGGAGGATCTGAAATACAGAATCTCTGGCCCTATCGCAGGTTTCTTGAATCAGAATCTGATTGGGTCCCCCAGTGACGTATATGCAAACAGAATCTTGAGAAGTATTATAACAGAGGATATTAAGAGTAGGTCTCCACTACTTAAATATATTTTTAAAAGACATTTGCTGTCTTGTGTACAGGTTTATCATTACCATCATTCTATATTCCATAAATATGTGTAAGTATACTGTATTGGTGTTTTTGTCAGTCTCCGCCTACACCAATTTTACATTCTAGCCATGGGAGAAGTCTACAGACAAATAAATAAGTGGCTTCAAAGCATGGTATTTGGAATGGCAACACTGACATCATTGTGGAGGATCTGAAATACAGAATCTCTGGCCCTATCGCAGGTTTCTTGAATCAGAATCTGATTGGGTCCCCCAGTGACGTATATGCAAACAGAATCTTGAGAAGTATTATAACAGAGGATATTAAGAGTAGGTCTCCACTACTTAAATATATTTTTAAAAGACATTTGTTTGTCTCAAACCAGATTCTCAATTCAGACTTTTTCTTCCATTTCCCTAGTTTATGTTTCTATCAGCTATACTTTTTATCATTTCTTGAAATACACTTGACTTTCGGATTTTAAATTTTTTTTAAATTTTTGTGGTCTACCTGGCTGGAAGAATGTGACTAAATAATGCCTTAAGGAGCTCAAAATCTAAGAGTAAATTCATGTAAGCAGGTAACTATACATACAGTGAGAAGGTAGAATTGAGTGGCTCAGGAGAGAAAGTGATAGTATCTAGTGCTGGCTTTCTAGAAGAGGGATGGGCAAATCTGAAAGTCTAGGAAGATGTTGACATGAAAGGCAGAAGATGAAACCTGATGGTGGCTCCACATGCAAATAAATTCACCCACAGAGGAAGGAAAAGTGCATGAAATCATGCAAGGATGAAATCATGTCACAGCCTGTGACTTCAAAAAACTCAGACAGTAACAGTGTTGCTATATATGTATTTAGTTGATAGTTTTGCTATATATACAGATATATAGTTTACAGTGTTGCTATATATGTATTTGGGCTTCCCTTGTAGCTCAGCAGTAAAAAAAAACCTGCCTGCAATGCAGGAGATATGGGTTTGACTCTTGGGTCAGGAAGATCCCCTGGCGAAAGAAATGGCAGCCCACTCCAGTATTCCTGCCCGGGAAATCTCATGGACAGAGAAATTTGGCAGGCTATAGTCCATGGGGTCACACAAGAATTGGACATGACTTAGCCGCTAAACAACAGCAACAAGATATGTATGTATTAGGGAGAAGTAGAAGACTGGGCTTCCCTAGTAGCTCAGCTGGCAAAGAATCTTCCTGCCAATGCAGGATACCTCGATTTGATTCCTGAGTCAGGAAGAGCCCCTGGAGAAGTGACAGGCCACCCACTCCAGTATTCTTGGGCTTCTGTGGTGGCTCAGATGGTAAACAATCTGCCTACAATGTGGGAGACCTGGGTTCGATCCCTGGGTTGGGGAAACCCCCTGGAGGAGGGCATGACAACCCCTCCAGTATTCTTGCCTTGAGAATCCCAGGGATAGAGGAGCCTGCTGGGCTACAGTCTACGGGGTCACTGAGAGTCAGACGTGACTAGGCTCAGCATAGCACAGCAGTAGAAGACTACTGAAGATACTCATGTAGGTGGAGACCAGGTCATGAGGAACTCAAAATGTAGGGCCTACAATGGTCCAATTTTTATTGACATGATCATTTTCTTAGCCAGTATTTAGGTGTTTAATAAAAATGTTCATTTACGTCAATTGATTTGTATAAATTACAGTTGAAACTCTAGTGACAACTTGTTACAATGAATTTTAAATTAGAGACATGAAGTTAAATAATTTACAGTGTTTTCATCAATATCCCATACCTTCTTAATATAGGGGAAATTTTTTTTTTTGTTTGAGTATGGATCAGTAGGTGAAATTCCTAGAAACAATCCCAAACCATCACTGATGATCATTCATTATCATTAAAGAACCTGTAGCTCATGAACTATCCTGGCGAGAAAATATGTTAGATAATCTTTCAACAGTTATAATTTTTCCAATTTGTTTTATATAATAATCAAAATGGTGAATGCAGGATTCCATAAAGGGAATTCATGGAGGACTTAGAGCAGACAGTATTTCTGCAGTTTCATGACTTAATAAAAATATCCACTTAAACAGCAATAAATACATGAATCTTTTTATTATATGATCATTTTTCAGAATGATAAACTCTTTCCACCTTTATTTACCCTTGACCAAATGTTACAAAGTAGATGGGGATGGGTCCTATAGGCCAGAATATTTAATATACTTTATAAGAGTAGCATAATAATTAACTTGATCAATAGCAGATGAGTTACTCAAATTATTATCAATTCCAAGGAAGAGAAAAAATATAATGCCCTTGAACAAATATAACAGATTTTATATTCTAATGAATAAGAATTATATATAAATTTTGAGGGGATGGGAATAATTTTCATGGAATAATACATTCATATAAGTTTATTTTATAACAAAATAGTTTATAAAATATTTTACATAAAATTTTGTATATCACTGGTTAAAGACAGAGAGTATATACATTTTTTTTTCTGTCATTAACATTTGGGTCAAGTGTGCCTTTCAGAGATTCATTATTCTTTCTCCTGTCCTGAGTCATCTCATATGTAGTGGAAGGACAAAGCAAATGAGCCAAGTGCTATGAAAAAGAAGTCATGAGATATAATTTGAAAAATGAACCTGTCCAAGAAAAATAGGAGCAGTGGCCACCTTACCAATGAAAAAAATATATAAAAATAATGTATAATAATGCCACATGTTAAAGAAGTTTGAAAATACATATTTACATATGTTGACAACATATAAAAGAAAAAATCAAAACAAAAAGAAGGCCATGGGCTCCTGATTAAAATATTTTAAACCTATAAACATTTACTATGGTTTAAAAAGTAGATTTTCAACTCTGTACACACATAAAGAAAACCAACATTTTGGATGATTCTAGTTTTATCCATCTATTTTATTTAGAACTTTAAGAACAAATTACACTGATATAAATAAAGGTATAATTCTGAAATTAAGTTGAGTCCCCAATATATATTGTGATGGTTTGGATGAAAACACTTTAAAGACAATATTTCCTTTGCCCTGAGCTTCTTTTTTAGGTGCAGTATACTTTTATATGAAAAATAATTGCTTCTAAATCTCATTTACTAAATGTCACTATCTATCTATGGTTATCTTTAGGGAAAATGTCCAATTAAAGATCAGTTTAAACTTCATTATATATTAGTCAGATACATGTCAAGGCTCAAAGTTCTTTTGATATTCAGTCAATAAAAGTTTATTTATGGTTATTGAAATCATTTAAGTAATCATTTAATAGTCTATTTGCTTTTTAGTAAAGTACATTGAAATTTAAAAGGAAAATTTAAAAGGAACATTTCTCTTCTCTTAATACTTTCTGGATTCACTACCAGACAATAGATACATCTATTTTAGTTTTGCACATTTCACAATATACCTACTTTTCTCTTTAAAAGGCAAGCATAGACCTGAAACTAGCTTTCCCAGAAAACACAATCTGGAATCTTTCACTTAGTATTTTCTACATGTCCAGCCCTTCCCTAATGCTTCTAATGCATCTACTCTCTTCCCCAAGTAAAGCTGAATTTTAATAGGTAAGCTTATTTTTTGAGCTAATGGTACCTCAGGATAAAACAAACAAATGGATAATGGGAGAAAACACAGTAAAGAGAAAGACAGACATCTAGAGTTAGTCTGGGATGAAGAGAAGGAGAGCATGTGTTAGGTGATAATTTGAGAAAATTCAACTAATGCACTGGATTCAGCCTACATTTCAGCATCAGGTCAGCATTTTTTCTGTAAAGAACACAGATGGTAAATATTTCTGGCTTTGTGGCCTGGGTGCTATAATGACATGTAGGAAACCATGCTTACCCATTCATGTAGTAAATAAACACACATTCAGCATTAAATGTACTGTTAACACTTTAAGAGAAGCCCTGGTGAGTAAAGAAGTGCTTTTTTATTTATTTTTTTCCAAAGAGTTAGCAATTAAATCAAGGGAAGCAAAGTCTGATCTTCATCAATCAACAATCAAATTGTAATATGGTTTAAGAAACTCTGCACCGTGCCGTCTCTGTCTAAGGTAGCACAGAGTTTAGTTTCAGCAGGAAGCAGCAGACAGGGAGCAAATGAGACTGAAGAAACCAGGGAGTCTCAGAGCTCAACTCTTGACTGCTGCTCATATACCAACCTTTCTGGGCAAGCAGGACATTAGGAGTCCAGAATACACATAGCACATTCATGAAAAAAAGAAAGAAAGAAAGAAAGAAACCACAGTCTTTTACAGCTATTAAGAACCTGAACCCAAATCCCCGGGTTCAGATCACAGCACTGCCACTTATCAGCTGTGTGACCTTGAGTAAATTACTCAAACTCCTTCTCCTTTAGTGTTCACCTCTTTAAACTAAGAATGATTGTAGTCCACCACACGATAGGATTATTGTGAAAATAAAATATGTGAATATTTATCCACCCTGAAAATAGTGCTAGTGTTTACTAAGCTCTAGATAAATGTTCCCTATTATTTCTAACACGATCGCTGTTAAACTTTAAGGATATTAATTTTCTTTCAACTATAGGTGCATTTGTATGAGTCCAGGAAACTTAAATTACCTCTGTGTCTGTAGGCTAAAGGAAGTAATAACTAAATCAAACAAAAAATAAAACATGAACACAGTAGCTCTATTGTACTCCCAACTGTATCTGACACAAAATGAACAAAAGAGTCCCAAATGTTTTCAAAGGAAGAAAATTGAGATGAAACCACTGGCCAGCACAGGAACACAAACCTTTTTGGCTGAGAATTCCTCTGACATCCAAGTCTAATTTATTGTTATTACACAAGTGCAAACAAGGTTTTTGTTTTGTTTTTAATTAATCTTTTGCAACATATGTATGTAAGAGTGAGAGAAGGAGGAAAGAGAGGGAAGGAAGAGAGAGAGAGAAGGAGAGAGGGACAGAGAATAGTATAGAGAGAGCAGAGGAGGTTTGGGCATGCTAAGGTAAACCTACTAGTCTTGTATTTCTCTCTACCCTCACTGCCAAGAAGAATGAGGTCCTAACAATCACCAGCTAGCAAATGCAGCATGTAAATGCCTAGCAATTCCTCCATGATAGTTCTTTCCTAAAAGGACTGCTGACTTTGCAATTCTAATATTAATAAATATAAATATCACTGGATAGAGCTTATTTATAAGAGGCAAAATATCATTTGTGTATTAATATACTTAATTTTGCCACTTGGAGAATTTATATATCCATAGCTATATACTTTACAGAAACAGTCCTACTATCACTATAATGAGTAACAATAATACATTGAAAGTAATATGTGGTTAGAATTCTAAAGCTTATACAGAATAACTATATCTCATGAAATAATATAAGAATTTGGTCTTCACTTCTAATAAAATCTTATCAATAAGCAGTAAGAAACTTTTATATTTTTCAAATAATAGAATGTTTGATTCAGGGGCCCTCTACATATACAATTTTCCCTTTTTAACCAAGCACTGCCATTTGTCTAAAGAACTATGACCAGCTTATCACAGAACTTCCTGGTCTAATTGGAGGAAGATACAAGTAGAAAGCATGAGTTTTGCATGTTTCTTTTTATATTTGTGATGATTCTCTCCTTCTTGGGGGGATGATTTGCATTGCCCCCAATATAAATGTGAGCAATCTTTAAGCTCAAAGCCAAAGTAACAATGTCATTGGTTAACAACACTGAGGATTTTCTCAATCAGAAAAGACTTAGTAAGAAAGTAAGTGATGAATACTATTAACCACGAGAGAACTAAAAGGCAGCTAAATAATGGATTCTGCCCTCAAAAAACTCACAGTCTTAGAGGAGTCAGACATGTATAAAATGTATACAATATGAGGGAAACTCTAACAATCCTTTAAATACATTTTAAATAAATGTGATTCTTGGACAGAATAATCTGACTCACATCTGAAGGGACTCTCTTAGTATCCCACACAATACATCAGAGACATTAACAGAAGCTGATAATATAATAATAACAATTGGTCATAGCTTTGGAGCAGAAACGGATGCCCCCACCTCCTGTCCCAGGACAAGCATTCGTTCTTTACCTGCTTTATCACGCTGATGACTAGGAAATCTAAGGCCATGAGTTGTGTTCAGAAGTCTGAAAGTATGATGATTTAGTCAGCTTGGCTGCTGTAAGAAAATACCATAGACTGGGTGGCTCAAGGTAGTGCTAGTGGTAAAGAACCCACCTGTCAATGTAGGTACACATAAGAGACACAGATTCAAACCCTGGGTTGGGAAGATCCTCTGGAGGAGGACACAGTAACCAACTTCAATATTCTTGCCTGGAGAATCCCATAGACAGAGTGTCTAGCAGGCTACAGTCCAAAGAATTGCACAGAGTTAGACACTACTGAATCGATTTAGCATTCATGCACATTCTGGAGGCTAAGAAGTCCAGCATAGAAGTGCTGGCAGATTCAGTTCTTGATGAGGATTCTCTTCCCAATTTGCAGATGGCTGCCTTCTTGATGTCCCTCACATGGTGGAAAATAAATGAGTGTAAGCTTTCCAGGGTCTTCATGTAAGGGCACTGATCCTACCATGAGGGCCCTGCCCTCAGAGTCTCACCTAAAGTTAATCACCTCCCAAAAGCTCTATCACCAAACACCGTTACATTACAGGCTAGGGCTTCAATGTGCAAATTCTGGGGAGACACAAACATTCAGTCTAGACCAGGGATACTCAAGGAAGTCAGGATAAAGACTACCAATTATTATAGCAATATTTTGATACTTTAAAGACATGTTACTATTTTAAAAACCACCCATAAACTATACAGTTGGAAATATGCTAAATATTTGCCCTGATATGCTAAGATGGACCCCAAAATACAAATAGTATTTTAGTAGTTGCATATGTAATATAAGGCTGAAAGGTTAGGTGCATTTACCACCTCAATATATCATCTGCATACATGTAATCTGTATAATCATTTCATTGAATCTGTACTAACTCTGTAAAACTGATATTCAATTGATTCGTGAAAAACCTGAGGGTCAGGGTGCTAACCCTGATCGTAGAAAATCCATATATAACTTTACAGTCAGCCCCCTGTCTGTTATCTGCAGTTCCATATTTGCAGATTCTACCAACCATGGGTCATGTAGCACTGTAGACATATTTATTGGAGAAAATGTGTTATACAGCTCCAGCTACATAATGAAGAGTGAGCCCCTTATCCTTGAACTCTGAAGAGCACCTCATCATCAAATAGAATCTGCCACAACTCCACTAAACCAATGAAAAAGCGTAACCAAATTTTGACACTGAAATTTGGGTGAAAGTAACTTGGAGCTGGCAACAGAGTGAAGTAATTTTTTCCTTATTTTTCACCCTTAAATGCAGTGTAATCTTATCTTTTGCTTTTTTTTTTTTCTGTTAGAATAACAAAATTGAACCTAAACACAATCACATTTTTGTCTGTTTTTATTTTAATAAATATGGCAGGAAGTACTTACTTTATAACACTAGCTCTGCAGAACCTATTTCCTATCCTGTTCAGATGTCATGAATATTTATGAACCCAGAGATGGAAGCAGTAAAATAAAATAAATTGGCTTGAGCCAAACACTATTCTGTGATCTTTTCCAGTTCATTCAACTGACAGCCACTTGACCAAGACCTCACTCAAATGAACTTACACATTAAACTACTCACTGAAAAATTGATTTCCCAAATGTTTTCCAATTACAACATCCATGAGTTTTGTGAAAGCATTCTGCAAAACAATCAGGGTTGGTAAGATTTTAATTTTGAGACAAAATTTTAAGAATCAAATGTTGGTTATTGCTTGTAAGGTCTCAGGTTCTCAAGCCCCTTCCTACAGAGTGCTCCAGTAAAGTTTGCATTTTTGCCCTGAAAATTTTATGTCTCCTTCTTTGTAAGAGAAATATGCATCCTTCTCCTTGCCATGTGACTTATGAGGCCTTCCTGTGAGAAGGGCATAACTCATGGCTCCATTGTCAGGTGTGAAAAGAGCATAATTCATGACTCTATTTGACTTTCTTTGGTCCATAAAATGTAGGCAGAAGTGATGCAAATTCATTCCAAGCAGAAATTTATCATTTTGTATTTCTGCTAACCTTCTTGCTCTTCCTTCTGCCACAGGAATATAGCATGTCTCAAATAGGGCTTATTCTTTCATTTCGAGTTCAAGAATGAGGAAAAATATGAAACCAAAACACACGAAACCCACACCTAATAATATGCAGTGTGAATGAAAAATACACCAGTATATCTGTAAGCCATGGGAATTTGTCAATGACATGTAAATGAATGAAGTTGATATTCGAAATGGGATGCTTTCATAAGATAAACCTAAATTACATAGCACTGGCTTATAGCATTAGAGAGAAGACAAGGACAAAATCAGTATTGAATGTTTAAAAAACTCCTTCCATGTTACAAAGATTGCAAAATAGTTTGTGAAACTCTCACCTGTGACAATGAAGGCAGATAATGTTCTGAATGAGGCTTTGTTGAAGAGATTGGTATAAGTGATGTTATAGATGAGATTTGATGGGGGAGCCTAGTGGGCTGCCGTCTATGGGGTCACACAGAGTCGGACACAGCTGAAGCAACTTAGCAGCAGAAGCTGCAGCAGTAAGGTTTGAAAAGCTATAACAAGAAACAGATTGACTTAGAAAAGAGATGACTGGTGTATAAGAAGGGGAAGCATGGAAAATACTGAAATCTTAGGGCTTTAAAAGCGAAAGATCAAATAGGTAAAAGATAAATTATATTGCAAAGAACAAATCCAGGATATGGCTGTCAGTAACTTTAGAAAAGAAAGGAAATAAAAGAGAAAAAAAAAGGAAAAAGAAAGAAAGACACCATGGCACTCAATTCACTTTTTACACTTTTTAGATGGCAACATGCCTCAGGAAAAGTGACAGAGTGTGGCACTCTCCCTGAAGACTGATGAATTCAAGCAATACTTATCTTAGTTAGGGAGAAGTATCCCTAAAAAAGAACTGTAGGTCAAAGTAATAGGACAATTAGCCTGGTTAGAATCAGATACATTTGAAGCTGATAAAGTTTTTGAGTGAGTTGTTCTTCCCCGAAAAAAAACTACCAACGTGAATTAAAAGATCCTGTGACAGTTCAAGATGCAAAATAACCTTTGGGCTGCAAAGTTTCTAAGGCAGAATGAAAACTGAATGAAATCTTTCTGGTCCTAAATACTAACCTACAGTTCAGTATTAAACAACCTTTAGTCTTAAGGAAAGCACTTCTCTGAGAATGAAGTCAAATGTCAAGAACCAAGGGAGAAGTTGTTCTCATAGACTAGAACCAAGACTTAATCAACAAACACTCCTTACTCCAGATTGTGGACTTGTTCAAAAGCAAGATTTGATCATTTTCATAGACAAGTAAACACTATGTGTCTCTAGTTCTTCCAGGTGCTGAATGGAAGCATTATCACCATTTTACCTCTATTTTTCCAATGTATTTCATATGTTTTGAGAAAGAATTTGTTTTCCTTTAAAACTTAGCTTTCTTAATCAGGATGTAGTCACTGATATAGAGAGGATTACAAATTTGGGGTCTTGAGCTCATAGCTGACGCTGAATGGGGAGTCGGACACGACTGAGTGACTTCACTTTCACTTTTCACTCTCATGCTTTGGAGAAGGAAATGGCAACCCACTCCAGTGTTCTTGCCTGGAGAATCCCAGGGATGGAAGAGCCTGGTAGGCTGCCATCTCTGGGGTCGCACAGAGTTGGACACAACTGAAGCGACTTAGCAGCAGCAGCAGCAGCATTCTCTAAGTCATAGCTATGAAGACACTCTGCTTTGGAGACATTAAGTGAATATTGACTCATCATTGACAGGGATAGAAATAAATTATGTCTGTGTGATTTGAAAGTATATCTTTTACACTTTCAAACCCTTTTAATAATATAAATATTATCCAAGATGAAATATTACATAATATAAAACAATATAAAATAAGTGTTAATTTGTGCAGCAAATAATATATCATTAAATGAGGATGATACGCCCATAAGGCAATGTAATTCAGGAAAAATGTTCTAAAAGAGATACAATTTGCATTGTATCATAAAATGTAGTAGAATCAGTGTAGGTAATAAGAAATACATTAAATTGTGGAGGAGTAGCAAGTAAAGAAACACAAAAGGCAAAATAAACATGATCTGCCTCAGGAACACTGAAGTTGCTGGTCTGATAAAAGCTAGCATTAGATTTTGGAGTTAGTGGAAGATAAAGTAGAAACATGTTACAGAGACAAAAAGTTTTCAGTAAAGCTTAGTCCCAGTCAAGGAAAATATGTAAGTCTCTGGAATTTTTCAAGCAGTTTGTGTGTGTGCTGAGTCACTTCAGTTGTGTCCAACTCTTTGTGACCTTATGGACTGTATCCCACCAGGCTTCTCTGTTCATGGAATTCTCCAGGCAGGAATACTGGAGTGGGTTACCATGCCCTCCTCCAGGGGATCTTCCTGACCCAGGGATTGAATCCTCATCCTTTATGTCTCCTGTGTTGGCAGACAGAGTCTTTACCACTAGCACCACTTGGGAAGCCCCCAAGCAGTTTAGCGACATTTATTTTAGTGACAATATGGAGAATAGAATGGATCAGAATTAACACAAATAGCATATTTTTTGGCATATTTTTGCTTTAATCAAACGTTGACTTGATAATGCCCAAATCTATAGTGCAGCTAGTGGATATTAATATTCAAATAATAAAATGTTGCAGTTCAGTTCAGTTCAGTCGCTCAGTCATGTAGGACTCGTTGCAACCCCATGACTCGAGCACTCCGGGCCTCCTTGTCCATCACCAACTCCCGAAGTTCATTCAAACTCATGTCCTTTAAGTCGGTGATGCCATCCAGCCATCTCATCCTCTGTCGTCCCCTTCTCTTCCTCAGGACTGATCTCCTTTAGGATGGACTGGTTGGATCTCCTTGCAGTCCAAGGGACTCTCAAGAGTCTTCTCCAACACCACAGTTCAAAAGCATCAACTCTCCGGTGCTCAGCTTTCTTCACAGTCCAACTCTCACATCCATACATGACCACTGGAAAAACCATAGCCTTGACTAGATGGACCTTTGTTGGCAAGGTAATGTCTTTGCTTTTGAATATGCTATCTAGATTGGTCATAACTTTCCTTCCAAGGAGGAAGCATATTTTAATTTCATGGCTGCACTCACCATCTGCAGTGATTTTGGAGCCCAAAGAAATAAAGTCTGACACTGTTTCCCCATCTACTTCCCATGAAGTGATGGGACCAGATACCATGATCTTCGTTTTCTGAATGTTGAGCTTTAAGCCAACTTGTTCACTCTCCTCTTTCACTTTCAACAAGAGGCTTTTTAGTTCTTCTTTACTTTCTGTCATAAGAGTGGTGTCATCTGCATATCTGAGGTGATTGATATTTCTCCTGGCAATCTTGATTCCAGCTTATGCTTCTTCCAGCCCAGTGTTTCTCATGATGTACTCTGCATATAAGTTAAATAAGCAGGGTGACAAGATACAGCCTTGACATATGCCTTTTCCTATTTGGAACCAGTCTGTTGTTCCATTTCCAGTTCTAACTGTTGCTTCCTGACTTGCATACAATTTTTCAAGAGGCAGGTCAGGTGGTCTGGTATTCCCATCTCTTAAAGAATTTTCCACAGTTTATTGTGATCCACACAGTCAAAGGCTTTGGCATAGTCAATAAAGCAGAAATCAAATGTTTAGTGGGTCCAAAGAAGTGTGTAATAATCTGCAGACTTCATAAACATGTAAAGAACTCTGGGTAGATGTTTTGCATGATTATGAAAGTCTAAGATGAAAATTTCACAACTTCTGTAGTAATTCTTTCAGTATTTTGTCACCTAAATCATTCTTCTTTATAGGTAGCTAAAACCGCTTCTGCTTTTATTAAATTCCTTCCTTTTCTTCAGGTTCTATGGCCATGTGACAAATGGCAAATAACTTCCCATTATACCCTATAGCTGAAATGATGGCCCAAATCCACAGTGTACTAACGTATCCTACAAATGTTTTCAATCATTGATGTGATTCATGCTTAACATGTGTTCATTTTATGTTAAGACATATCTTAATCGAAATTCGTGCCTATGCCTCATCTGTGTTATTGACAAGCAGAGTCTAGAACAGACTGGAGTATAAATCAGCTGCATTAGCCACAAAATGCACTGATACCTCAGAAACGTGACCAAGTTAAAATGAGGTTTTGGGGGAAGGTGGTCCTAATCAAGTCTGACTGGTGTCTCAATGACAAGAGGGAGTTTGGATTCAGAGAGAAATACTAGGTATGTTCAAACACAGAAGAAAGACCATGTGAGGACGCAGCCAGAAAGGGGGTATCTGCAAGGTAAAGAGAGCAACCTCCAAAGAAATCACAGCTGCCAATACCTTAGCCTTGGACTTCCAGCCTCCAGAACTATGAAGACATACATTTTGTTGTGAAAATTCACTCAGTCTGTAATATATTGTTATTGCAGCCCTCATGCATTAAAAATATATATACAAAATAAGCCATAATTAATTCAATTATTTTATAAAAATCTAGTGAAATTTTAATATGTAGATTAAGTGAAAGAATGTAAATATTCATATTTAGCTTTTCTTCTGCATTAAATATACTTTTAACTTTCCTGAATTCCTATATTTTTTCTTTAATTTGCTGCACGTTCAGAAATTGAATACGTTATAGGGTCTCAAACTTAATTGATAATGAAAACTGTTCTCTCTATTGCTAATTTAATCTCAAAGTTAAATCTTCAGCATCTGTGCACTACAGTAACACTTCCCAATAACATTCTAAAATTAATGAATTTTCTCTGAAAAGTGATTTCAATCATTTCTTTATGTACATGATGAATTTAATACAAACATAAGGCATGACTCAAATATATCCAAATATCATATCACAGGGTATGCATATAAGGTCTCAGTTCTAGAGATCAATAGGAAATTCATAAGAACTCACTCAGGCATAAATTTTGTAAATCATTCAGTACATTTATAGATCTCATATTATTTTTTAACTATCCAAGCATTTAAATTCTGTCTCTTTGAGAATACTTCCTGTATATTATCCATAGCAAAATCAGAAACATATACACTATAAGTACTCAAGAGTGTGTGGAAAGAATGGACAATCCTGTTGGCTTACTGGAAGTGAGTCTCTAAGGAATATCATTGTTTTCATCAATTTCTGATCTTTGTTTCCACCTCCCAGTTTGGCATTTTGTCCTAGTATTTTGTCCAATGATAGTCTTTGAAAGAAATGATTGATTTTGACCCTTCACTGCAACACATTAGAGCATTGAGAGAAGGTAAACTTAATTAGTGAATTGGTATGAAATTTCTGAAAATAATAGTGGTGAGTAAACATTAGTTAGGATTTGTGATGGGCTTACGTAAAATTCAATGCAGATTTTAAACATCATAAAAGAACATAGTATAGTCAAGAGGTAAAACTAGAAACAGGCTGCTTGCATTTGAACCCATCCTTTACCATTTAGTAACCTGTGAATTTGTGCAAGTTATTGACCATTTGATAACTTTGTTTTCACAATTATAAAATCAGGCAAAAAATAATGCTTACCTCACAAGAATGTTAAGAGTGTTATAAGCACTATCTTTTTGAGGCATACTGAAAATGTATGACACAGAGAATATTCTGTAGAAGCAAACAAATAAATGAATACACAAATATTATCTGCAACAATTCTACGACTCAACAAAGGTATTCTTTCTGTTTCTCCTTTAAGTTTTATCTTATGTAAATGAGCCAATACCACATACATTAATGTGAAACATGCATCACTATGAAGTCACAGTTAAATTTAACATTTTATAGAATCGCTGGTAATTTGTTTGAGGTTAGAAATTATTGCAATTGATGGAAAAATGGAGAAGTCACAAAGAGACTTAATTCTTCCCATTCTTAAATTACATTCCCTGATGAACAGACCAGTTTCACTGGCTTTGACCTCACTTTGATTCACCAAAAGACATCTAACCATATCAAGTATGTTATTTTTCCACTTTTACTTATTTTAACACAAAAAATGAATAACTTGATCAGGGTGAAATACCTTCAACAGTGTGAGAATTCTGCTGTTTCTGTCAGAATTTTGCCTCCAGAGGCAAGTCTGTCTACACTTAATCTTTCCTATTTCTTTGGTCTTCTGATCAAAGTTTGTTCTGACTTTTTTAGTAAGTTCATCGGTCATTCTCCTTTGATGAAAACCAGTTCACGGACAAATCAAATGTATCTTTCTCTAATCTTATGCAATTCTATGAGGAGTCACATAAAAATGGAATCCAGTTCTAAGATTTCAAAGGATCACCAAGTTAAAGGAGAAACTGAGCTCTAAGGGAATAACTTCTTATTGAAAAAACTCTGAAGTCCAAGGGAAAAAATAACCTTTCATAATTGCCTTGTTATCATTCGATTTATTCTTTTTAATGTACTCTAGCCTCTTCTTAAAGGTCTTTCTTCATGACAAATTATTTTACTAATGTGGAAATCCAAATGTGTATAAATGTGACTGCATCATAAGACAATTGTGAATGCATATAATACCACAACTAAGCATTTAAAACTATTTAACATATTGATTTCTATTTTGGCCAAATTATAAATTGGGTCAATACGTGAAAATACTTCATGTTATCCAAAGTTTTATCCCCTGTTCAGTATAATTTCAAGGGCACTGCATTAAAATTAATCTGCTTAATATTACAAATAAAAAAATATTTGATGCTTATGAAATAAGAATGCTTTGCAGCATCCATCAAAATTACACATATTTAGCTTAATCCTGCTAAAAATAAATTATATCTTTGAAATTTTGACTTATAATTTTACAGTGGTCCCACATAATTCAAAAATATAAAATTTGACACATATTAAGCATCTTTTTGACAGGGAGCTTATGACCTTGAAAGACATATTATTCTAGCTAATGAGCAATTCCAAGTGTATCTTCTCTATTAAGCCAAACATGATTGCTCTCTCAGTGCAATTCATTGGTCCTAGATCTGTTCTCAAGAGTCATCAGGAAATATTAAGACACTTTTACATGGCAGACCTTTAAGTGCTAAATATGCTACTCTGCGCCCTTAATTGCTCTTTCCCAAAAGGAGTAACAGATGACAGTTAAAGCATATATACAGGCTTTCGTTAACAGAAAAGAATCAGGGAATGTCAATTTGATGAGCTATCTGTGTCCAATTTGGATCCTTGGGGAAGATTTCAACCCTGAGCCACACTGATTTAATTAAAATCCTAAAATATTAGCTAACTAAATAAGTCACCATTTAAAGTCCTTCAACTACAGTTTTAAAGTCAAGTTGGCCCTTTAGGCATGTTTTGAATGTTTAGATTCCTGCATCTTTGCTGTAGTGACTGGTAATTTTTTTTTTTCCTCCAGCTGTCCTCAATATGAATTGATGAGGACAGTCCACATACAATAGTATAATGCTTATCCCTGTGTTTGGACTGCTGGCCAAGCAATTCTTTCCCATTGAACACTGGCAGCACACTGTTATTCTTCTAAGAATTTCCATTTTTATGAGTTTTCTTTGCAATTTAGCCTGGGAGATGGGATTCTGGTAAGTTCTAAAGGGTCTAATAACCAAGAGACTTTGGAATTTATCAGGGACAGAAATGATTCCAACCCAATGCAAACATTTGTGTCACTATCCTCCTCAGAAATATAGCATTTTGAGGGGTTCATCATGCAAACAGAGGATACTTGAGGGTTCTAAAAATGCAGTAAAGTTTTAAAACCAAAGCATCTTAGGTACCCATATGAAATTTTAGAGTTAACTTTAAAATACTAAATGGCTAACACACCACTGTATTATTTCTCAACTCCTCAAATAGTTATGAAACTATAGTACACTGAAGAATCACTATAACACCAGTGGGGAAAATTTACAAGCACAACCCCTTTTATGAATACCTGGGATCTATAACATTATGCTATTTAATACACGAATACAGACTTCCTTGGTGGCTCAGACGGTAAAGCATTTGTCTACAATGCGGGAGACCTGGGTTCGATCCCTGGATCAGAAAGATTCTCTGGAGAAGGAAATGGCAACCCACTCCAGTACTCTTGCCTAGAAAATCCCATGGACGGAGGATCCTGGTGTCCATGGGGTTGCAAAGAGTCAGACACGACTAGCAACTTCACTTTCACTTTCATAGGTAGCTGCTGCTGCCGTTGCCAAGTCACTTCAGTCGTGTCCAACTCTGTGCGACCCCAGAGACAGCAGCCCACCAGGCTCCCCCGTTCCTGGGATTCTCCAGGCAAGAACACAGGAGTGGGTTGCCATTTCCTTCTCCAATGCATGAAAGTGAAAAGTGAAAGGGAAGTCGCTCAGTAGTGTCTGACTCTCAGTGACCCCATGGACTACAGCCTACCAGGCTCCTCCATCCATGGGATTTTCCAGGGAAGAGTACTGGAGTTGGGTGCCATCACCTTCTCTGGATATAGGTAGCAGAACATTTCAAAACTAACCTTGTAAGTTGATTTTCAGTTGAATTTATAAAGGCATGATTTTTGGAATAGCTGCCTAGGTAGGCTTCATACTCGGATCACATAGTAGCTCTGCACTCATGTCTAGATGCAATATTTGAAATGATCATTTACTTCTGAATAGGACTGGATGATTTCAAAATCTCTAATTCTGAAAGTTAAGATTTTTAAGAATTTAACATTAAATTGCATATGAAAAGCAAAGGCAGAACAGCAAGATAATAGATATGACAACCAAAAACAGAGATACTCAATACAAGACTAAGACAGAATAAGAAATCATCAAGGCTGGATATTTAGAAAAGTCATCCTGAAGGTTTGCCTTTGACAGTGGGTGGGATCTACATCAGACAAAGCTGAAGAGCACTTGGAAAAGAGGAAGGCAAGGAAGCGGGCACAATTTAGAATGTTGTGAGGCCTATTTTACAAATCATAGGGAGGAGAGATTAATTTAACTGGAAATTTGAAATGAGACCATATTTTAGAAATCATTAAATTATAAAGAGAAAAATTTGACTACTATTGATGAGACAATAGGAAAACACCAAATAAGAGCAATGTGATTTCAACTGCACTTGAAGCTGCTTACTTTTTTCAACAGTAGACAGGGCAGTTTGAATAATGAAAAGAAACCGAAGCAGAAAAAAATCAAGAGCCTCTTACAACAGTCCAGCGAAAAAACTAAGTAGATTTTGAAGATGAATGTTGGCAATAGGAGACGAAAAGCAAGGGAAAGACAAGGAAGAGCAGTCTCAAATTCTTTGCAGGTTTCAGTCATTAGATGCACTGGTACAATTATCAATTTGATTATTCTTACAACAACTATATAAGGTTGATATTATTATCTTTGAACAGATAAGGATATTGACAAAGATTTTAAGGAACTTGTTTGAGCATACACGTAAGTGGCAGAATTACTATTAGAAACAAGTTCTAGAATTAGAACCTAAAACTTGTAATCATTGTGTTGTTTAAATTAATAAGTTTTTTAAGCTGTATTGTATGTTACACTTATTCTCTCACCCCTATACTAATTTACAAATATGGGAAATATGGGCGGAATTTTTAAATACCACTGTGTATACTTCCCTGGTGGCTCAGAGGTTAAAGCGTCTGCCTCCAATGAGGGAGACCAGGGTTCGATCCCTGGGTCGGGAAGATCCCCTGGAGAAGGAAATGGCACCCACTCCAGTATTCTTGCTTGGAGAATCTCATGGACTGAGGAGCCTGGTGGGCTGCAGTCCATGGGGTCACAAAGAGTCGGACACGACTGAGTGACTTTACTTACTTACTTACTTACTGTGTATATAATTTGGAACAGTTCCCTAGGTGACTGACCATGGTAACACAGTTCTTTCATTTCTCTCATACAACAGGTGAAATCTTCAAACTACATCGGTTGGTATGGAGGGACAGAAAAGGAGAGGAAGTTGATGATGAATTTGAAAGTTAAAGGCCTGTTTCTCTAAACTTTTCCTGGCATTATTAGATCTGGTAAATTCATGAGAATGAGTTAACTGCAAAGATAACAGAGTATAGTCATCCTGCTGCTGCTGCTGCTGCTAAGTCGCTTCAATCGTGTCCGACTCTGTGCGACCCCATAGACATCAGCCCATGAGGCTCCCCTGTCCCTGGGATTCTCCAGGCAAGAACACTGGAGAGGGTTGCCATTTCCTTCTCCAATGCCTGAAAGTGAAAAGTGAAAGTGAAAGTGAAATCACTCAGTCATGTCCGACTCTTAGTGATTCCATGGACTGCAGCCTACCAGGCTCCTCCATCCATGGGACTCTTCAGGCAAGAGTACTGGAGTGGGTTGCCATTGCCCTAGCATAAACTAAATTTAAATGTTCACAGATGATATCCATATTACCAACTGGTTTAAGTAAAACAACAGAATTCACAGTAGTACAAAAGTAATTTATTAAAATATACTGACTTGTGCATAGAATCTCCAATACTGGAAATTCCAGATTCTGAATGCCTACAAAGGCAGAATCCATAGTCAAGGTCACTGTTGGGTTCTCTATTCACACCCCTTGACCATTCCCATTTGGGAACCATATGCTTAAGAACAAGCAAAGAAATACAGTCCCTGCCTTTTACAAAGGCCAAGTATGTCCATCAGCACATCTTTCAAAGATCAATTGTTATATCTTATGTGATTTTATTTTGCTCACCTCCAAATCTTATTTAATTCTGACTAGAGAATATGACAGAGAAGGCAATGGCACCCTACTCCAGTACTCTTGCCTGGAAAATCCCATGAAAGGAGGAGCCTGGAAGGCTGCAATCCATGGGGTCGCTGAGAGTCGAGCACGACTGAGCGACTTCACTTTCACTTTTCACTTTCATGCATTGGAGAAGGAAATGGCAACCCACTCCAGTGTTCTTGCCTGGAGAATCCCAGGGATGGGGAAGCCTCATGGGCTGCCGTCTATGGGGTTGCACAGAGTCGGACACGACTGAAGTGACTTAGCAGCAGCAGCAGCAGAATATGAATTGCCACACTGAACCTAAACTGCAAGGGATTCTTGGGGAAAAACATTTCCTGAGTTTTGACTTAGTGAGGCAAGGTTCAAAAGGAATATTATTTTCAATAGATAGATATAGCATTAAATAAAGTTGTTATGTCACTGCAAATCATAAATGTCCATTAGAACTCATATCTTACTGGCCACACATTATTCATACATATAATATGTACAGTTCTTCACTATTTAAACTTCCAAACAATAGCATGTATCCAAACAAACAAACTACCTTTTATACAGATAAAAATGATCACCTTTTTCTATAAAGAAGTCAATTCAGTTACTGAATGTGCAAGTCCAAAATTTCTGAGTAATACCCTTTCCTCCTATAGAGCAGTCATAACTTAGTCTGGACATATTTTAACTGATAGGCAAAATAAAGTTAACCTCTACCCAACAGATACTATGTAAATATGAAGGGAAGAAAAAGGGAAAACTGAAATATTTAAATAGACAGATGGATGGAGGGATATAATGTTGAGCACAAGAAATATAGTCAATATTTTAATTATAATTTTATATATAATTATAACTTTGTGTGGTTCAGTTCAGTTCAGTCACTCAGTCACGTCTGACTCTTTGCAACCCCATGGACTGCAGAATGCCAGACTTCCCTGTCCAGCACCAACTCCTGGAGTTTACTCAAACTCATGTCCATTGAGTCGGTGATGCCATCTAACCATCTCATCCACTGTGTCCTCTTCTCCTCCGGCCTTCAATCTTTCCAGCATCAGAGTCTTTTCTAGTGAAAAGTTCTTTGCCTCAGGTGACCAAAGGACTGGAGTTTCAGTATAAGCATCAGTCCTTCCAATGAAGATTCAGGACTGATTTCCTTTAGGATAGACAGGTTGGATTTCTTTGCAGTCCAAGGGACTCACAAGAGTCTTCTCCAACATCACAATTCAAAAGAATCAATTCTTTTTCACTCAGCCTTCTTTATAGTCCAACTCTCACATCCATACATGACCACTGGAAAACCCATAGCTTTGAATAGATGGACCTTTGCTGGCAAAGTAATGTCTGCTTTTGAATATGTCTTCTAGGTTGATCAGAGCTTTTCTTCTGAGGGCAAGTATCTTTTAATTTCATGGCTGCAGCCACCATCTGCAGTGATTTTGGAGCCCATAAAAATGAAACCATTTCCATTGTTTTCCTATCTATTTGCCATGAAGTGACTGGGCCAGATGCCATGATCTTAGTTTTCTGAATGTTGAGTTTTAAGCCAACTTTTTCTCTTTCCTCTTTCACTTTCATCAAGAGGCTCTTTAGTTCTTTGCTTTCTGCCATAAGGGTGGTATCATCTGCATATCTGAGGTTATTGATATTTCTCCTGGCATTCTTGATTCTAGCTTGTGCTTCATCCAGTCTGGCATTTTATATGATGTACTCTGCATATAAGTTAAATAAGCAGGGTGTGGTATATAACTACAAAATAACAAAGTAATATGCTGTACACCTGAAACTAATATATTTATGCTTCAATAATTTTTTAGAAAAGACCATGGTTGGTCCCGAGTCTACTTTTCCCAATATGTACTTTATGTTCATTAGGCTTTCACCTAGTGGCTCAATTGGTCAATGATATTTACCTGGAAATGTGACACAAAACTGAATTTCCTATGGAGGATTTTAGTTATTTTACATTTACTAGAAGCGCTTACTACCCATTAACTTTTCCAAAAGACATGACATCACTTGAAGGAACTTCAGGATTCTCAGGCTTACTTGTAATCTTTCTTCTCAGATTGGGTTACCAAAAAGCCTATATTCCTTTAACAATCAAAGTCAATTACCCTTCTAGCACAATAAATTTTTTATTCTTTTTTTTAATTCTAGTGCTGCTAAGTCACTTCAGTCGTGTCTGACTGTGTGAGACCCCATAGACGGCAGCCCACCAGGCTCACCCATCCCTGGGATTCTCAATTCTAGTGCTAGGGATTCTCAAATAACCAGGCAGAAATTTTAGCTACCAATTAACTGGAACTGAGTGCTATCCTTGGGTACTATAAACCAGCAGATCCCAGAGTTATGGAGGATTGAAAATAAACAGAATCATGAACACTGCAGCTTTCAATTTTTTGATGCTGGCACCAATTTTTACATTTTATTAGAGATGCAGTCTTAATTTTGGTTTACTATGCTGATATGAACGATACAGTCCAGAAGTTTCCACTTGGTTGTCTATGCTGCTGAGGCTAAGTTGCTTCAGTCGTGTCCGACTCTATGAGTCCCCATAGACAGCAGCCCACCAGGTTCCCTGGTCCCTAGGATTCTCCAAGCAAGAATACCGGAGTGGTTTGCCATTTCCTTCTCCAATGCATGAAAGTGAAAAGTGAAAGTGAAGTCGCTCAATCGTGTCTGACTCTTAGCAACCCCATGGACTGCAGCCCACCAGGCTCCTCCTTTCACGGGATTTTCCAGGCAAGAGTACTGGAGTGGGTTGCCATTGCCTTCTCTGTGGTTGGCTATACCATCCTATAAGTCAAAGAGCCAACATAGATACTCTCAGTTGATTATATTTCTTCTAACCATACATTAGAAATTGAGATATATCCACAGAATTTATTTATAGATGAACTGAGCCACTTTGAGGGAATCTTGGGCCAAACTCCATTTACCATCTGCCCCCAGAAACATGTAAACTGCAGTTTTATTCGGTTTCAACTGGACAAAAGTGT
This sequence comes from Aepyceros melampus, assembly GCA_006408695.1. Taxonomy (NCBI): domain Eukaryota; kingdom Metazoa; phylum Chordata; class Mammalia; order Artiodactyla; family Bovidae; genus Aepyceros; species Aepyceros melampus. The sequence goes on along the minus strand of SJXQ01005169.1, from coordinate 242,648 downwards.
TAGTTCAAGAATCAGTGTCATTCTGTGAGTATTCTGTGGATCTTTCTTTCTCTGAGCACAAAACCCCAGGAAATAGGCACAGGTCTCCTTTGACAAGCTAGGTGGAAGGTTTACAGAATCTTTGTGCAACATTATTTTAGACTCCTTCCTCAAGGTTATTCAAACTTCCCTTTTCTAAGCTGCCTTTTGGAAATAATCAAGATTTCTCTGACTCTTTAATAATGAGTCTAGTGAGATCTTTTTGCAGAAAGAAATTTCTGAGAAATTTACTTTTCTTATGGCCCATTTTGTTTGCTACTAGGTACCAATGATAAACTAACCACAGCCAAAGATGATTGCAGACTGGGACATTCTGGTTGCCACCTTGGCTCTGAAATTTACATGCAAAACTACACCCACTTTGAAGCACTTAATGCTCTAGTTAGTGGCCAGGTGAGTATGATCATTCAAATAGATGTTAGAGCCACAGTGACAAAGAAGCCTCTGCTGCCTCAAAGCCCCATCCTCTTCATTTACATCATAAAGTCAATTTCTAGGCTCCAGGAGTCAACTATCTTCTCAGCTTACAAAGAAGAGAAACTATAGCCCTTCTCAACGTTGTTAGCCATCACTGAGCAATACAATTTGACTTGATGAAGGGAGAATAAGTGACTTTCATTTGCAAAGTTTACTCAAGTACTCCTATTTCTGTAACTCATCTGGTTCCTTCCATAGTATGTTGAAGAGTCTTTGTCATCACAAATTTCAGTTCAGTTCAGTAGCTCAGTCGTGTCCGATTCTTTGCAACCCCATGAATCGCAGCACACCAGGCTTCCCTGTCCATCACCAACTCCCGGAGTTTACTCAGACTCACGTCCATAGAGTCAGTGATGCCATCCAGCCATCTCATCCTCGGTCGTCCCCTTCTCCTCCTGCCCCCAATCCCTCCCAGCATCAGAGTCTTTTCCAATGAGTCAACTCTTCGCATGAGGTGGCCAAAGTACTGGAGCCTCAGCTTTAGCATCATTCCTTCCAAAGAAATCCCAGGCTGATCTCCTTCAGAATGAACTGGTTGGATCTCCTTGCAGTCCAAGGGACTCTCAAGAGTCTTCTCCACACAGTTCAAAAGCATCAATTCTTCAGTGCTCAGCCTTCTTCACAGTCCAACTCTCACATCCATACGTGACCACAGGAAAAACCATAGCCTTGACTGCTGCTGCTGCTGCTGCTGCTGCTGCTGCTAAGTCACGTCAGTCGTGTCCGACTCTGTGTGACCCCATAGACAGCAGCCTACCAGGCTCCAGTCCCTGGGATTCTCCAGGCAAGCATACCGGAGTAGGTTGCCATTTCCTTCTCCAGTGCAGGAAAGTGAAAAGTGAAAGTGAAGTCGCTCAGTCGTGTCCGACTCTTCGCAACCCCATGGACTGTAGCCTACCAGGCTCCTCCATCCATGGGATTTCCCAGGCAAGAGTACTGACGTGGGTTGCCATTGCCTTCTCTGTAGCCTTAACTAGATGGACCTTAGTCAGCAAAGTAATATCTCTGCTTTTGAATATGCTGTCTAGGTTGGTCATAACTTTTCTTCCAAGGAGTAAGCATCTTAATTCCATGGCTGCAGTCACCATCTGCAGTGATTTTGGAGCCCAAAACAATAAAGTCTGACACTGTGTCCAGTGTTTCCCCATCTATTTCCCATGAAGTGATGGGACCAGATGCCATGATCTTCGTTTTTGGAATGTTGAGTTTTAAGCCAACTTTTTCACTCTCCTCTTTCACTTTCAGCAAGAGGTTCTTTAGTTCCTCTTCACTTTCTGCCATAAGGGTGGTGTCATCTGCATATCTGAGGTTATTGATATTTCTCCCAGCAATCTTGATTCCAGCTTGTGTTTCTTCCAGTCCATCACAACTTTATTTAGTATGAAATGAAATTAACTCGTTGGTTTTAACCAAAAGTAATTTTGTAGGTTTTTTTTTTTATTTATTTTTTAGGTAGCTCACAGAGTCTCAAGATGGCATATAAACAACTCTAAGGCTAGTTGTCAGAAATGCCCAAGCAATGCATTTGCCAGATTAGCAAATAAAAATACAGGACATAGATAAAACTGCATTTCAAATAAACAATAGACCTATCTCCCTTAAAGAATCTGGTGGATTTTACAATCTATTTGTTGAAAGATTTATTCTCTCATACTTGTTGCTCACTTAAACTTGGTTTGTTAGTTTATCTGATAGTAAAACCTAAGTCACATGTGCTAATCCGAGTTTGATAGGAGCCAGGCAATGTGAGCTTCCTATTTTCTGTCTTATGTTCTGTGCTCAGTCATGTCTGACTCTTTGCAACCAAGGCTCCTCTGTCCATGGAATTTTCCAGGTAAGAATCCTGGAGTGGATTGCCATTTCCTCCTCCAGGGGATCTTCTCTACCCAGGCACTGAGCCATGTCTTTTACATCTCCTGCACTGGTGGGCCAATTCCTTACCAACTACACCACCTGGGAAGCCCCATTTTCTGTCTTGGGAAGACACAACTCACAAATTAGGCAATTGATGAAAACAGGGAGGATATTCAAAGGTAATGGGTAGCTAAACAAATGAACTTCCATGAAACTCTACAACTGAGTCTTCGAAATGTGAGTGTACCTCCATTTGTCCATTAGATGTTATTAATCACAGTGAAATACTTTAACTCAAATATTTTAAAGTGAAACAATAAGTAATTTATATTCAAGTAATAATTAAAATATCTCTTCGTTAATTTTCCCACATTGGCAAATTGTTCCGCATTTGTGGACTGCCAGTTCTCTCCATTTTAGAATACTCAATGAAAAAATATTAGCTCCCTGAAAATAATGTCCTAATAAAGAACCAATTAAGTCCTTAAATATGTTATTTCTTCCAAATGTTCAAACTCTTTTCCTAACCATTTTTATTTTTAGATAAAGAGAATAAATTATATAATTATAGGAAACTCTTGGGGTCTTCTACATTTTATCTTTCTACAGTACATGAATGATAGTATATGTGGAGCTTTTCAAAGCAAGCCTAGAGGGCTTTGGCATTCAGAGATTTGAGTCATGAGCTATTAGCTCACTGCAGATTCCACTGGAATGCTATACATTGTTCAGACAATTCATTTTTATGGTATTTTGTACTCAGAGTGCTTCAGAAAGAAACTAAAATGCCATCCAATTATTCCCAAATCAAGTACTGGCTGCATGGCTATTTGAGAGATACACAGTTTTGGTTTACAAAATAACTAGCTAATATGAAAATCAGAAAGTACTTCCAGGTACAACAACACTCCAAATAGTGAGGGATATGAAATATTAGGGGAAATATGGAAAGAGGAATTCCCACTCAAAGTGGAAATGTGTCCACAGGATAAACTCTCAAAAAATTAAAAGTATTACTGAGACCAAGACTTCTCTCTACTTCTGAACCACCTATTTTTTTTTTTTTTAAACAGAAGCTGGAGAATAACATTTGGACCACAAAATGCCACTCAACATACATGGGTTTGGTGAGCATTATTATTAAAATACATATGATAGATTATTTTGAAATGTCCCAAGTCTGCTGTCCTACCAACAAAAACTCCTAGAACATGATGTCATCAGAAGCTGGAGTCGATGTCCCCACCTCAGTCAGTCCTGGATGACCTTGATTTGTTTTAGCAAAAGTAGTGTGGTACAAGTGAAGGTGACCCTGATCTAAATGGAGGTGTAAAAAGGTGCTGCACATTTCTATTCACTTTCTTGAAGCCATCATTTGAGCAAGTCTGAGCTATCTTGCTGAAAATGAAAGATCACGTAGATCAGAGATGGGTTATATCATCTGAAATAATTCTAGACCAGCCAACCCTCAGCTTACCATCCATCTGACTGCACTATTATCTGGGACTCTAGGTAGCTGTATATTAGATTGTTTAATATTTTTTCACAGATCACCAATTCTGTTTATTTTTCAAGGTTTTATTTTTCTATTTGTCATTTTGGATATATTTTGTTTCTGTCTTTACATTCACTAATGTTTTGCGGTGTCTGATCTCTTGATCTTACATATTTTTCACTCATATATTTTATTTTTCAACTTTAATAGTTTGATCTGGATATTTTTATTCTTTTACTTCTCTTGGTATGCACACACTTTTCTACTATTCACTTAAACATATGGAATATATTTATAATAACCTTTTTATCATTCCTATTTTTTAACTCTATTATCTGTGTCAAATTTAGTTCTACTTCTATTAACTGATTTTTCTTCTCATCATAGGTCATAATTTCTTATTTTTCATGCTTATTGATTTTACTGAATGAAACAGAATTTTGTTTTGGGTGTTGGAGCTATGTTTGCATGTTCATGAATGTTTATTCCTCTAAATATTTTGAGGCTTCATTTTGCTGTGCAGTTTCCCTGGTGGCTCAGATGGTAAAGGGTCTGCCTACCATGAGGGAGACCCAGGTTCAATCCCTGGGTTGGGAAGATTTCCTGGAGAAGGAAATGGCAACCCACTCCAGTATTCTTGACAGAAAATCCCATGGACGGAGGAGCCTGTTAGGCTACAGTCCATGGGATCACAAAGAGTTGGACACAACTGAGTGACTTCACTTTCACTAAGTTACTTGGGAACAATTGATTCATTATTTCACAGTTTGTTTTTAAGCTTTCTTAGGGAGAAAGAAATGGCAACCTACTCCAATATTCTTGCCTGGAGAAACCTGTGGACAGTGGAGCCTGGAGGGCTGCTGTCCATAGCGTCGCACAGTCGGACATGACTGAAGTGACTTAGCATGCATGAATACATTAGAGAAAGAAATGGCAACCTACTCCAATATTCTTACCTGGAGAATCCCAGGGACAGAGGATCCTGGTGGGCAGCCATCTGTGGGACTGCATAGAGTCAGACACGACTGAAGTGACTTAGCAGCAGCAGCAGCAGACAGTTCCAAAAAAGCATTGAAGAGAAAATTATGCCCCACTACTGAAGAAATTTCTTTCTGAAAGCTCTTACCAATGTCCTTTGTTTTAGGAGGTCTTTCCTTTTGGCTGGAACACAAATTATTCCTGATGCCATGTGAACACAAAGGATTGTTCTGCCTTATTCTCCCTATGGGTCTTTCCCAGAACTCACATTTCCCACACATATGCACTTGTCAATATACAGGTTAAGACAAAAGCAATCCCCTTTGTTTCTAGGATGTTTGCTCTGTGTACAGCTCTCTATCTGGCACCCTGCTTCATTAGTTTTGTTTATTTTTAACTATTTTATATTGGAGTATAGATGATTAAAACATTGTGTTACTCTCAGATGTGCCGGGGTCCAGCCCTGGTGGATCCAGGATGATTCGAAGGTGGGGACGGAGTTGGCATCCTAGGAAAAACTTATTTAATTACAGATATAAAGGGATTAGAAAATTAGCAGAGAAAAGAGGCTGAATAACTTGGCTTACATGGAATACACAGGCGTCTTTCCATTCTCCCAAAGGAGAGGAGGCACTGAGGCCTCCCCAGTCTGATCTTAGAAGCCCAGGCAGAATTAGTAGGCTTGGTGAGGACCCCTGTGCCAGATGGGAATTCAGCCAGAAAATAGTAGGAGATATTAGAGGAGAAAAAGAGGCCGAATAACTTGGTTTACGTGGAGTTTTATTGAAAACTCCAAGACAAGGAATTTGCACCATCTACGTTGGGCCACCGGCACCACTTGAATATCGGAAGGTGTTCCTCCTTGGGCTCCTTCTTGCATGGACTTGAAAGCCAGGGCAAGTAAGCAGACGTGGCAGGCACCCACGCTCCAGATGGGAATTCAGCCAGAAATACGGAGGACAAGAAAGAACGACATGGAGGAATCAGTCTTTCTGGAAATTGATCCATTTTCTTTATTTTCAGTTTTGCTTATATACCTATTGTTACACATAGGGATGAATACAGAGTCATGCGGGGGTCAGCAGACCTGACCCTTGTCAAAATCAGGTGCTTCACATAAATGTATAAAAAAAGGTTTTGGGGGTTTTACATCATCTTCTGGCCATGAGGCCTGCTGACACTTTATGACCCTTTCTTTCTGATAACCAAAAATGTTATTTTTTCCAAGGGTGTTTTTTCCTAAACCAGGCATTATCCTCCAAATAAAGTTGCATTCCTATAGGGTGAGGGTGTAGTAGTTACAATCAAGAAAGGAATTTATTTAACCCAAGGTTAACATGATTAATCTTAAAGGTTAATACTTATTTCTCTTATATGCTAGTTATATTCATTATAAGGGCAGGGAATATGAAGATTTAGCAGCAAACTCAGCCCAACAAATGAAATCCCTTCACCAATGTTCCTCTTAAGATCTATTTAGTCTTAAGATAGTGATAAAGTTACATTTTTACATAGCAAGGACACAGTGATTTATGACAAAGTACAGTAGTCTATAACAAAAGAAAAAATTCATTAACTCAAAAAGTCTAGTATTGCTAACATCAAAAACTACTATATTTCTTTTTCTGTATTCCAAATACATTGATTAATATATTCCCAGGTGCCTAAGGACGTGGAGGCCTGGCAGCAATCATTGGCTCAACAATGAGAAAAGCCCTATGCTAATTAAGACCTTCAAAATGCCCCAAACTCTCTGTGCTGTTTATGGTTGAGAGGTAGTAAACAATCATGTGCTTGGCAGGAGTATGGATAATCCTATCACACAAGCTAGTTTGTCAGCAGAGAGGTTTGACCTGAGACACCCTTGTCACACCCAGGGCAGGGAATTAGTAGCAATTACTGGCACCAAAAATGAAAAACCCTCCACCAATATAATTCTTAACCAACTCACTATACTAATAAATTCTAACTTCCCAAAAGAATCTGCCTTTAGTAAGTCTAAAACATCTCGTGCCTCTCACTGTTGGGAGGCTGTAAACAATCACATGTGGCCGGACGAACCTATACAGGCAGGCTAGATAACCTTCAGAGGAGTTCATAAGCTGAAACACTCTTGTCACTCCCAGGAATTTTTATTAACTGGAGCTGCAAGTTAACTCCTTCTCCAAGAGAAATGGTTATGGGGGAAAGCCCCCCGTTAAATCAGAGGTGTAGGTGAAAGCATAAAACAGACTCTGGTTTTGGGGGTAGATGCTCAGGAAAAGGGGGTTTCCTGAGGCTTGATCACGCCTTTGCGTATGCCAAGCCTCATTCTTCATACGTTTGCCATGGGCGGAGCTCCTCACGCTGACCCCCAACACAGATGTACAGAAAAGTGATTCAATTATACATATACATGTGTGTGCATTTTAAATAGCTTCAGTCACATCCAACTCTTTGTGACCCTGTGGACTGTAGCCTGCCAGGATCCTCTGTCCATGGAATTCTCCAGACAAGAATACTGGAGTGGGTTGCTGTGCCCTCCTCCAGGGGATCTTCCTGACCCAGGGATCAAACTCACATCTCTTGAGTCTCCTGCATTGGCAGGCAGATTCTTTACCACTAGCACCATCTGAAAGCTCATACATATACACATATCTTATTTTTCAAGTTATTTTCCCATATAAGTTGTTACATAATATTAAGCAGAGTTCTCTGAGCTATACAGTTGTTGGTTATCCATTTTGATATAGCAGTGTGTTTAAGTCAATCCCAAACTCCCTGCCTACCCCTCCCTTATGTTCCCCTTGTAACCATAAGTTCATTGTCTAAATCTATGAGTCTGTTTCTGTTTTGCAAAGTTCATTTGCCATTTTTAGATTCTGCATATAAGTGATATCATATGGTATCTGGCTTTCTCTGTCTGACTTATTTCACTCAATAAGACAATCTCTAGGTCCATCCATATTGTTGCAAACAGCATTATTCCATTCTTTTTAATGGCTGAGCAATGTTCCATTATATATGTACCACATCTTCTGTATCCATTCATCTGTCAATGGACATCTAGATTGCTTCCATGTCTTGCCTACTGTAAGCAATAAAATGTAATAAAACAAGAAAAGACATGGAAAAGTACACAAATTAGGACAGAAAAAAATAAAACTGCCTTTTCTCACAAATGACATGATTTTCTATGCAGACAATCTGACAGAATCAACAAAAACACTCCTAAAACTACTAAATGATTATAATAAAATTACAGAATAGGTTAATACATAAATGTCAATCATTTTCCTATATATCTGCAATGCATAAATGGGGTTTGAAATTAGAGTGCCATTAGAAGTTGCACCTCAAATGAGATACTTAGATATAAATCTAACATTATATATACATCTCTAATATATACATCTTTCCATGGGGTCACAAAGAGTTGGACATGACTGAATGACTGAACAGCGAGAAAAATTACCAAAATTCTGATGGAAGAAATCAAAGAAAAACTAAATAGATATTTCATTTTAATGGATAAGAAGACAGAACAGTTTCAAAATGTCAGTTCTTCCCAAATTGATATATATATTCAATTCAACTCCAAAAATCCCAGCAAGTTATTTTGTGAAAACTGACTTGCTGATTTTAAACTTTATATGGAGAGGCAAAAGACCCAGAATAATCAACATACTATTGAAGAAGAACAAAGTTGGAGGGTTGATACTTCTGGACTTCAATACTTAATATAAAGCTATTGGAATCTAGACACAGTGGTACTGGTGAAAGAATAGGCAAATATAATAATAGAACAGAATAGAGGCCAGAAATAGACCCACATAAGTATAATCCACTGATCTCTCACAAAGGAGCAAAAGCAGACAATAGACCCAAGATATCTTTTTAACAAATAGTGTTGGAACAACTTGACATTCACATGCAAAAAGGAAAGAAAGAATCCAGACACAAAACACACACCCTTCACAAAAATTAGCTTAGAATGGATCCACAGGTATAAATGCAAAACTACAAAATGTACAAAAGATAATATAGAAGAAAATCTAGATGATCTTGGGCATGGAGATATCTTTTTAGATGTAACAGCAGAGGCACAAACCGTGAAAGGAGCAACAATAAGCCAGCTATTATAGTACTTGTAGTACTAGCTATTGTGAAGATAAAAGCATTTCCAAATCAATATTTATAAAAGAATATTTGAAGATCTAACTCATTTGGTCTTTTACTTCAGCAAGTTTACAGACTATGAAAGTAATCTAGAATTGGAATTCAAATAGATGGGCACTTTTTATTTTAAAATACGTAAGGAAATGCTCCTTAAAACTGGATCTGTGCCGCCTTTCTTTATAGATGTAAATCATGATATCTCTTTTCACACTAACGAGTAGATGAACAGGAAAGAATTAGTTGTTCAATTGTTTAATCTATCTCTGTTATATCCCCAAATGACATGGTCATTTATCAAAAATTATTATTAATGAACTCTCCACTGACAAATCAATTTGATCTTCCATTAATACTGTTCAAATTTTAAAAAAAACTGAAAAACAACTGATTAGAAAAAGGATCTGTTACATAGTGATTCAAATAATTTATTTCCTCAACATCTACATCAATATTGTGAATAGTTCCTTTGGTGCCTCTGAGATTCTTACATCCCAGCACAATCTCCTATAATAAATTAGAAGTAGATTAGAGGGTTTCCACTGTTGTGTAAAATGTGAGAAGGGTGATTTTTAAAGAGGAGACAGAAAATTTGAATCTGAATAATGATGTAGGCACTCACAGGCAGATAAGTTGTAGGCAAAAGTAAATACAGGAGATGAGAATCTTGGCACTGAACCCCTTACAACTGTTCGTATCTCCGAAAATCTTGGAATGTTTTCATATGTTCTCCCAGGTGTAAACATATGCTACTTTTATGTCCACTGCACTAAGATAAACTGTGTTTTCTCCTGCTTTCCTTAGCCACCTCCCTTCAGCTCACTAAAATAATCAGTATCTTATAGTCAGTATGGGATTTACTGGATTCTTCTGAAACCTGACCATAGTTTTGTCTTGAGGTGACAGAGTTGGCATGGTGAGACTTTGGAATCTTTTCCAATCATATTTACATTCCAGTCATATTACATTTCAGTCATATGATACTACTAAAACTCATAAAGACTCATATTCAAAACCTGTTCAATATACCAATAAAAACAAGAAAGGCTTTCCTGTAATTCAAAGTTGAAGAGTATATTCTATGAATATATTCATAATTACTTTCAGATATGTTGATAATTGTATATAGCAGCAGTATAATTATTAACACATCTCAAAATATTTACACATTCACATATAAACTATTGATTTTTTAATATGGCTATACATGTCAATCATCTACACACTTAAAAATACAAATGAAAATATAGGTTTCTGGCTCTCGTTTCAAATCCACTGAATCAAAATCTCAGAGATGTCTTTAAGCACTGGCCTTCTTCTGTGCATTTGAGAATTATTCCTCAGTGCAACAGTCCCTTGTGACATGTAGATGATCATATATACAAATTGTCAGTAATTTTCAGGGGACTGTTGTTGCTTGCATGAGATATAGAGAAATTGTAATACATTTCATTATTGTGTTTAATTTCACATCTGTGTCATGCATTTCACTTGCTTCTCTAGCAAATGGGCAGTTTTTCTTTCAATGTTCACATTAAGTCAATATACAAAAGATCAAAATATATTTTGTTCCAGGGTATAGAAGTATAATAGCCATCTTTCAATAAGATTATTGTTCTCATTTAGAGAAAAATACAGGCAGAGTGTATGTTTAACTGTGATAATAGTTATTAAAGAAATTCAGCAAGAGTTGGCTTTGGAAGAGGATGATGGTATCTGTCATTCTCTTTAGTAGGCAATTCAATCATCTCGAACTGGAAATACATGTTTATGTAACAAACATTCTTGATTCCTTGTTGTCACCTTGATAAGCATGTAGGTCTTCATATTATGGTTGATTTTAAGTGTTATGGAGACTATTTTACATAAGAAATTGTTACTACTTTCTTTTTTAAATTAGGGTCTGGAAGGCTATGTATAACAGCACACCTGATAATTGGTTCTATTATGAAGCACTGTCAAGGCAGATTTTCCAAGCACCAAACAAAATGCTTAACATTCATTTCCAGTCAAAAACTGCAAGGTAGTGCTTCGGCAGCAAAAAATCCCAATTCTAATTGCATAGAGTAAATCCAATTATGCCTTACATAATCCAGATGCCAAGCTGACACTCAGGGTACAGCTTATGAACAAAATGTGTTGTTATCCCACGTTTGGGAAAGGAGGTGAGAAGAAGACAATTTTTTTAGTATGAATCTTAGAGCAAAAGTTAAAATATTTCCGAGGAAATAAACTTAACAAAAGTGTTTTTAATAACTCAGTGCATCCAGCTCTTGTCAATGTCTTTAAAAAATGTCTTACACATTTGACATCCAGGGCTTTTGAACCTTTTTCTAAAATCAATTAAATTTCAATTAATGAAGTTCAGATTATCAGATTTCTACCAGCACACACATACAAAAAAATCTTAAATAGAATTGTATAGATCATTCTTACCTGGTAGTCCTAGGTAAAAGAATACATTTTTCTAATCCCTGCTTTCTTCATCAGTAAAATGTAGATAATATTCACTCTGCCTCATGAGGTCTTTCAAGTCTTAAATGAGATTGTACCTTTAAAAAGTTAACAAGATGCCTAGAGAATAGTAAATATTCAACAAATGTTAACTATTATCTGATTTCAAATTATTGTGTATGCTTGCATCCTACCAAATGTAATTTTTAGATCCCTTTATTTAACAATTCATTTTTCAGTGCTGAGAACACATTTCCATTTTTTGTTACTGTAACATAAAGGTGAATGAAACACAGACCCCACTTGCCTTGGCTGTGGCCCACAGAAGCGGAGTTAGAGATGGGGATTTAAGAAAGTGATTCATTAAAGAATGCTTTTAGGAAAAAATTGGATGAGTAGAAGGGGCATAAGCCAGGAAATGGAAGAAACTAAGCAAATAGAACTGTTAGAGAAAGCTTAGTTTTAAGCTAACTCCTGGGGGGATCTCTGAAGTATGAATTGCAACACAGTAGGTAGGCCTTCAGCGACCCTCAGCAATGGTAAAAGTGCTAGGACTTTGTATTAGTACCTTGTCTCCATGAGGCAGTTAGAGTCTTCAACTGCCCGTGAAGAAGGCTGGAAGTGTAAGCCCTTAACCAAGGAGGGAAGTGTAAGCCCTTAACCAAGGAGGGACGTGGCATACTGACCAAATCAATCAAAATTGTAGAAGGGTCTCAGAGAAACAGAATAACATACACCCAGAAGCAACTGTTATACTAACCTTAGAATCAGCATCAGCCAGGCAGGACAGAGAGGTAAATCAGGTCAATTTATTATGAAAGTGCTCTGACAAAGTATCAAGTTTGCAAGTTTTCTCCATCAGGCTGTTTTACACACTGATCCTTTGCCCCATAAAAGCCTGGGGCACATACATCCCATCTCCAGCCTGGATAACTCATACTTTTCTTTCGAGACTAAAGGTGTTAGTCACTCAATCATGTCCAACTCTTTGGGACTCATTATTCCTTTCTGAAGAATCTCTCCAACCACCAACTCAGCTTCATCTATATCTTCTAAAATCACCTTAGATCATTCAGACTGCTATAACAAAAATATATGGAATGTGTGTCTTATAAACAACAAACATTTATTTCTCATTGAGTTGTAGAGGCTGAGAAGTCCAAGATCAAGGCACCTTGCAGATCTGGTGTCTGATGAGGGCTGGCTCATTAGTTTATAGATGGTTGTCTCCTCACCATGTCCTCACATGTTGGAATGGGCAAAGACTCTCCGGGGTCTCTTTTATAAGGTTACTGAACCCAGTAATAAGGGTTCAACCTCATGACCAAATTACCTCCCAAAGGCCTTATCTCCAGATATCATCATATTGAGTGTTAGGATTTAAAATATGAATTTTGGAGGGGATATAAATATTCAGTCTATAGCACCACCTACATACACAGTTCTCTCAAACACTTATCACACTTTAATTACTGGTTGGTATTTTGTTTTAACTAGGCTGAATACTCTGCATATAAAAACAATTATCTTGTTATTATATTGTTATTCATCTTCAGTAGATTTAACCTGATAGTTATACATGCTAAGTAGCTTAATAAAGGTTTGGTAAATGAATAATGAATGAGAATAGCAAGAAGAGATAAGAAAGCCTTCTTTAACGATCAATGCAAGGAAATAGAGGAAAAGAACAGAATGGGAAAGACTAGAGATCTCTTCAAGAAAATCAGAGATACCAAGGGAGTATTTCATGCAAAGATGGGCTCAATAAAGGACAGAAATGGTCTGGACCTAACAGAAGCAGAAGATATTAAGAAGAGGTGGCAAGAATACACAGAAGAACATACAAAAAAGATCTTCATGACCCAGATAATCATGATGATGTGTTGACTAATCTAGAGCCAGACATCTTGGAAAGTGAAGTCAAGTGAGCCTTAGAAAGCATTACTACGAACAAAGCTAGTGGAGGTGATGGAATTCCCGTTGAGCTGTTTCAAATCCTGAAAGATGATGTTGTGAAAGTGCTGCACTCAATATGCCAGCAAATTTGGAAAACTCAGCAGTGGCCACAGGACTGGAAAAGGTCAGGTTTCATTCCAATTCCAAAGAAAGGCAATGCTAAAGAATGCTCAAATTACCGCACAATTGCACTCATCTCACATGCTAGTAAAGTAATGCTCAAAATTCTCCAAGCCAGACTTCAGCAATACATGAACTGTGAACTCCCTGATGTTCAAGCTGGTTTTAGAAAAGGCAGAGGAACCAGAGATCAAATTGCCAACATCTGCTGGAGCATGGGAAAATCAGGAGAGTTCCAGAAAAATGTCTATTTCTGCTTTATTGACTATGCCAAAGCCTTTGACTGTGTGGATCACAATAAACTGTGGAAAATTCTGAAAGAGATGGGAATACCAGACCACCTAACCTGCCATATAGTTAAAGCTATGGTTTTTCCATTAGTCATGGATGGATGTGAGAGTTGGATTATAAAGAAGCTGAATGCTAAAGAGTTAATGATTTTGAATTGTGATGCTTGGACACCGCAATTGAACTGAGAGTCCTTTGGGTAGCAAGGAGATCAAACCAAACAACCCTAAAGGAAATCAAACCTGAATGTTCTTTGGAAGGACTGATGCTGAAGCTGAAGCTCCAGTACTTTCGCCACTTGATGAGTGATGGGAATACCAGACCACCTAACCTGCCATATAGTTAAAGCTATGGTTTTTCCATTAGTCATGGATGGATGTGAGAGTTGGATTATAAAGAAGCTGAATGCTAAAGAGTTAATGATTTTGAATTGTGATGCTTGGACACCGCAATTGAACTGAGAGTCCTTTGGGTAGCAAGGAGATCAAACCAAACAACCCTAAAGGAAATCAAACCTGAATGTTCTTTGGAAGGACTGATGCTGAAGCTGAAGCTCCAGTACTTTCGCCACTTGATGAGAAGTGCTGACTCATTGAAAAAGACCCTGATGCTGGGAAAGACTGAAGGCAAAAGAAGGGGCCACAGGGGGTGGGATAGTTAGATAGCATCACCAGTTCAGTGGACATGAATTTGAGCAAACTTTGGGAGATAGTGAAGGACAGAGGAGCCTGGCATGCTGCAGTCCATGGGGTTGAAAGAGTCAAACACAACCTAGCAACTGAACATATGTTGCTGCAGTGAATATTGGGTTTTCAAGGTAGTGTTTTTGTTTCCTTCAGATAAATACCCCAAATTGAAATTCCTAAAACGTATGGCAGTTCTATTTAAAATTTTTGATGCACCTCAACTGTTTCCATAGGGGCTGCATCAACTTATATTCCCTCTAACAGTGCAAAAGCTTTCCTGTCTCTTCACATTCTCCTCAAATCCTGTTATTTCTCCTTTTTGATAAAAGCCTTTCTAGAGGATATGAGGTGATATCTCGTTGTGGTTTTGATTTGTATCTTCTGATGATTAGTAGTGTTAAGCATGCTTTCATGTACCTGTTGGCAAGTTGTATGTATTCTTTTAAAAAATATCTGTTCATGTTCTCTGCCCATTTTTAAAAAATTAGACTTTTTTTTTTGCTACTGAGTTGTTTGAGTTCCTTGTGTACTTTGCATAATAATCCTTACCAGAAATATAATATGCAAATATTTTCTCCAATTCCATAGGTTGCTTTTTCATTTTGTTGATGGTTTCCTTAATTGGGCAGAAGCTTTTTAGCCTTATGTCATCTCAACTGCTTGTTTTTACTCTTGTTCCCTTTGCTTTTGGTGTCAAATCCAAAAAATCATCACTAAGAATGACATCAGGATTTTATTTTCTGTTTTTTTTCTTCTGTAGAAATTTTATGGCTTCAGGACTTGTGATCAAATCTTTAATCTATTTTGAGTTAATTATTGTGAATGGTGTAAGATCATGGTCCAGTTTCATTCTTTTGCATGTGACTGTCCAGTATTCCCCAATGCCATTTACTGAAAATGCTGTCCTTTCCCCACTGTATATTCTTGGCTTCCTTGTCAAAAGTTAATTTACCATAGAAATGTGGGTTTACTTATGAGCTCTCTATTCTGTACCATTGATCTCTGTGTTCATTTTTATACCAACAACATACTGTTTTGATTAGTATAGCTTTGTAATATAGTGTGAAATCAGTAAGCACGACACCTCTAGTTTGTTATTCTTTCTTAAGATTGCTTTGGTGTTCAGCATCTTTTGTGGTTCCATGCAAATTTTAGGATTGTTTGTTCTGTATCTGTGAAAATTTCCATTGGAATTTTGATAAAGATTGGAGTGAATCTGTAGATTGCTTTGGGTAGCATGGGCATGTTAATAATATTAGATCTTGCAGTCCACGAGCACAGAATATCTTTCCATTTATTTGAGTCATCTTCAGTGTCTTTCATCAATATCTTATAGTTTTCAGTGTACAGGTCTTTCACCTCCTTGGTTAAATTTATTCCTAGGTTTTTAATCCATTTTTCATGCAAATGTAAATAGAATTGTTTTCTCCTTTATAGCAGTTTGTTGTCAGTGTATAGAAATGCAACAGATTTTTGTATATAGATTTTTCATTCTACAACTTTACTGATTGTGTTAGTTCTCATATTTTTGGTGAAGTCTTTAGTGTTTTCTACATATAATATCAAGGAGGGGAGTTTCTTTCCTCATGATTTGGATGGTAAAGAATCTGCAATGCAAAAGACCTGGGTTTGATTCCTGGGTTGGGAAGATCCTCTGGAGAAGGAAATGGCAACCTACTCCAGTATTCCTGTCTGGAGAAACCCATGGACAGAGGAGCCTGGTGGGCTATAGTCCTTGGGGTCACAAAGAGACAAAACACGAGTGAGCAACTAACACTTTCATTTTTCAGTCTGGAAAAAGTGTCAGTTTTCCCTCTTCCTTTCAGATTTGGATATCTTGATTTTCTTTTTATTGCGTGATGGACCTGGATAAGGCTACCAAAGCTAAGTTGAATAAAAGTGGTGAGAGTAGACATTTTTGTCTTGTGTCTGATTTCAGAGGAAAAGCTTTTTTTTTTTTTTTTTTACAGTCAAGTATGATGTTAGCTGTGAATTTCTCACATGGCCTTAATTATGCTGAGATGCAATCCTTCTATACCTACTTTGTAAAAGAATTTTTTACCATAAATGGATGTTGAATTTGTCACTTTTTCTGCATCCTTTGAGGATACGTTTTTATCTTCATTTTGTTTATTTTGTGTATCACATTGATTAATTTGTGAATGTTGAACTATCCTTGAATCCGTAGAACAAATATCACTAGATCATGGTGTATGATTCTTTTAACGTTATTGTCAAATTAATTCAGTTTTCTAATATTTTGTTGAAGATTTTTGCACTTATATTTATCAGAGTATTAGCCCATAATTTTTTTTTTCTCATGGTGTCTTTATCTGGCTTTGGTATCAGAATAATGTTGGCCTCATAAAGTGAATTTGGAAGTGTTCCTTTCTTCTGTTTTTAGAAGAGTTTGAGAAGGCTCTACCACTAAATACTGTTACATTGGGAATTGAGATTTTGACAGTAAATGTTGAATGAAATAAATAAATGTTGGGGAGGGCGACAAATAGTCAAACCAAAGCACTTTATTCCTTCTACATTTTTGTCTCTGTTTCTCTCCTTCCCTCCCTCTTCACATACACAAACCCACAGCTAAGAATGTGGCAAGAGATATTGCAAAAGCAGAGGCTCACTCCCTTCCTTGCCCCTCTTTTTTCATCTCTTTGTCTTTTCCATTTGAAGGCCAAAGAGGCATTAAACTGTTAGACCTTTTATTGATGCTGTTTTCTTTATAATTAAACCCCGTGAACTGAGAGGTGGTAAAGTCTTTGACCATGAAAATGAGCAACCCCTCATAGAGGTCTTGCCATCATTTTCTCAGAGGTTCCCTGCATAGAGTGGGTAGGAGATTTGATAGGATGATCTGGAAAGAATATTCAAATTTTGATACTTTATGACAGGTACTATTTACCCTTATTTTGTGTGTGTGTGTGTTGTTTTGAATTTGTATTTATTTCTATCAGCTTCAATTCTTTTATATATATATTTTCAGTCTTTTGTTCACTGTTGGCAGGAAGAAGGCCCAAGAGCTGTCCAACTGCTGCCCCCTGCACAGGTACGTCAGCCCCACTCCCTTCCCTGTGGCTCCCAGGGGCTCCTTCCTCCCCCCAGGGCAGTCACAGGAGGGGTTGCTGCTTTTCAGACAGAGAGAAGCTCCGGCTCAGGGGAGGAGACAGTGAGTGCTCAGGGCGGGTGGAGGTCTGGCACAGCGGCTCCTGGGGCACCGTGTGTGATGACTCCTGGAGCCTGGCAGAGGCTGAGGTGGTGTGTCAGCAGCTGGGCTGTGGCCAAGCTCTGGAAGCCCTGCAGGCTGCGGCGTTTGGCCCTGGAAATGGGAGCATCTGGCTGGACGAGGTGCGGTGCGGGGGCCGGGAGTCCTCCCTGTGGGACTGTGCTGCGGAGCCTTGGGGGCAGAGCGACTGCAAGCACGAGGAGGATGCTGGTGTGAGGTGCTCTGGTGAGTGAGGGGCTCAGGGTCCACCCTGGGTGAGCTGGGGCAGTACAGGATAGCAGGCGGAGCCGGGTATGGTTGGGAGTTTGTATCCTGACAGCATCTTGGTGCTGGGGCTCTGATCTAGGACGGGAGAGCTGGGAGGACTGGATACTGATGTTGTGGAGACTTGAGGGGGTGATTTCAGGCTCAGGAGGGAAAAATGGGCTGCCCTGAATTCTAGCTAATCACCCTGTTCCAAACTGCTGTTTTTCTCTTTAGGTGCAAGGACAACATTGCCCCCAAATACAGCAGGTACTGTGGTCCATCCATAGGCAGGAGAGAATACTCAAATACTGGGGACCTGTTCTGTGGGCTCTCTGACAACTCAGGAGAAGAAAGAGCCTGAGGAGCTCATGGCTGTTGGGGAGGAGCCAGGGCATTACTTTGGGGAAATCCCCTGCCTTGGTTTCCAGGGTCAAATGTTCTCATGCCTGGGGGTCCAAGTGAGTCTGGTTTCCATGTTGCAGAATCTAAGTATCTCCCACCTGCCCCTGTGTGTTGCTCCTCATCAGTGAGGTGCGGGTCCCAGGACTGTTTGACACTCTGTCTCCTGAAGCCCAAGGAGAGGGGATGAGCTGGGTCCTCAGAGGCTGTCTTGGCCGGGCAGCTCCCTGACAATCCCTGGCTCTGCCTCGGGGCTGCACTGGCCAGAGTAGAGTTGACTTCTCAGGACAAGACCCAAAGGAGCCCAGTCTGTTAGTGTCCTTGTGTCTGAGGCTGGGATGCCATCATCCGGAGCTCCTGGGAAATGCTGGCAGGGGTTTCTCTGTGCCTCTGTGTGACCTTCTCCAACCCTCTTCCCTTTTTCTCCTTAGGGACAAGAACAACCTCAAATCCTCTCTCTGGCATCTTCTCCCTGCCTGGGGTCCTCTGCCTCATCCTGGGGGCCCTTCTCTTTCTGGTCCTCATCATCCTGGTGACTCAGCTGCTCAGATGGAGAGCAGAGCACAGAGGTGGGCTGCAGGGGGAACTGGGGACCAGGGAGAGTGTGTGGAGGCAGGAGATGGGGCAAGTGTGAGGAGGGGAACCTGGGCCAGGTCTCTGTTCTTAGTCTACAGACTCCATGTGCTCCATGCTGAGCTCTAAGGGCTGAATAAACAAAAGTTCTTAGGACTGGGGTGTGAACTATCATAAGTCATGTCCTCTCCTTTGAGACCAGACAAGTTGGGGCTGAGCTGTGGATTCAGGTCAGATGAAGGTAGAAGGTGCTGACACGGTGCATGTGGTGGGAGGTTAAGTTAAGCTGAGACCCTGGCAGGCCCTGTGTGAGCACTGGGGAAATGAAGGTGGACTGGTTGGATCGGGGTGTCTGGGGTGGCTTCTCTGACCTGCTGGGGGATGTCTCAGCCTTGTCCAGCTATGAAGATGCTCTTGCTGAAGCCGTGTATGAGGAGCTTGATGACTTTGTGGCTCGGAAAGAGGGTCTTCTTGGTAGCCCAGGTGGGTGTCTATGTCTGCCTTCCTGGGACCTCTGGTTGTCACCACTCACTGGCTGTGCACATCTTCTCAGCTTCCACAGACCCCACATATGCCCCAGGCTCACAGAGGCGGCTCTCCAAAGTGGCAGGATGGCCTCTTGAGCCCTGTGAGCCCCCAGCCTCCATTTACATGGCAGGAGCCAGGCCTGTCCCTTCCCAACCTTAACACAGGTCCCGTGGGTGTGGGGAGGGTTGTTCTGTGTGTTGGTGATGTTTGTTTCCACATTAGGTTTCCTGCCAGATGACTCAGTGATTAAACTGCCGTATTACACCAGGGACGGTGAGGAGTACAGTGACTACAGATCTGCACCAGGTAATAGAGGTGAACCCACCTCGGCTGGGCTTTGGGGAGGAGAGTTTCCCTCCTATAGTGACGAGATGCAAGGGGAACAGTCTTCCTTTGATGGACCAGAGGCATCCCTTGTGTCCAGATGGGGTCCATTCTTCTTCTTCTTTGGTTGTTCTGCGGTGTCTCACATCGGGGCTGGTCTCTCTGTGTCCAGAATCACAACAGGTACACAATGTTTTAAAAAATAACATCTGTAAAGCACAATTTGTTGAAGTACTTTAGTAATGTTCAGTGGCATAAGAGTAGCTTTGAGATATGTAGTTTCCTTCAGGAAATGTTAAGATATATAAAATCATGTTTTGGTTTATGGGTACATCAAAATGAAACGTGGTCTTAGAGAAAAAGTCTTTTAAATCAAGAAGTGACTGGTGCCTCTATTTAGCAATTCAGAAACTCTTGATCAAAGGGATCTTAGATATTTCCCAGACAAGCCCGCTTACTGTGGTTTCATCAGATCTCCTTGTCTCTCTTGGAACCCCCAGATGAGAGGACTGATGTCCCTGCTGAAAATTACGATGATGCTGAAGAGGTATCAGTGCCTGGGGCTCCTCCTGCCTCTCAGGGGAGTGAGGAAAAAGTGCCCCCAGAAGAGGATGGGGTGAGGTCCCCCCAGAAAGGTGAGTGGGGTCAGCTGATCTACTATTTTTCGATCTGGAAAGGGTGAATTTGTGCTCCTCAATGCTCAGCCTCCCTAGAGATTCAAAATATAGATAATCTCATACATTTGATAGCATCATCTTGACCATACGCCATCTTAAATGCTGTTAGATTCCTTGCAAGGAGTGAGGAATCACGCTACTTTTGGCATTTATGTCTCCCTAACGTGACATAAACTTAGCAATTTATATGTGATATACTTGCATTAAGATTTATACGTTATGAATTTCCTGGTAGTCCAGTGGTTAGGACTCTGTACTTTTACTGCTAGGGCCCAGGTCCAATCCTGGTCAAGGAACTAAAATCCCACAAGCATTGTGTCATGGCCAAAAGAGAAATTTATTGATTAATTGAGCATATTTATAAAGAAAACTAAGTGCCAAAGAATTGAAGCTTTGGAACTGTGGTGTGGACTGTAAGGATATCAAACCAGTCAATCCTAATGGAAATCAGTTCTGAATAGTCATTGGAATGACTGATGTTGAAGCTGAAGCATCAATACTTTGGCCATCTGATGTGAAGAACTGACTCACTGGAAAAGAACCTGATGCTGGAAAAGATTGAAGGCAGGAGGAGAAGGGGATGACAGAGGATGAGATGGTTGGATGACATCACCGACTTGATGGGCGTGAGTTTGGATAGACTCCGGCAGTTGATGATGGACAAGAAAGCCTGGAGTTCTGCAGTCCATTCAGTGGTAAAAAGTCAGCCACAAGTGAGTGGCTGAACTGAACTGATACATGAAAGGTAGAGATTTTATATATATATATATATATATATATATATATATATATATAGCAGTATTGAATTGGGTGAAACATTTTTATAATCTAAGATGAGCTCTGTTTATATGTTAACATTAACAAGTACAAGTCTATGTACATGGTGACCTTAACATTAAGCCATGGTGGTGGATCACAGAGTCAGCATTTGTGATCAGTTCGCTGGGCTGGAAGAAGCACAAGCTGGAATCAAGATTTCTGGGGGAAATATTGATAACCTCAGATATGCAGATGACATCACCCTTATGGCAGAAAGTGAAGAAGACCTAAAGAGCCTCTTGATGAAAGTGAAACAGGAGTGAAAAAGTTAGCTTAAAGCTTAACATTCAGAAAACTAAGATCATGGCATCAATCCCATCACTTCATGGGAAATAGATGGGGAAACAGTGGAAACAGTGTCAGACTTTATTTTTTTAGGCTCCAAAAATCACCGCAGATGGTGATTACAGCCATGAAATTAAAAACCCTTACTCCTTGGAAGGAAAGTTATGACCGACCTAGATAGCACATTAAAAAGCAGAGACATTACTTTGCCAACAAAGGTCCGTCTAGTCAAGCTATGGTTTTTCCTGTGGTCATGTATGGATGTGAGAGTTGGACTGTGAAGAAAGCTGAGAGCCGAAGAATTGATGCTTTTGAACTATGGTGTTGGAGAAGACTCTTGAGAGTCCCTTGGACTGCAAGGAGATCCAACCAGTCCATCCTAAAGGAGACCAGTCCTGGGTGTTCATTGGAAGGACTGATGCTGAGGCTGAAATTCCAATACTTTGGCCATCTCAGGCGGAGAGCTGACTCATTGGAAAAGACTCTGATGCTGGGAGGGATTGGGGGCAGGAGGAGAAGGGGACAACAGAGGATGGGATGGCTGGATGGCATCACCGACTCGATGCACATGAGTCTGAGTGAACTCCGGGAGTTGGTGATGGACAGGGAGGCCTGGCGTGCTGTGATTCATGGGGTTGCAAAGAGTCGGACATGACTGAGCGACTGAACTGAACTGAAGGTCTAATTTGCTCCAGTTATTTCAGTAGCCAGGAGAAGACACTCATTCACTAGAAAAGAATATTTCTCCATTCGAGAGCCTGTGTAGTTTCTGGGGAGGGTCCATCTGTGGCTGTACCTGTCATACTATTTATGAACATTTGGGATCAGAGGTCAAGTCAGCTAAGAGCAGACTTGGGTTGTGAGTGAGGAACTCAGGTATTTCCTGTCTCGAGTCTCCCTCTTACTGTGAGTGTGCATCTATCACCTGTGCAAGGAGAACGTTTAAATTCCTTTTTACGATTCTTATGTTGTTGGGCATCTCTTTGGTACTGTGTAGCCGGGAGGCAGGTCTCCCAGAGCTCCTGTGTGAGCACAGGTCTCCTGTGATGCAGGATTCCTACATGAGCTGAGGCCCCAGAAACCACACGAACTGGATCTGAGAGGACAGCTGGGATCCGTCCTCACTGTAACTGATATGAAATAGCCTGAGCTTCCTGCCCAACCTGGGTCCCAGGGATGCTTTGTTATCACCACTTGCTTGACTCCCTTCCACCGTAGGGCTCTGTCCTGTCCCCATGTCTCAGTTCTAATCAAACTTCTCTTTACTATTTCAGGCTCTTCTCTGAACTTCTCCAGAGATGTGGCTGATCCTGGGGAAGGAGAAGAGAGCCCCTGGCTCCTCCAGGGGGAGAAAGGGGACCCTGGGTATGATGATGTTGAGCTAAGTGCCCTGGGAGCAACCCCAGTGACTTTCCCATGATCTTGTATTAAATTTGAGATGAAGCCTCAGATATTTTAATTGCTTGTATTTCAGTAGAGTAGTGTTGACCTGTAACTGTTTTATATGGAAATTGCTCAAAATGAAATATTCTGAATAAAGTAACTTTTTGCTGTGTTGGTAATTTGGCAAGTTCCACGTCAAATGCTTTCAGAAGATTGATCCTCAAACACCATTTTCCTTACAGGAAATGCAAGATGAGTGAGCTGACCTGCTCTCTCACCTGTCTTAGAGGCTTGAGGGCAGGATTTTACCCTGGATCACAAATACTCCAGGTCACTCTTATTTAGAAAAGGATGTAAACTTGGTCTGCGTTCACACACTCCTTCCTAACAAGGTGAACTCATGGAAAAAACCCAATCCTGAACTTTTCTGGATGCTCCCCCTGAGATGGCACATTACCTGTTTGTAATCTGTTCTTGGGCACCAGACTGGGTGTGAGTTTCAAAGTGGAAAGTTGGCTGGTAGGAGAGAATGGGTACAACTTTCCTTATCCTGCCTAAATGTTCACAGGCCAGTTCAAAATCTAACTGTACACAGCTACATCTTGCTTTTTCCTCTCTCATTTATTCCTTAAGTGGATACAGACACCTCTTTGCTCTTCTCCCTCATCTAGTTGATTATCCAATCTTTATAAATCCTTCCTTTCCTCTCCATCCCTTCCTACTATTTCTTCAGGATGCTGCTATTTCTTGTCTCTCCAATATCTCTCCTTCTAAGTGAATTATATCAGCTCATATATATCTCAAGTTGATGGAGGGCAAATTGATGCTCACCCTCACCCTGTGTTCAGGTGGGACAAGAGGGCAAAAGTGGAGACCTAGGCAGAGAGGATCCAGAAGAATGGATGCAGACAGAAAGATCAGGAACAGTTGGCTATTTATGTTTCAGAGATGTGGATGGTGGGGTCTGATATTACTGATCTCTTAGAGGAAGAATTTCAGACCAATGGGATTCTTTGAAAACATCTATTTTCAGATGTTTCAAGATTGTTTCAAGGTTGCTTTAATCTGTTTACTACTGAAAATGTAATTGTGATCCTGCCATGATTCCTCAGGGTAGAGAGAGCTGTCATGTAGGAGTGACCAAGTAAAGATTACATTTACACAACACCCCAACCCTCCCACCCCGACTCCTACCAACACCAATTGCATTGTGGACATCATGGAGAAGCTGCTGAAATAATATAAAACCTGAGAGTGCTGGGCTGTTTGTGAGCTGGACCCATTACTTGGTTGATGACTCTGGAAGGTTTCCAGGGCTCCAAACTACACTCCTGTTTGCAGGTTCATAGTTCTAGGCTGTGTTTGGGGATGGGAAGATGCCCAGGGCTTCTCCCAGGGCAGCTTACATGGCTATTCACCATTGGGAAGTAGCAAAATAAATGACTAATGATGAAATATATCATACACACCAAGAAACTCAGGGAACTCCAAGAAAACATAGATAAACTATTAAACAAATTCAGGAAGAAAACATGAACAAAATAAGATTAAAAAATATTTGTCATCATCATTATTATTAATTTTTGGTTGCACTGGGTCTTTGTTGCTGCACATGGGCTTTCTCTAGTTTCAGCAGGCAGGCACTACTCTTCTTTGTGGACAGCAGGCTTCTCTATGTGCAGGCTTCTCTTGCTGTGGAGGACAGGCTCTAGGCACCCAGGCTTCAGGGCTTGCAGCAGGCCACCTTCTATTTGTGGTTTGTGGGTCCTAGAGCTCGGGCTCAGTAATTATTGAGCTAGGATGAGTTACTCTGCAGAATAAATCAGTTTTTTTTTTTTTTTTTTTTTACAGAGATAGATATCATAAAGAAAGGAAGTAAACAAGGAGTTTGCTGATGGTTTAGTGGTTAGGATTCGATGCATTTACTACTGTGGTCTGGATTCAATCCTGGTAAGGAACTGAGATCCCTCAAGCTTTGCAGTGAGGCAAACAGAATGAAAGAAGGAACCAAACAGAAAAATGAACCAAACATAAATTCAGTTGCTTAAGGTTCAGTTCAGTTCAGTCCAGTGGCTCAGTTGTGTCTGACTCTTTGCAACCCCATGGACTGCAGCATACCAGGCTTCCCTGTCCTTCACCAACTCCCAGAGTTTACTCTAACGCATGTTCATTCAGTTGGTGATGCCATCCAACCATCTCATCTTCTGTCATCCCCTTCTCCTCCTGCCCTCAATCTTTCCCAGCATCAGGGTCTTTTCCAATGAGTCAGTTCTTTGCATTAGTAGGTGGTTAAAGTACTGGAGTTTCAGCTTCAGCATCAGTCCTTCCAATGAATATTCAGGACTGATTTCCTTTAGGATTGACTAGTTGCATCAGTTAAGATTACAATGATTCAAATACAGCAAAATGAAAAATGCTACAGAGAGCATCAACAATAGCAGAAGACTTTGTAACTTAAAAGGCAGGACTATGGAGGTTATCTAGCCAGGGGACAAAGAAGAAAATTATTGAATAGGTGTGAAAGAACCTGTGTGAACTATGTGGTAACATTCACAGAAACAACCTGCACATTATTGGAGTCCCGGAAGGAGAAGAGAGGGAGAAAGGGACAGAGACTGTACTTCAAAAAATAATACCAGAAAAGTCCCAAATCTCATGAGATTTAGACATCCAAGTTCATGTAGCTAATAGGTCACTCCTCAGAGTTCATTCAAAATGATCATCCCCAAGATACATTGCTTGTAATCAAGAAAAAGAGAATTTTATAAGCAGCAAGAGAAAAGCAAATGCTCATAAAAAAGAAATTCCCTTAAAAATATCAGTGGACTTTTTAGAAGAAACCTGCAGGCCAAGAGAGAAAGGGATGATATATTCAAACTTATAAAAAAAAAAAAAGCCCACCAACCAAGAATATGTTTTCTCAGGAAGGTTGTTTTTCATAAATGAAAATGATATAAAGACTTTCCCAGTTGCCAGAATTCACCAACATTAGGCTTGGCTTACAAGATTGCTGAGGGGATTTCTTCAAACTAAATGAAGAATGCTAATTTTTATATGAAAGAAGTGAAAATATATAACAGACTTGTAAATGTAAGTATTGAATCAAATTCAGCACACTCTAACACTGTAGTATGGTAGTATGCTAACCAGTTAGCTCTAGTCTAAAGGAAGTATTAAAACAACTATAGAGAAAAATATTTTATTAGTGGATATACAATATAAAAAGAGGTAAATTATGACATCAAAAACAAAAAGTGTAGAAGGGGATAAAAAGGTAGAGCTTTTGTATGTCATGGAAATTAATTTGTTATCAGTGTAGTATATACTGTTGTCTCTGTAAGATGTTTTATGTGAGTCATGTGGCAACAAAAATGTAAAAACCTAGAGTAGATTCACAAAAAGTAAAGAGAAGGGAATCAAAGTGCAACATTATCCAAAATTATCAGTTCACAATTCTAACTGTTGTGTAGAACAGTTGAGCTGTCCTGGTCTCCACATCATCTTTCAAGATTAGCCCCAGAGGACTCTCCTTTGCAAAGGGAAAGACTAATTAGCCTGTTTGTTATTTTAAGCCAAAGAAATCTTTCTACACCTCATCTCCTTTATTATATCATATAGATGGTGTAACTATAAATTTTTAATCTCCAATTTTCTATCTGTGATATTGCTGTGTGATTTTAATTTAAAAACTGTCAATGATAAATCATATGAATGAATATCCTGTTTCCTCAATTGCACTTGATTAAGACTTAGTAAAAATCCACATGTTAGTATGCTGTGGTTTATCTCATGTATCTTTAGAGACAGAGATTTGTGGTGTTAGTTGTGATGTATTTGTTGGTGATAAGCTGCTTGCTTTTGAAAATTAATTTTGCCTTGCTAATTGCTGAAAACATTTGCCTTTAAAACAAAAATATTAACTAAATTATGTTTTCAGAAACATTTCTTTATATTTAAGACAATTTGTATTCAACATTTAATATAGTGCCATTCAGCCATTCAATAAATATTAGCTGAGCATCTATTAAGTTATAGAGAGCGGAAATACAGAGCTTATACACAGGCACAGGCCTCACTCCAGTCCTGGCCCTGGCAAGGCCTCAGAAGATGCCTGCAGACTCCAGGAACTTTGATTAGCATGCCCAGATTGGGAAGAATTTGATGATAAGGAAAAAAGAATCTGTTCACAGAGTCTTTTATGTTAAAGGAGGAACACATTTTGCTGTATTTCCAGCGCTCTGAGGCTGGTCTGCAGGCAGGACTCAGCTGCACCAAAGCTCCATATGTGATAGAGCCTCAGTTCATAAACTTTGAGTCTGAGCAATTACTCAGTTTTGAACAATGAGTGCCACCCCAGAGGCACTAACCTTAGGTTTCAGTGGTTTAAGAATCACCACCCACAAGAGCTCTGCAGTTGGTAATTACATCAGCTCTGAGCAGAGGTGGGTTAATCATGAAGTTAATGAAGCATGTTCTTCAGAGCCTCTCCTTGCTCCAGCTCCTTCCAAGTCCCGAGGGGGCCCTAGGGCTGTGGTTGAAACAGAGAGGACTCTATGATCCTTGCCCCTCACCGTGTCTTCTGCCTGCCTTTTGCCTGTGGAAAACTTTAATAAAAGAATACATTTAATTGGAGAAGCGAGAAATGTGGAAACAAAGGAAAACATTCAGAAGAGACTAAATAATAATAATGTAGTCATTAAGCACAGTAAGGACCTTTTGTTCTTTCTCAAGGGTTATGGGTGATATTCTGAGCCATGTCCTGGGAGCTGCCTTATAGACACAGAACACCAGGTGGAGCAGTGAACTACATGATGGCCACACTGTACCCAGGACTTGAGCACCCACAGTTCTGAGAACTGACCGCAAAGACATGGGAACGAGTACACCCAGCACTAAAGATTAACTGTACCTAAAATAACCAGTGGGTGTTTTGGATGGCATCACCCACTTGATGGACATGAGTATGAGCAAGCTCTGGGAGTTGGTGATGGACAGGAAAGCCTGGTGTGCTGCAGCCCATGGGGTCGGACTCGACTGAGCAACTGAACTGAACTGAAAACAACCAAGATGATGCTAATCAGACCACTGATGACCAATTTGAGATGACTGTTAGAGATGACTGTGCTGTTTCTGCATATAACCTCCCCTCACCCCAGCTCTGTCTATAGAAGCTCTCACCCTCTTCTTGTCATGGGGTGGGCGGAGTCGGCCCTTGTACACGTGTCCACCACCCTCCCCGCCAGTTGCCGGCATCTGAAATAAAACAAACTTTCCTTTCCACCAACCTGGCCTGTATACTGGCTTTTGAGTGGTTAGCAGCTGGACCTCTCACACATACCTTTTGGTTACATGGTCACAAGGAGATAGGTTTTGAATGTGCCATTTTCCTCATTTGAGGGAAAAAAAACATCAAAATTATTTCTTACCCAAAGAATTTAATTAACTACATGGAGAACTAAATCCAAGAATCAGATTTGTTCCAGAAATCAAGAAGTAACAGATGAGATTTGGAAAGTACATGCTGCTTTTTCACTAGCACAGGATTGGTGGAATGTAAAAATAAGATCAAAGATGATGAACTGACTAACTCAGAGCAAAGGAGAACTGTTTCAGGATGAAGGTCAAGGTGCTCAGAGACAAAAAAGGGGAAATGGAAGCACAACTGTCAGCAAGACTGAGGTAAAGGGAAGAGGGGCTGCACCAGCTGTGGACGCTGTGGACGCTCTAAAACAGAAGTTCAGATCTAGATGTTGGTCAGTCAGTAATGGCTGTGACGAATCAACCAAGCCCCCAAGAGGAATCAAGGTGAGACCTGAGGGAGCAGCTTGGGGTGAGGACACAGAAGGAAGAGGAGATCCAGGAAAGTACCTGCTTCATGGGACAGATTCTGTCTTCCTTTCAAGTCTTCAGACAGGCTCTGTCTGAGGCTGGAACAACCGACTCCAAAGTCTCAGAAGGAGCACACATGTGCACACACACATTCATGACCGACTTGCAAACGTGCTGTGGGCAGTGAGGCTCCACAGGCTCACACGTGTACCACGTGGAACACACAGCTTCTGGGGCAGGAAAGGGAAAAACTAGAGAGTCGAATGGGGTTTCTATGCCTCTGCTCAGAAGTGACACAGATGGCCACACCCACGTTTCATTGGCCAGAATGAGTCACTGGGAGATAGAAAAACAGCTATTTGATGATATTTCTATTGGTGCCACATCCCTGGCAGCAATGCTGTCAGTTTTTTTTTTTTTCTTGCTGTGGTGAAGTTTCTGAGGTACAATTTTGTGCAGAAATTAAATGTCATTAGACCGTCCCCAGAAGGGGATTTGAAGAAGGCCTTTTATATCTGGTTCCTTCATTTGGTGTGTCTCTGGCTCCTTACTCCACTTCTGTCTGTGCTGAGTGGGAGTAGTCAGATTTGTGTCTCCCCTTCCCCCATCACCCTCCCTACTCAGCATCACTAACTGCAGGGTGATTTTCAGCATTTGTTTATGCATTCATTTCTTTATTTGTCCACTATTTGTTAAGCTCTCTCTATGTGTCTTTACTTGACTTTAAAGAGATATTGAAGAATAAGACACAATACTTCCTCTCAAGAAGCCTCTACTTTAGAGACAGTGAGCAAGGTTTTACAGATTAAATAAACACAGCAGTAATTTTGAGCTGGAGCAATTAGAAAGAGTTCACAGACGTGACAACTCTGTGCTTTTAAAAGCAAAAGAAGATTTATGAATTTTCTTTCTATAATGGGCTTAAAAATGTGTCCTCTAGCACTGAAATATACATAAATGTAATATTCTCTATTTTTATCCCTGATTTCATCTTGTGCACTAGCAAGGGATGTATGTGTGGATTGAAAGTTCCATAAAGTTAACACAGACTCTCCCACTTAAAATTTATCCCTCAACTTAGTTCGGGTTCATGGTAATAACTGCTTGTCATTTCTAGTTCAAGCTCCCTGCTGAGACTGGTTTTCCTCTATTTACAGAGGCATCTTCTTGTTACTCCTCCCACAGATGGTGTCTGGGTGGGAGGGCTTTTTCTTTTCCAACAGCAGCAGGGAAGGACCCTTGGTCTGCATGCTCTCCACTTAGAATCTGCTTGTCTTTGATTTAGTAGCTTTGATCTGCTCTTGTCTCTGGTATCTGATGTTGCAGAGTGGAGGAATGAATGAGGCCAGTTCAGTGCCACACTCTTTATTATGTTTCTGGTTATAGACTGTAAAGGGCTGAACAGAGGTGATGGGCTGGATCTCAGCCAGCTCATGACCTTGCTCTTTCTTTCATGCTCTTGTGATGAAGTGGTCTTTGCTAAAGGAGTCTTTACTAACCTTGGTCCCAACCATGCAAGGAACGCAGATGGTGAACGGGGTCTCTAACGCTTTGGTATAACAACTCAGTTAATAATTTTTCTTTAGAGTTGTATACATCTTTTTTTTTCAGATTTTATTTTATTATTATTATTAAATTAATTTTTATTTTTTAGTTTATTTTGCTTTACAATACAGTATTCATTTTGCTATACATTGACATGAATCAGCCATGAGTGTACATGAACTCCCAATCCCGACCCCCATCTCCCCCCTCCCGCCCCACACCATCTCTCTGGATTATCCCTGTGCCTCAGTCCCAAGCATCCTGCATCCTGCATCCTGCTTCGAGCCTAGACCGGCGATTCATTTCACTTATGATATCATACATGTTGTACTGCCATTCTCCCAAATCATCCCTCCCTCTCCCTCTCCCACAGAGTCCAAAAGGCTGTTCTATACATCTGTGTCTCTTTTGCTGTCTCGCGTACAGGTTTATCATTACCATCTTTCTAAATTCCATATATATGTGTAAGTATACTGTATTGGTGTTTTTCTTTCTGGTTTACTTCACTCTGTATAATTGGCTCCAGCTTCATCCACCTCATTAGAACTGATTCAAATGTATTCTTTTTAATGGCTGAGTATACTCCATTGTGTATACATACCACAGCTTTCTTATCCATTCATCTGCTGATGGACATCTAGGTTGCTTCCATGTCCTGGCTATTATAAATAGTGCTGTGATGAACATTGGGGTACATGTGTCTCTTTCAATTCTGGTTTCCTCAGTGTGTATTATTTTTTACTTTACAATATTGCATTGGTTTTGCCTCTTTTTTAAAAATATAAATTTATTTATTTTAATTGGAGGTTAATTACTTTACAATATTGTATTGGTTTTGCCATACATCAACATGAATCTACCACAGGTATACACATGTTCTGCATACTGAATCCCCCTCCCTCCTCCCTCCCTGTAATGATTTGGGAGAATGGCATTGAAACATGTATACCTCTTTTTTAATTTAAAAATATGTTATATTTTAGTCTGTCTGATTGGTCCTGAGGAAATTTTCCTCAAGCAAGCAGGTTTAATTATTAACTTTCCTAGCAAAGAGATTACTGAACCTCTGACCACCATTTTCTCATGGTGATTTGGGAATAATAATGCTACATGTTGTATTGCTTTAGAATCCATAAGGACAAATAGTTAGCCTAAGTAAAAGAACAAGATTCTTTCTGCTGTTTACTTCTGTACTTCTAATTCAACATCAAAGATGTTTAAATTTTTTTACAACAAAATTTCTTCCTGTTACAGTTGTGTGTGGTTTGAATTGAAAATGTGCCAAATGATAAATACATAAACATCCTGACCACTTGGCCGTATCTGATTAAGACCAGAACAGGAGGCTTCATGGTCTTCACCTGTTAGTGTTCTGTGGTTTGTCTTCTTTATCTTCAGATAGAGAGAGAAATTTGCAGCGTTTATGCATGTTTAGAGCTGGCTCTCTCAGCACTGCTCTTGTACTGGGCCTAGGTTGTTTCTAGTTATTGCAATTTACTGTATTCATTGCAGAAAGGTGTTGAAGTGAACCATATATAGCTCATACCATGTAACAGTATTGAAATGTCGTTAAAACGAATGATGCAGCTTGCATTGTGCTGTACATCCTCACAACAAGTTAAATTATTTCTCAAAAGATTTCTTTTTGATTGAAATGATTTGTGTACAATACCAGGCTGACATTCAATCATTCAGGTATACAAGAGACATTATTACGATTTTCAGTTAGCCAAGCATTGGGAATATGCAGGTGAATTAGACACAAAATGTTTTACCAAGTACATTTGAGTTTATAAAGTAAAATGATTAAGTAAACAACTTAATTCACAAAAGCTCACCAATGGTAAGGTCAAGGTTCTTGAGCAGTTACATGGGGCACAGAGAGAAGGAGTGATGTGTGGAAGACTCACAACTCTGATTGGCATCAATGACCATCACAGCATGTGGTTCCTGGGAGAGTTCTGACAGCCTCAGTCAAGGCTCCAGGTAACAGAATGGATTCCTGTTCTAGAGTCCTGGGATTCCTGGGATGATATGGTGGGAGATGCCCTCACACTGCTTCTTTACTACTACGTGTGTGTGTGTGTGTTTGTGTGTGTGTGTGTGGGTGTGAGTCGCTCAGCTGTGACCAACTCATTGTGATTCCATGGACTGTGGCCCCTCCAGGCTACTCTGTCCATGGGATTTCCCAGGAAAGAATACCAAATTAGGTTGCCATATCCTTCTTCAGAGAATCTACCTGACCCAAGGATCGAACTCAGATCTCCTGCATTGCAGGCAGATTCTATATCATCTGAGCCATCAGGAAAGCAGGTTAGCAGTAGTACATAATACTACTTACTATGTACTACTGCTATTGTCTGGAAAGTTCTGTGGACAGAGGAACCTGGCATGGGTTCGCAAGGAGTTGGCCACGACTGAGCACAGCAGCATCAGCACATGTGCTACTGTTAACCAGTGTTGTCAGATCACATACTAATGCCAGCTCACTTAATCCTCACCAAAATCAGTCATCTTGGTAGGATCATAACCCTCCTTTTACTAATCAGAGAGTGTAAGAACCCTGTTTCAAGGCCCACACCTGGCATGTGGCTAAACTGTGAGTCAAGACCAGGCAGTCTGGCCCCGAGCCTATTTTCCTGACCCCTGTACTGCACTCTCTCATGTTCACTGTGGACACAGCTAGGTTAGTGTCCTCCCTAAAACTTTCCCCCTTCAAATCTTTGATGAGATTGGCTACAGAGATTTCTTTCTGTGTCAGAAAGATGTAGCTTCATCCCAGGGTGAGTTGGTCCATGTTGGCCTTGCACCCCCAGCTCTGGGGTAGAGGGTGCTGTGGGGACAGGCTGCCAGCCCTGAGTTGGCCACTCCTTATAGCCCGTCCCTTTCTATAAAGTGTCTGGAGACCTGTGAGATCTCCATCCCAAGTTGAGACCATGTGTACCTGGTTCACTAAACACATCCCTGTGTGATCCTGTGGGAGGGATACTGGACCCAGGAAGCATGTCCTGTGTTCTAGGTGTCTGTCTGGTGGTTTCTGGTGATGGTGTGGAGTCCATAACTGGGTAAGGAATGATGACTCTGGGCCCAGAGGGAGTAGAGCATCAATTCCAAGTGACTGAGCAGATCCTGGTCTTACTTCAGCAACTGAGTTTAAATTTTGATTTTGATATTTATAATCAGTTTTTATGATTAATCTGTTAAAGGTCCAGATATAGAAGGAGATGGGGTCAGGTACAGTCATGCGGCTTGAGAGTGAGACGACCAGATGACAAGGAAGTGATTCTTGCATTAATAATGGGTAAATATTAGCCTGTTTAGAGGAAGAAAAACATGTGTTCAACTGTCTTTTCTCCCAAGTCTCAATAGGAAGGACAGGAATGGCGGGACAGAGAAGTTGTGTCTGCTGACTGGGATGAGGGGTCCCTCTGGTGGGGGATGTGGCGGGGCTGTGGACTAACCTGCAGCTGCCCGCAGTGTTGGCTCTACTGAGACCTTAAGGGGGTTCTTGAGGCTGTCTCTGAGCTCCGGTGGGGACTCTGGGGCCTGTGTGTCACAGATGCTTCCTTCCACGTCTGTGCTGAAAAGACGGAGTCAGGGTGAGGGGGCCTCGGGCTGGGCCCGTGTGGACCGCAGGGCTGCATCAGGGAACCCTGAGCCTGGGGGGCAGAAGGAGAGGGGGCAGCATGTTAGTGACCTTGAATTTCTTTGGGGAGCTCTATCTTGCATCCCTTATGGCCCTTCTCAGTCTCTCTATTCATCCCTGGGCTACCTTCTGGGGGAGCATCTGGGAGCTTCTCTGATGAGTGGAAACAGAACAAGGCAGCAATGGCTGTACTGGACATCATCCCTTCTGCTTGGATCTGTCCCCTCAACCCCCATGGGCTTCCATTCTTGCCGCCACCTTTACTCCTAAATGCAGAACAGAGGAGGTGGGTTCACTGGTGGTTTCAGGCAGCATGAACCCCTTTCTCTTCTCTGCTTCACTCACCACTTCTTTGCCCCGCGCCTGCAGCCATCATGTAGCAGACTTTCTATCTCCCCATCTCTCTGGATCTGTTCCCTTAAATTATATTTTGCTTCTTCTTCAGTTATGGTTTAAAATACAAATGTATCCTGATTCTTATCAAACCATATTCTCAGCTTATAAAGGGGGTACATGTGAGGTTTGGAAAACCTTAGTCTTTCTAAAGTATAATTTTCTCGGTTTCATTGTTTAGTCACTTAGTCGTGCCCAACTCATTTCAACACAGTGGACTGTAGCTCGCCAGGCCATTCTGTCCGCGGAATTCTCCAGGCAAGAATACTGGAGTGGGTTGCCATTTCCTTCTCCAGGGGATCTTCCCGACCCAGGGACTGCATCCACGTCTCTTGCTTTGTGGGCAGATTCTTTACTGCTGAGCCATTATTGAAGCCCCATGTTTTCTTCTAGAGATCCCTGCTCCTATTTTGGTGGGCTAGAGTTGATTAACGACTCCTACTTTCTCTGTTTCCTTTAATAGCAATCTCTTTCTCTCTGTCAGCATCATTTAGTGACTCGCTGAAAGAGATACTTCACATAAAATGAAATGCAGTAAAGGGAAAGGTATTTAACACGTCTGAATGTCCCTATAGGGAACCCGCCTGCCAATGCAGGAGAATCAGATTTGATCCTTGAGTCAGAAAGATCCTTCAGAGGGAAATGGCAACCCCCTCCAGTATTCTTGCCTGGGAAATCCATTGCACAGAGGAGGCTTGTGAGCTACAGTCTATGGGTTGCAAAGAGTCAGACACGACAGAGCATGCAGGCACTTGCTCCAGGACCCAGTCTCCAGATCATTCTGAGAAGAGGGGAAACGCTGCAATCATCCCCCTACCTTGATGGGTCTCACTTCATGCCTTCACAATCACCTGTGAATTCCTGTACTCCTGGTCCTCATTTTCTGCTGACCTGATAAATTCACTCGTATTTCACGGTGTGCTTCTCAAAAACATATATGTGCATTTATACACATACCTTTGTACATATTTATTTTGAATTTATAATAATTCACTGAGCTGAAAATTTATGCTTTGGGCACTTTTTTGTATGTATGCTAAGTCAACAAGCAATAAATGCTGGAGAGGGTGTGGAGAAAAGGGAACCCTCTTGCACTGTTGGTGGGAATGCAAATTAGTACAGCCACTATGGAGAACACTGTGGAGATTCCTTAAAAAATTGCAAATAGAAATGCCTTATGATCCAGCGATCCCACTGCTGGGCATACACACCAAGGAAACCAGAATTGAAAGAGACACATGTACCCCAATGTTCATTGTGGCACTGTTTATAATAGCCAGGACATGGAAGCAACCTAGATGTCCTTCAGCAGATGAATGGATAAGAAAGCTGTGGTACATATACACAATGGAGTATTACTCAGCTATTAAAAATAATACATTTGAATCAGTTCTAATGAGGTGGATGACGCTGGAGCCGATTATACAGAGTGAAGTAACCCAGAAAGAAAAACACCAATACAGTATACTTACATATATATATGGAATTTAGAATGATGGTAATGATAAACCTGTACGCAAGACAACAAAAGAGACACAGATGTATAGAACGGCCTTTGGACTCTGTAGGAGAGGGAGAGGGTGGGATGGATTGGCAGAGTGGCGGTGTAACATGTGTGATATCATAAGTGAAACAAATCGCCAGTCCAGGTTGATGTAGGATGCAGGATGCTTGGGACTGATGCACGGGGATAATCCAGAGAGAGGGTGTGGGGCGGGAGCGGGGAGGTGGGGGTCGGGATTGGGAGTTCATGTACACTCGTGGCTGATCCATGTCGATGTGTAGCAAAACGAATACAGTATTGTAAAGCAAAACAAACTAAAAAAATAAAAATTAATTAAAAAAAAAGCTAAAAAACTAAAAAAACTAAAAAAAAAAAGACTTCTTGTAGTTCTCTGCTTCCACCCTGAGCTCAGTGCCAGGGAAGATCAATACTTCAGTCTACAAAAGTTATTCTCCATGGGTCAACAGATCCCACACCTTGACCCTGTGAGATCTCACAGTCTTCAGATATTGACCAGGGTGATAGGGGAGAGAAAGGCACTCATGATTTTTGATGCACCTTTTCTATCCCAGTGCTGGTCATGGGACCCGGCTTTCAGAACCACGGAAGCAGGAGGTCAAAGGACCGTGTTGCTCATATAAGGAGATGTTGAAGATTCAGAAGCTCATTGGTGTCTGAGCTTCAGAAAGTGGCAGATGCAGCCTCCGATAGTGCCTGAAATGGTGAGAGGTGTCGCTATTGGCTCTCAGGAGGGTGGGTGTAAGGGGTGGTCTATATAGACCCCGGTCGGCACCCTGACACTCCTCACAGGCTGATCCTGCAGCTGGGACTGTGACCTTGAGGACGTGGGGTCAGCATGACTCTGGGCAGACGCCTCTCCTTGCAGGGACTCTTTGTCCTCCTCCTCGGCACCGTGGTGGGTGGTCAAGGTAAGAGCTGCTCCTTTGTCCTGGGTCCACACCAGGCAGGTGTCTGTAGTTCTTGAGTTGAGCCTCAGTGTTTCTGACCAAAAAAGAACCATGCTGACTGTGAATACTGGTTCCTTTCCTATGGGTGGGGGTCCACTGGTCATAGTGGCAGATTTTACAGAGCAGTGAGGTTTGGTCTGG
Source organism: Aepyceros melampus (assembly GCA_006408695.1). NCBI lineage: Eukaryota > Metazoa > Chordata > Mammalia > Artiodactyla > Bovidae > Aepyceros > Aepyceros melampus. Next base: position 205,654 of record SJXQ01005169.1, on the reverse strand, counting down.
ACCGAGCTGGGTCATCCTGAGTCCCCTCCACTGTCTCCCTGGTTCTCAGGGAGCTTCTAGAGTCCCAGTGGCTCCCAGTGTGTGAAAGGTCCATGACCGACCCCAGCGGGGACTCTGAACTGTTCCCACACGCTCCACCTGCCTGATGTGTGAGCACTGCCCCTGGGTCCCCGTGTTTCCTGTGTCTTCACTCCTGTAGGCTCTGTGATTGTGTGTGTGTATGTGTGTGTATGTGTGCAGTTGAGGAGTGTGTGAGGGTGTGTGTATGTGAGGGTGTATGTGGGTGTGAAGAGTGTATGTGTTTGTGGAGTGTGTGAGGAGTGTGCAAGGGATGTATTAAGGTGTGTGAGGAGTATGTGTGGGTGAGTGTGGGTGCATGAAGGTGAGTGAGGAGTGTGTGAGGCTGTGTGTGTGTGGGGAGTGTGTGAGCCTGTGTGTGTGTGTGAGGGGTGGTGGAGCCTGTCTGTGTGAGAGGAACAGAGCTGCTGAACAGGGACTGAGTCTGCTGGTCTGTGAGGCACACAGGGTGTCCACAGGGCTGGGTGTCACGGCCGCTGCATGTAAATGGATGGGAGATAATCGTGCCCCTGCCTGCCTCTCTCGGGCTCCTCTCCCCCATCTCTCGGGCTCCCCTCTGCTTGTTGCCATGTCTGCCCAGCACTGGGCTCTGTGAGAGGCTCTGCCTGCTGGCCTCCCCTGTTTCCACCGGGTGTCCATTAGGGAGCAGAGAAGCCCGCATCCAGGAGAGGGGGCCTCTTGTCTGTTCAGTTCAGTTCAGTTCAGTTCATTCGCTCACTGGTGTCTGACTCTGTGATCCCATGGACCGCAGCACGCCAGGCCTCCCTGTCCATCACCAACTCCCGGAGTCTACCCAAACTCATGTCCATTGAGTCGGTGATGCCATCCAACCATTTCATCCTCTGTCGTCCCCTTCTCCTCCCACCTTCTCTCTTTCCCAGCTTCAGGGTCTTTTGAGATATGGCAGCTCTTCACATCAGGTGGCCAAAGTATTGGAGTTTCAGCTTCCACATCAGTCCTTCCAATGAACGACTTGTCCCTCTGTTTGTAAAGATCAGTTGACAGCAGCCCCACGTGTATAAGTTCCCAAGTCCCTGCCCTGGTCCCCGTAACTCATTTCCTGATGTGCTGGGGGCCTGGGACGGTCCTTTGCCCTCCCAGGATCTGCTGTGACTCTGTAGGGAGCCCTTTCTCTCATGCCCTCTTCTGTCCCTCCCTGGAGCTGCTTTCCCTTGAGTGAGGGGTGAGAATATCACCAATCCTTCTTCATGGTCTACAGGGTTTCTTTGGACAAATCCGCTGATCTCCTTATGGGATTGCTCTTGGGTGATAGAATTTTTTTCTTCTCTTTAGACTTAGAATTCTCTCTTTGTCTTTGCTTTTGGATAGTTTACTCTGTGAGTCTTGGATAAGATTGTTTTCGATTGAAATTTTGGGGTGACTTATTAGCTTCTTGAACTTAATGTTCAGATCTTTCCCCAGGTTTGGAAATTTGCAGTCTGTCTTTCTTACCATTTTAATTATTTACTTTTGGCTGTGCTAGGTCTCCTTGCTGCATGCGGGCTTTCTCTAGCTGTGGGGAGCAGGGGCTACTCCTCGCTGCAGTGCACAGGCTTCTCACTGCAGGGGCTTCTCTGGTGCAGAACACAGGCTCTGTGTGCACACGTTTCAGCAGCTATGGCATGCTGGCTGAGTTGCTCTGTGGCCTGTGGCATCTTCCTGGACCAGAGATTGAACCCATGTCCCCTACATTGGCAGGTGGATTCTTTTTTTTTTTTTTTTTTGTATTATCAAGTAATTTTTAAAATTAATTTTTATATTTTAGTTTTTTTTTGCTTTACAATACTGTATTCGCTTTGCTATATATCGACATGAATCAGCCACGAGTGTACATGAACTCCCAATCCCGACCCCCACCTCCCCCCTCCCGCCCCACACCCTCCCTCTGAATTATCCCCGTGCATCAGTCCCAAGCATCCTGCATCCTGCATCAAACCTGCACCGGTGATTCTTTTCACTTATGATATCATACATGTTACACTGCCACTCTGCCAACCCATCCCTCCCTCTCCCTCTCCCACAGAGTCAAAAGACCGTTCTATACATCTGTGTCTCTTTTGCTGTCTTGCATACAAGTTTATCACTACCGTCATTCTAAATTCCATATATATGTGTAAGTATACTGTATTGGTGTTTTTCTTTCTGGGTTACTTCACTCTGTATAATCAGCTCCAGCGTCATCCACCTCATTAGAACTGATTCAAATGTATTATTTTTAATAGCTGAGTAATACTCCATTGTGTATATGTACCACAGCTTTCTTATCCATTCATCTGGCAGGTGGATTCTTAACCACTACGCCACCAGGGAAGTCCTCAGCCCTTTATTCTTTTCTCCTTCACTTCTTCTGCTGTGAGTCCAGTCCATACATTGTTTCTCTTTATGGTGTCCACTGGCTTTCTATATTCCTTTTGTTCTCTTTTGGCTCCTCGATTTGGATGTTTTCAACTAACCTTTCTTCTAATACATTGATTCTTTTTTCTTTTTCTTTCCCTTGGTCAAGTCTGTTGTTGAATCTCTGTGTTGAATTCTTCAGTTTACTCATTGTATTGTGCATGTTAAGTTGCCTCAGTCATGTCTGACTCTTTGTGACCCTATGGACTGTAGCCCAGCAGGCTCCTCTGTCCATAGGATTCTCCAGGCAGGCATACTGAAATGGGTTGCCATGCACTCCTCCAGGGGATCTTTCAGACCCAGGGATTGAACCCAAGTCTCTTACATTTCCTGCACTTGCAGACAGGTTCTTTACCACTAGTGTCACCTGGGAAGCCCATTCATTTATTATTCAGCTTCAAAATATCTGGTTGAAGAATTAAAGAAGTGAAAGTCACTCAGTCATGTTTGACTCTTTGTGACCCCATGGGTACACAGTCCATAGAATTTTCCAGGCCTTACTGGAGTGGGTAGTCCTTCCCTTCTACAGGGGGTCTTCCCAATCCAAGGATCAAACCCAGGTCCTCAGCATTGCAGACTGATTCTTTACCAGCTGAGCCACAAGAGAAGACCAAGATACTGGAGTGGGTAGCCTATTCCTTCTCCAGCAGATATCCTGACCCAAAAGTTGAACTGGGGTCTCCTGCATTGCAGGTGCATTCTTTACCAAGTGAGCCATCAGAGAATCACAAAATATCTGGTTAGTCCTTTTTTTTTTCAATAGTCTTCTGATGCTGGGAAAGATTGAAGGTGGGAGGAGAAGGGGACGACAGATAATGAGATGCTTGCATGGCATCACTGACTGAATGGATATGAGTCTGAGTAAACTCCAGGTGTTGGTGATGAACAGGGAGGCCTGGCATACTGTAGTCCATGGGGTTTCAAACAATCAGACACGACTGACCGACTGAACTGAACTGAACTGAACTGAACACTGGTAATGTCTCCATCTAGGGTGTTCCAAATAACGAACTCTTTTTTATATGCAGAAACCACAGTCATCTTATGACTTAATCGCTAAAGTGACATCTGATCACTTTCGTCAAATTCCATTTGTTAGATGCATGTTACAGGTACATTGGAGTCTGGAATTACACAAAGACATGAACACCAGATGGCAGGAATATCCAGGACATTTTAGAGCCTGTTACCCAGCCCTTTGTTCCTAGGCTGGATGAGATGCTTCCTATGGACAGGGAAAGAGAGAGAGGATTCCTCCCTGGATCCCGGGCCATGAGCTGAAACTGAGATGGGGAAGCTGGGCTCTAGGAGCCTTGGGCACATCTACAGGGAGGGCAGCATCCAGAGTCTCTGAAGGCCTGTCCTCAGTGGTGTCCCTGGAGCTGGTTCTACAGGCTCCTGAGAAATATCTGGTATCTCCCTTCCTGCTCCATGTTCAGTGATGGCACACTGAAGGCTTAGAGTTGGCCATGGTGGGAATGCTTATACTACAGAGGTCAGGAAATACTACATCCCATGCACTGTTTTGCTCCTCAGAGAGCTAATGTTTTAAATATTATACCACTCTAAGTCTCCTAAGATCTTTTCTGTTTCATGTGTCTCTTCTGCAGTACTGGAGCTGAGGCTGAAGGATGGAGCCCACCGCTGTGAGGGGAGAGTGGAAGTGAAGCACCAAGAGAATGGGGCACAGTGGAGGATCTGGAGTGGAGCTTGAAGGATGCATCTGTAGTGTGCAGACAGCTGGGGTGTGGAGCTGCCGTTGGTATTCCTGGACAGGGTTATTTTGGACCAGGAGTTGGCCCCATTTGGCTTTTGTATACTTCATGTGAAGGGACAGAGTCAACTGTCAGTGACTGTAGGCATTCTAATATTAAAGACTATCATAATGATAGCTCTTCCCATGACTGGGATGCTGGAGTAGTCTGCTCAGGTAAGTCCTGTCTGGTCTATGTGGGGATCTCTAGCAGGAAAAGCCTCTGTCTTATCACCAGAATGACTCAAGACTATGGATACAGCCTTTAGAACATACTTAGGTGAAGGATCTTTGTCATGTGTCATAGGAGGCAGAGGTGAGGTCAAAAGTTTCATACAGATTCACCTTCTGGATTCGACCTCTGTGACACAGTCTCAGCATGGTAATTGTTCTGTATTCTTTGACATAATGGTCAGTAGGGTGTGGCTACATTGTTGGGGGTCATGTCATAGGAGAGTTGTAGGCAACAAGGTTTATTATCCTCATTGGTCCTGAAAGTCAGAGTCACCACACTCCATCAGGTTGGTATGTGGGTGATGTGCCAATAGAACAGGCTCAACCAAGCATGCCCTTTTGGAGATCCCAAAAGGGCATGTGAAGACCCATGCACAAGTGACAATACCCGAAGTCATGGTGCAGTTACACAGGAAAATGTGTGCGAGAAATTCAGTGGTGCATTTAAATGTCCCTAGGTCACAGTCAGAGGAGGGCAAGTGGGACTTGTGGCAGGGAAATCTCATCACATTGGTGCACCTAATCAAGAGAGTGGGGAGCTGACACCACATTTGCAGTGACGTTGAGGGAGCAGGAAAATGAAGTCTTGAAGTTTACAACACAGCAGCTGAAGTGCATCACGTATAAGAGGCAGTGAAGCTAGGAGTTCATGGGGTTCTCAAGGCAAGAGCACTGAAGTGGTTTGCCTTTCCGTCTCCATGGACCATGTCTGTCAGAACTCCCCACTAAGACCAGCCTGTCTTGGGTGGCCCTACATGGCATGGCTCATAGTTTCATTGAGTTAGACAAGGCTGTGGTCCATGAACTGTGAACTTCCAGATGTTCAAGCTGGATTTAGAAAGAACAGAGGAACCAGAGGTCAAATTGCCAACATCCGTTCGATCACTGAAAATGCAAGAGAGTTCCAGAAAAACATCTATTTCTACTTCACTGACTATGCCAACGCCTTTAACTGTGTGGATCACAATAAACTGGAAAATTCTTCAAGAGATGGGAATACCAGACCATCTGACCTGCATCCTGAGAAATCTGTATATAGGTCAAGAAGCAACAGTTAGAACTGGACATGGAACAAAAGATTGGTTCCAAATTGGGGAAGGAGTACATCAAGGCTGTATATTGTCACCACGCTTATTAAACTTATATGTAGAGTACATCATGAGAAATGTTAGAGTAGATGAAGTACAAGTTGGAATCAAGATTGTCAGGAGAAATATCAATAACTTTAGATCCAGATTACATCACACTTATATCCGAAAGCAGAGAACTAAAGATGAAAGAACTTGATGATAGTGAAAGAGGAGAGTGTAAAAGTGGGCTTAAAAACTCAACATTCAGAAACTAAGATCATAGCATCTGGTCCCATGACTTCCTGGCGATAGATAGGGAAACACTGGAAATAGTAATAGACTTTTTTTTTTTTTATTTTGGCTCCAAAATTAGTGCAGATGGTGACTGAAGCCATGAACTTAAATGACGCTTGCTCCTTGAAAGAAAAGCTATGACCAACCTAGACAGTATATTAAAAAGCAGAGACATTTCTTTGCCAACAAAGACCAGTCTAGTCAAAGCTATGATTTTTCCAGTAGTCTTGTATGGTTGTGAGAGTTGTATTATAAAGAAAGCTGAGCACTGAAGAATTGATGCTTTTGAACTGTGGTGTTGGAGAAGACTCTTGAGAGTCCCTTGGATTGCAAGGAGATCCAACGAGTCCATTTTACAGGAGACCAGTCTGGGTGTTCATTGGAAGGACTGATGCTAAAGCTGAAACTCCAATACTTTGGCCACCTCATGCGAAGAGTTGACTCATTGGAAAAGACTCTGATGCTGGGAGGGATTGGGGGCAGGAGGAGAATGGAACGACAGAGGATGAGATGGCTGGATGGCATCACCGACTCGATGGACGTGAGTTTATGTTAACTCCGGGAGTTGGTGATGGGCAGGGAGGCCTGGTGTGCTGTGATTAATGGGGTCTCAAAGAGAAGACTCTTGAGAGTCCCTTGGACTGCAAGGAGATCCAACCAGTCCATTCTGAAGGAGATCAGTCCTGGGATTTCTTTGGAAAGAATGATGCTAAAACTGATACTCCAGTACTTTGGCTACCTCATTCGAAGAGTTGACTCATTGGAAAAGACTGATGCTGGGAAGGATTGGGGGCAGGAGGAGAAGGGGACGACAGAGGATGAGATGGCTGGATGGCATCACGGACTCGATGAACATGAGTCTGAGTGAACTCCGGGAGATGGTGATGGACAGGGAGGCCTGGCGTGCTGGGATTCATGGGGTCGCAAAGAGTTGGACACGACTGAGCAACTGGACTGAACTGAACTGAACTGAAAGACTCAGACATGACTGAGCGACTGAGCTGAACTGAAATGAACTAATATTTAAACCTTGATTGTGGTTTGTACACCCTGACTACCCTTGCTCTAACTTAGACTCTCACTTTTTTATGAACTGTTTCAGGTTCCTTCTATTTCTCTTTTTGTCACTAATTTCCTCCTCCTGGTCTATTTTTTCTGTATTTTCAAACATTTTAATGATGTGAAGATAAGTCAAAGTGGTGGTGATGTAGCAGAAATAAGATTAGAATAGCATGTGTTTTCATTATCTTAATCAATACTCTTGAAGTTTTTTCTGCTCAACCTTAGGAGTCAGGTATGGAAGAGAAATTTCAGCCTCAGTAGTGGATTGCTGGAAGTGAAGTACCGTGTTTAGGAGAAATCTAGAGTGGAAACAATGACCAGAGGAGAATTAGAGAAGCTGGTTTGAAATAAGGAGATTTCACGGGGTTCAGGTGGAAGATCTGGGAGGGAACACACAAATTGGGAAGGACTGTGGTGCAAGCGTTCTAGGTTGCTTCAGTTTTGTCCTATTCTTTGTGACCCCATGGACCCCATGGATTCTCCAGGCAGGACTACCACAGTGGGTGGCCATTTCTTTCTCTAGAGGATCCTGCTCACCCAGGGATCAAACCTGGGTCTCCCGCATTGCAGGCAGAGTCTTGATTATCTTCTGAGCCACCAGGGACTACAGTACTGAAGTGCAAAATGGTGAGGCGATGAAGATGCAAGGATTGCAGGAGGGGAGGGTTGGAAAGATGCAGTCAACTGGTACATTCACCACAGCCCCTGTGTTACACTTCCTTCCTGCCCTCATTCCTTCCCTCCCGCTCTTCCTTTATCTTGCTGTGGGAGTCATTTCTGAGCTCTGTGCAAGTGCTAGCCTTTGTAGCTGGCAGTTTTCTTAGTGAAAAATTTTTTATAATATGGATTCTGTTTATTTAACAAATAAGTTTACTCATATTTTTCTCTTTTTTTTTGTATCAGATTTTGGTGAGTTGTGTTTCACAAGTAATGTGTTTTTAAGGACTTGGCCCATTTTACAAAAAATTTTCAAATTAGTAACTCTGGTTCATATCTCATGTCTTTATATGTTGGGAAGATCTACAATGATATTCCTTCTTTTGTTACTGATGCTGTTAATGTGTTCCTTCTTTTTTCTTAATTGGTTTGCTAGAAGATTATCAGTGTTAATGTTATTTTTAAAAGAATCACTAATGGACTGTATTGATTTTCTTGATGGTGTAATTGCTTTCTTCTTAACTGATTTCTATGCTCAGTTTTCGTTCCTCTTTTTCAGTTATGATTGTGCTTGCTTTTGTAGATTCTTGAGGTGTAGTCTTGGATCATTTCCTTNAGTAATGTCTCTGCTTTTGAATATACTATCTAGGTTGGTCATAACTTTTCTTCCAAGGAGTAAGCGCCTTTTAATTTCATGGCTGGACTACAGTACTGAAGTGCAAAATGGTGAGGGGATGAAGATGCAAGGATTGCAGGAGGGGAGGGTTGGAAAGATGCAGTCAACTGGTACATTCACCACAGCCCCTGTGTTACACTTCCTTCCTGCCCTCATTCCTTCTCTCCCTCTCTTTCTTTATCTTGCTGTGGGAGTCATTTCTGAGTTCTGTGGAAGTGTTAGCATTTGGAGGTTGCAGTTTTCTTAGTGGATTCTGTTTATCTAATAAATATAAGATTACTCATATTTTTCTCTTCTTTTGTATCAGATTCTGGTGAGTTGTGTTTCACAAGTAATTTGTCTTCAAGGACTTGGTCCATGTTACAAAAAGTTTTTCAAATTAGAATAACACCATTTCATATCTTATATCTTTAGATGTTGGCAAGATCTAAGTAGCACTGGTTCATATCGTATCTATAGATGTTGGGAAGATATATAATGATATTCCTCCTTTTGTTACTGGTGCTGCTAATGTGTTCCCTCTTTTTCCTTAATTGGTTTGCTAGAAGATTATCCGTGTTAATGTTCTTTTTAAGAGAATCACTAATGGACTGTATTGATTTTCTTGATGGTGTTTTTGCTTTCTTCTTAATTGATTTCTATGCTCAGTTTTCATTCCTCTTTTTCAGTTGATCCTGGTTGCTTTTGTATATTCTTGAGGTGGAGTCTTGGATCATTTCCTACTGTTTCTATTTTTACTCTAATGTAATCATCAAGGAAGCAACAAGGTTCTAAATTTTCCTCTAAGCATCACTTTATTTTTAACCCACCAGTTTAAATACTATATAGTTTCTTTTGTATTTTATTATCATAAAATGTTTCTTTTTCTCTGAATGAATTCTTTGTCTTACAGTCTGACTTTGTATGATATTAATTTAGATATTCTATACAGTTTTCTCTGATTTGTGTTTACATGATATGTAAGTTTTACCTCTTTAGTATGTTTCTGTGTTTATATTTAAACACATATAAGTTTGTAGATAGTATATTGTTTTGTCTTATTTTATCTGGTCTGATTATCTTGCTTTTATTTGGAGTGCTTAAATTATTCACATTTAATGTAATTATTGACATAATTGGGTTTAAGTGTACTTGCCTGCTATTTGTCAGAGAAGGTAATGGCAACCCACTCCAATACTCTTGTCTGGAAAATCCCATGGATGGAGGAGGCTGGTAGGCTGCAGTCCATGGGTAGCTAAGACTCAGACAAGACTGAGCAAATTCACTTTCACTTTTTGCTTTTATGCATTGGAGAAGGAAATGGCAACCCACTCCAGTGTTCTTGCCTTGAGAATCCCAGGGACGGTGGAGCCTGGTGGTGAACTCCATGAGTTGGTAATGGACAGGGAGGCCTGCTGTGCTGCGATTCATGGGGTTGCAAAGAGTCGGACACAACTGAGCGACTGAACTGAGCTGAACTGAACTGAATGTAATTATTGACATAATTGGGTTTAAGTGTACTTGCCTGCTATTTGTCAGAGAAGGCAATGGCAACCCACTCCAGTACTCTTGCCTGGAAAATCTCATGGATGGAGGCGCCTGGTAGGCTGCAGTCCATGGGTAGCTAAGAGTCAGACATGACTGAGAAAATTCACTTTCACTTTTTGCTTTTATGCATTGGAGAAGGAAATGGCAACCCACTCCAGTGTTCTTGCCTTCAGAATCCCAGGGACGGTGGAGCCTGGTGGGCTGCTGTCTATGGGGTCGCACAGATTTGGACACGACTGAAGTGATTTAACAGCAGTAGCAGCATCAGCTGCTATGTGTTATATCTCTGTTCTTCTTTTAATTTTTGAGTATATTTTACTATTTTAATTTAAAGACTATATTGGTTTATTAATCATATCAGATTTTTAGGTGATTATAACATTTAATTTTTTCAGTTTATAGTAAGTTTTATTTTTTGCTGGCTGGTCTTCACTGCTGCCTGGGCTTTTCTCTAGCTGTGGAGATCAGAGGCTCCTCTCTAGCTGCAGGCATGAGGCTCTCATCGCGGTGGCCTCTCTTGCTGTGGAGCACAGGCTCTATGGCGCACAAGCTTCAGTAGTCGTGGGCCCTGGGCTCTGGAGCACAGGCTCACTAGTTGTGGTGCCCGGGCTTAGTGGCTCTGTGGTATGTGGGATTTTCCCAGACCACGGATTGAACCCACGTCTCCTGCCTCGTCAGGGAGAGTCTTCACCACTGAACCACCGGGAAAGCCTAATTTGAATTATTAATCTTCAATTCCATTTTACCTTGAAGTGATATTATGTCACAACATGTAATGTCAGTCAGTATACTTTTTTTCCACTTTCCTGTTCTTGTCATTGGTGCTATCATTGTCATATATTCTATTTATAAATTTATTATGAATCTTATAGTTTGTTGCTAATATTTTTGCCTTAAATCTTCTAATAGAGAATCAACATTTAGCACAGTCTCTATAGCTTTGAGAGGATCCATGTTTTCATCTGCTGTCATCTCTCTTTAACTTGAAGAACTTCCTGAGGCAGTTTTGTGTAGGGTATGTCTGGTGGCCTCCAATTCTATCATCTCTCATTTACCTGAAATAATTTTAATTTTTTTAAAATATAAATTTATGTATTTTAATTGGAGGTTAATTACTTTACGAAATTGTATTGGTTTTGCCATACATCAACATGCATCCACCACGGGTATATCATTTTAATTTTCATTCAGTTTTGAAAAGTATTTTCATAGCTGATTCAATTTTAGGGTAACAGATGCCCAACCCCAATACTTTAAATATGTTCTTACACTGTCATCTGACTTTCATTGCCTCCAACAAAAAGTCAGTGAATAATACTTATCCTTTTGTTCCCTGTATATAATGTGTCAAACTTCCCTGGCTGCTCTTAACATATTTTTGTTTGTTTGTTTACCAATGAATTTTAATAATTACATTGTCAAGTTTTCTGAGAATGGTTTCATTATTTGTTTGGGGTTTGTTTAGCTTTTTGGATCAGCGGGTTTACAGTTTTCAATAGCTTTGGGAAAATGTCATTTATCTTTTCTTAATATTTTTGCTGCACATCCCTTATTCTGAATCTCCAAATACACATATTTTATATATTTTTATATTATCCTACATGCCATTGAGTTTCCATTCATATTTTTCTGCCTTTTTACTCTCTTTGGTTTAATTTAGTTAGTCTCTACTGCTGTGTTTTACTTCCCAATTCTTTTATTCTGCAATGTCTAGTTTCTTGTGTAATTAATTCAAATAATTTTTCATTCCAATACTATATGTTTCAGTTTCAGAAGTCTCATTTGTTTATTTTTCCTAGTTTTTCTCCCTGTTTATTTTTATGCTTCATTAAGCATATTGGTGTTAGGGATTTAAGGAGCTCTTCAGCCAATTCAATCATTTCTGTAATTTCTGAAGCTGCTTTAAATGATTTTTTAAAATATAAATTTATTTCTTTTAATTGAAGGTTAATCACTTCACAATATTGTATTGGTTTTGCCATACATCAACATGAATCCGCCACAGGTATACACATGTTCCCCATCCTGAATCTCCTTCCCTCCCCATACCATCCCTCTGAATCGTCCCAGTGCACCAGCCCCGAGGATCCAGTATCATGCATCGAACCTGGACTGGCGATTCATTTCTTATATGATATTATACATGTTTCAATGCCATTCTCCCAAATCATCCCACCCTCTCCCTCTCCCACAGAGTCCAGAAAACTGTTCTATACATTGGTGTCTCTTTTTCTGTCTTACTGTTTTTAAAAAATGTGTTATGGGTTACATTTCTCTCTTTTGGAAATTCTAATAATTTTTTGGTTGGATGTTGGGCATCACTAAGCAGTCCTTTACCAGGAAGAACTTCAGAAGTAAATAATCAGAACACACCCAGAAATCAGGGAATTGTACTTGATGAATTAAATAAAGTTTTTTCATTGGGTTATCTTCATTCAGTTCAAAATGTGTTCCTTTGATGACCAAATATGAACTTTTATTTTGGTTTTCCTCCTTTAGTTTCAAAACTTCCTTGATCCCACCTTACATGCCATATGCTCCACCTACCTCCTACTTCTTCAGCAGTAGCTACCATTTCTGATTTTCTTTTCCATCCATCTGTACCTTTTAAAATGGCGTTTGCTTGTCTGAAGTGGGAGAAATGATAAAGGAGAGCAGTTTAGGTGGTGGATGGGAGGAGCAGAGGGTGATGTAGTATGCTACCAACCTATTCAGTGAGTGTTTCCCACAAATATTTGCATATTTATCCATACTGAGGCTTTTTCAACTTGGAAATCTCCAAATTATGGCTTGTTTGCTCATTTCCTCTTCCTTCTCCTTCTTCTTCTTCCTTCTTTTTGGCAACATGCTGTCTTCTTTTAGAACTGTAAAACATCTGTGAAAGAAATTAAAGACAATATGATCAATGGAAAGTCATTCTGTGTTTCTGGCCTGAAAGAACTAATATTGTTAAAATGCCTGTACTTCTCAAAGTGATCTATAGATTTAATGCAATTCCTATCTAAATAGCATTCTTTATAGAAATAGGAAAACAATCTTAAAACATGAGTGTGTGGTTTAATTTTTATATATTCATAAATTTCTGTTTTCTGATCATTATTGAATTTTAGTTCCATTCCATTATGGTCATGTAAGATACTTGGAATTATTTTAATAATTTTGAATTTGTTAAGGCTTATTTGTAACCTAGCCTGGACACTATTCCATGCGTACTTGTGAAGAATGCATATTTTTCTGTGGTTAGAATTAGTACAATGATAGTATTAAAATCAACTATTATCAGCCCTTAGCATTTTCTATGAGTCCTGTTTGAGAAGAAAAACCTTTAATAACAGACAATGTAGAAACTCAGCTATCTGGTAAACTCCCACTGAGAGCACACTTTTCCCCAGATTCTTTGGCAAATCCTAGGATTTCAAGAGAGATGGCTGGGACTCTATCTCTACGACTCTCTGAGGTTTCTTAACTCATTTATCTTCCCACTGAGGTCCTGAAGGAATTCATGGAATTTAAGTATCAGAAAGACAAGATGTGATGACATAAATGTGAATTTGTGATAGTGTCCATATTTCTTCTCTGGAGCTGTCACCCATCTACAGGTTGGCGTGCCCTCATCGATCCAGCCTCAGGACCTTCCTTAACCTAAGTCACCAGAGGACTAGCTTATGGGAGAGAAAACCGGTCAGAATATCAGCCCCACAAGCCCTGTGAAAGCTTTCTAAGCTTTTCTGGATGCTAGATCTCTCATGTCATAGCCCACGTCCCACTGGGTGGCTTCTGGTCTGCATATTTCTATGTTCAAGTTTAAGTGCCTAAATATTATACAGTGTCCTTGGATCTGTATGTAGGTCCTAGGCTGCTAAGTGAGAAATTCACTTCTCCAACCCATGCTAAAACATGTGTTCCCAGTATTCAGCCATTCCAATGATCTGAATTGGGCTCTGTAGTTTCCAGGCTCCCAGACCAAGGAATTCACATTTCTAACAAGTCTCAAAGTGTATGTTTTTGGGATTCAACCATTTCAAACTTACCTTGTAATCCTCCTGAATTTCTCTTTAGAAACCTGCTCATGAAAATTCAATTATGACACCAACTGTCAAAGACTATCTACATGCTCCACTCCTAAAATGAAAATCTTTCACTCCACTGCCTGTGACATGTGGTTTCCAGTTGCCAAGTCAGCACCACGAACACCCACTAGTTTTGTTGTTGTTTCCTCTTAGGATTTGTGCGTCTGGCTGGAGGGGATGGACCCTGCTCAGGGCGAGTAGAAGTGTATTCTGGAGAAGCCTGGACCCCAGTGTCTGATGGGAACTTCACACTCCCCACTGCCCAGGTCATCTGTGCAGAGCTGGGGTGTGGCAAGGCTGTGTCTGTCCAGGGACATGAGCTCTTCAGAGAGTCCAGTGCCCGGGTCTGGGCTGAAGAGTTCAGGTGTGCGGGGGAGGAGCCTGAGCTCTGGGTCTGCCCCAGAGTGCCCTGTCCAGGGGGCACTTGTCACCACAGTGGAGCGCTCAGGTTGTCTGTTCAGGTGAGATGCAGGTCAGGCCTCTCACCTCTGTGAACACCCTGCTCAGGTGAGAAAGTCATGTGATTTTGCTGAAACTCTGTCTTCTTCTACCAGCATACTCAGAAGTCCGGCTCATGACAAACGGCTCCTCTCAGTGTGAGGGGCAGGTGGAGATGCATATTTCTGGACGATGGAGAGCGCTCTGTGCCTCCCACTGGAGTCTGGCCAGTGCCAATGTTGTCTGTCATCAGCTTGGCTGTGGAGTTGCCATCTCCACCCTCGGAGGACCATGCTTGGTGGAAGGAGCTGATCAGATCCTAACAGCCCGATTTCACTGCTCGGGAGCAGAATCCTTCCTGTGGAGTTGTCCTGTGACTACCCTGGGTGGGCCTGACTGTTCCCATGGCAACACGGCCTCTGTGATCTGCTCAGGTAAGAGAGAGGGAAGGGTTACTGGTACACATGATGCTCCTGGAGTGAAATGTCCCCAAGAGCAGAGAGTGAGGGAAAACGGACTTCAAAGTCAGAGATTTATTTTGTGGTGAAATATGGATCTTCTCATCGTTCATTCATTTTTCAGGTCAGGGTAAGAAATATGAAGGGGAATAATATATTTTTAAGCAACATTGTTGCTTACATGTAATCATAGAGAACAATGTAGGAGCAGTAAGTATAGACCTCAGTATGAACCCCAGCCCAGAGCAGGAAAGAGAATGTCCCCAGCACCACAGTCACTGTCATCCCCAGTATCTGTGTCTTCCTTCCTCAACAGGGAAAAGTGCTTACCTATCTTCTACTAACATAGAGAGTTTCATCAACCTTTGAACTTTATATAAAATGATGCAATATTTTTCATCTTTTAATCTAATTTCATAGACTCAAAATTATGTTTGGGATTCACCCATGATGTTGTATATTGTAGCTCTCTATCTGTTTTATTCGAGTAGAGTATGCTTTGAATGATCACATGGCCATGTACTGATCAATTCTACTGACAATATAGATCTGAGTTATTTCCAGTTCTGACTATTACAAATATGATATTACAACTTACCATGACACTGTCTTTGGATGCAAATATGTGTTACTTATTGTCCATGTTTAACCCTTGGCCTTTTATTTTCATTTTCTTAATCAAATGATGTATTTTGATGAACTCATTTCTTATGTAAATATAACTTACAACATTTTCCTATACATTTAATGCTTCTTATATCCTTTAAAGGAGAAGGAAACGGCAACCCACTCCAGTATTTTTGCCTGGAAAATCTCATGGACAGAGGAGCCTGTGCTGGGGTCTAGCCCCGGTGGATCCAGGGAATTCAAAGTGGGGACAGAGTCGGCATCTAGGAAAGGACTATTTAATTAGAAATATAAAGAGAGATTAGGAAAGAATAGTGTAATAGGAAAATTAGTGGAGAAAAGAGGCTGAATAACTTGGTTTATGCCGAGAACCAATAAAACTCCGAGACAAGGAGTTTGCACCACCTACGTAGACCACCAGCGCCTGCTTGAATAGCAGAAGGTGCCCTGCCTTGGGCTCCCTCTTGCGTGGATCTTAGAAGCTGGGGCAAAATTAGTAGGCTTGGCGAGCCTCCATGCTCCAGATGGGAATTCAGCCAGAAAAGAAGAGAACGAGAAAAGACCACACGGGGGAAACCAGTCTTTTCAGGAACTGGTCCATTTCTTTATATTTCAGATTCACATTTATAGTTTTAGTTATACGTAACTTTTATTTATACATTTAGGGATAAATGTAAGAAACAGAGTCACGCAGGTCAGCTGCTCTGACCCATATCTAAAGACAGTTTTATTTGGATATCTTTGTTCTTACAAGGATCTTATGTTTGTTCACAATATCTTCTGGTCTGGGGACCGATTAACATTTTATGGCCCCACCTTTCTTTCTATTGATAAAGGTTAATCAATCAGAAAACTTGTTTCCCCTTAAGATCTACTTAGTCTTAAGATAGTGATAAAGTTACATTCTTACATAGTAAGGACACAATGATTTATAACAAAGAAAGAGGAGTACAGTGATTTATACAAAGAGAAAATTCATTAACTCAAAAAGTCTAGTATTGCTAACATCAAAACTACTATCTTTCTTTTTCCACATTCCAATTACATTGATTAACATACTCCCAGGTGCCTAAGGATATGGAGGCCTGGTGGCAATCATTAACTCAGCAATGAAACCCCTCATCAATATGATTTTTATCTTTAGAAAAAACCCTATGCTAACTAAGACTTTCAAAATACTCCAAACTCTCTGTGCTGTTTATGGTTGAGAAGTTGTAAACAATCATGTATGTTGGATAATCCTGTCACACAAGCTAGTCTGCCAGCAGAGAGGTTTGACCTGAGACACTCCTTTTATATGTGGGAGATTATTAACTGGAACTCTAAGTTAATTTTCCAGAGAAAGGTGGTTGGGGATAGCCCCCTATAATGTCAGAAATATAGGTGAAAGGCATAATACAGCAAGGCAGGCAGACTCTGAGCAGATCTAGTGAGGCTCCCTTAAGGCCCCACTCACCTTTGCCTGTTGGGCCCCTTAACCTAATGACCTTTGCCATGGGCAGGACTCTTCATGCCAGCTCCCAGCAAGCCTGGTAGGCTGCAGTCCATGGGGTAGTTAAGAGTCAGAGACGACTGAATGACTTCACTTTCACTTTTCACTTTTATGCATTGGAGAAGGAAATGGCAACCCACTCTAGTGTTCTTGCCTGGGGAATCCCAGGGATGGGGAAGCCTGATGGGCTGCCATCTACTCAAAGATTGTAAAAACATTCTCTAAGAGTGTCTTATGGAAATTGTATCATTTTTCTCTTGCATATTATTGTGCATTCCTTCTGGGATTGCTATCTGTGTAAGAGAAGGGTCAGGTTCATATGGACATCCAACTGACTCAGAATCTTTTTCTGAAAAGACTCTTCCCCACTGCAGTGCTGCCTTCATCATAAGTAGAAGGGCAAGTATATCTGTCTTATTTGAGACTCTCTATTCTGTTCCATGTTGTCAGTGGTCTATCCTTGCACAAATACTGCATTTTCTTAATTATCATACTTCGTAGTTGTTGTTGTTCAATCACTAAGTCATGTCTGACTCTTTGTGACCCCATGGACTACAGCACACCAGGCTTCCCTGTCCTTCACTATCTCCCTGAATTTCAAACTTTGTAGTTAGTCTGAATAATTTACAAGAGTTACTTTATATTAACTCCTCTAATATCATTGCTTTTCTTACCAACTGTGCTGTTCATTCTTGGTTGCTTGTATTTTGCATGAATTTCGAAGTCAGCTTGTCATTTTCACCAAAAGAAAAGCTTAGGGTACCATTGAGATTAGATTTAAAAATTTGAGAGTAGACATAGAAATTTGAGGATGATTGACATTGACAATGTTGAGTTTTCCAAATCATTGCCATAATACATCCCTCCGTTCAATTAGATACTGAATTTCAGAGATTTTCCCCATCTTCTACTAGGACTTCTCCTAGGTATTTTATTTTTGATGTTATGAGTATTTTTGTGAAAGTGTCCTGGCAATGAATTCTCTTTGACTTGTTTTCATCTTTTAATTCTTTCAATTTGGATGTATGTTGAGACATAAAAATGTTGGGAAAACAATATAAAAATTCCTTTATGACCTTTACCTGGGTTTCTAATTGTTAGTATCAATATTTTGCTTTAATATCTGTGTCTGTGTGTCCTTCCTTCTCTGTTCCCCTTCTGCCTCATTTCTTCCTGAATATGTAAATTCTTTCTGAATTCAGCAGAAGACATGATGTTCCTTTATCCTTAGAACAGTTCTGGGAATTTCCTTACAGAACCAGAGTTCAGTCAAGCCTTTAAATGACTTCAGCTCCAGGTGACATCTAATTGTAGCACTGAAAGACCCCACTGAAAGACTGCCAAACTGAGTTTTTTCCTGATTAATGACCCAAAGTCATAAGCAAAATTAAGTACATATTTTTTTCTTCAGCTACTAAGTTTTACCTTTTCATATGGATCAAATTGCCAACATCTGTTGGATCACAGAAAAAGCAAGAGAGTTCCAGAAAAACCTCTACTTCTGCTTTATTGACTATGCCAAAGGCTTTGACTTTGTGGATCACAACAATGTATAGAAAATTCTTAAAGAAATGGAAATACTAGACCACCTACCTGCCTGCTGATAAATCTGTGTGCAGGTCAAGAAGCAACATTTAGAATTGGACATGGAACAACAGACTGTTTCCAAATTGGGAAAGGAGTACGTCAAGACTGTATACGGTCACTCTGCTTATTTAACTTATATGCAGAGTACATCATGTGAAATGCTGGACTGAATGACGTACAAGCTGAAATCAAGATTGTCAGGAGAAATATCAATAATCTCAGATATGCTGATGACACCACCTTTATGGCAGAAAGTGAACAGGAACTGAAGAGCCTCTTGATGAAAGTGAAAGAGAAGAGTAAAAATGTTAGCTTAAAATTCAACATTCAGGAAACAAAGATCATGGTATCCAGTCCTATCATTTCACGGCAAATAGATGAGGAAACAATGGAAACAGTAACAGACTATTTTCTTGGGTTCCAAAATCACTGCAGATGGTGACTGCATCCATGAAATTAAATGATGCTTGCTCCTTGGAAGAAAAGCTATGACCAACTTAGACAGCATACCAGAAAGGAGAGACATTACTTTGCTGACAAAGGTCTATCTAGTCAAAGCTGTGATTTTTCCAGTAGTTATGTGTGGATGTAAGAGTTGGACCATAAAGAAAGTTGAGCACCGAAGAGTTGATGCTTGTGAACTGTGGTGTTGAAGACCCTTGAGAGTCCCCTGGACCTCAAGGAGATCAAACCAGTGGATCCTAATGGAAATTAATCCTGAATATTCATTGGAAGGACTGATACTGAAGCTGAATCTTCACTACTTTGGCCACCTGATGAGAAGAGATGACTCATTGGAAAAGACCTCGATGCTGGGAAAGATTGAGGGCAGGAGGAAAAGGGGATGACAGACGATGAGATGGTTGGATGGCATCACCGACTTGATGGACATGAGTTTGAGCAAGCTCCAGAAGTTGGTGATGAACAGGGAAGCCAGGCAAGCTGCAGTTAATTGGGTCACAAAGAGTTGGACATGACTGAGGGACTGAACTGAAGTGAACCAAGTTTTTGGGAAAAACTGCCATACTACAATATAACCAGAACTCTTGCTATGTGCCTGAATTAATTGAAGAA
Source organism: Aepyceros melampus (assembly GCA_006408695.1). Classification (NCBI taxonomy): domain Eukaryota; kingdom Metazoa; phylum Chordata; class Mammalia; order Artiodactyla; family Bovidae; genus Aepyceros; species Aepyceros melampus. The sequence goes on along the minus strand of SJXQ01005169.1, from coordinate 186,163 downwards.
TATCCTCTGATTTTGCATTTTGATGTTTCAACTTTATGCTGGGCTAATGTGTGGCTACACTTATTCTTTAGTTCTTAATTTCAGCTAACAAGTTTTTCAGCTCTAGAAGTATTTGGTTTTTGTTATCATTTCTCTGCAAAGATGCACATTTTGTCAATTAATTCCATAAGCACTTTAACCGTGGCTACATATATTCTCAGGTAACTCTAGCAGCTGAACACTCTGGGAAATTCATTCTAATGTCTCCTTTTTTCCTTTCTGATTTTTAACAAGATCTCTTTTATATAAGTGTTTGTTTTAAAGATATACATTGAAGAAATTGTAGAGATCCTTCAGAACGAATTTTGTTTTGTATTTATTTAGGGATAGATTTGGGCTTCCCTGGTGGCTCAGATGGTAAAAAATCCACCTGCAGGGCAGGAGACCTGGGTTTGATCCCTGGGTTGGGAAGATCTCCTGGAGGAGGGCTTGGCAACCCACTCCAATATTCTTGCCTGAAAAATCTTATGGGCAGAGGATGCTGGTGGGCTATAGTCCAAGGGGTTACAAAGAGTCACACATGACTGAGCAGTGACTAAGCACAGACAGGGATAAATTTAGGGATACAACTTACTTAACTCATTCTTACAGCAACACTTGGGTTAGAACAGAAATGGTGGTACTGTCAGAAGCAGAACTCTCCAGGGAGAAAGTGAACACTAAGAGTATAATAACTTTACTGCTGGGTCACAGCTCTCATCTTAGGCTCCATCAGCAGGTCATTATTTTGCTTAATTCAGTTTCCTGTTCTTCAACTCTTCCAGACTTCTGATCATTGTTGTTTCTTCAGGAAACCAGACCCAGGTGCTGCCCCAGTGCAACGACTCTATGGCAGAACCAGCCGGCTCTGCGGCCTCAGGGGAGATTGCCCCGTACTGCTCAGGTGAGGGTCCCACAGGACAAAGACCCTTCTCAACCCTTGGAGTCACCGCCCCATTGTCCCATTTTCTGGTGGGCTATAGTCCAAGGGGTTACAAAGAGTCACACATGACTGAGCAGTGACTAAGCACAGACAGGGATAAATTTAGGGATACAACTTACTTAACTCATTCTTACAGCAACACTTGGGTTAGAACAGAATGGTGGTACTGTCAGAAGCAGAACTCTCCAGGGAGAAAGTGAACACTAAGAGTATAATAACTTTACTGCTGGGTCACAGCTCTCATCTTAGGCTCCATCAGCAGGTCATTATTTTGCTTAATTCAGTTTCCTGTTCTTCAACTCTTCCAGACTTCTGATCATTGTTGTTTCTTCAGGAAACCAGACCCAGGTGCTGCCCCAGTGCAACGACTCTATGGCAGAACCAGCCGGCTCTGTGGCCTCAGGGGAGATTGCCCCGTACTGCTCAGGTGAGGGTCCCACAGGACAAAGACCCTTCTCAACCCTTGGAGTCACCGCCCCATTGTCCCATTTCTCTCTCCTCAGACAGCAGACAGCTCCGCCTGGTGGACGGGGGCGGTCCCTGCGCCGGGAGAGTGGAGATCCTTGACCAGGGCTCCTGGGGCACCATCTGTGATGACGGCTGGGACCTGGATGATGCCCGCGTGGTGTGCAGGCAGCTGGGCTGTGGAGAAGCCCTCAATGCCACGGGGTCTGCTCACTTCGGGGCAGGATCAGGGCCCATCTGGCTGGACGACCTGAACTGCACAGGAAAGGAGTCCCACGTGTGGAGGTGCCCTTCCCAGGGCTGGGGCCGGCACGACTGCAGACACAAGCAAGATGCTGGGGTCATCTGCTCAGGTCTGCGCTGCACACTGTCCACAGGCTGCGGGAGGGGTGGGGCCCTGGAGGACGGGGGTCTGAGCCCTGAGGGAGAGATGTTGAAAGGACCAGAGAAGGAAGCTTCCTCCTATGAAGCGTGTCTTTCCAGCAGATGTGAAAACAAGGTGCTTTCACTTCCTTCTGCAGCAGCTGAGGTTCTGGTCCTTTCTTCTCAGCAGTGTTTCCTGGCAGAGCCGTTTCATACAGTTTTTCTTGAAAGCAGGGCTCTCTCTCTAGTTACATACAAAAAATTTAAACCCACGGTACTAGTTTCTGTTTGCTTCCTTAACAATTTCCAAATTAGTGGTTTAAAACAGCATATATTTATTTCCTTACTCTCTGTACTTAGATGTCCAGCAGTGATCTCACTGACCTGGGATCAAGGCCTCAGCAGGGCCGCATCACTTTTGTGGCTCTAGAGGAGAATCTGTTTCTTGCCTTTTCAAACTTCTTGAAACCACCTACATTCCTTCCTTCACAGCACCCTTCATCCATTATCAGACCAGCAATGCTGCAGGCCTCCAACCATTATCCAGAATCACATCTCTCTTTCTAGCCGGAGCTAAAGAATAATATTCCACGTTTAAGGATAGTGGGTCTAAGGATGGGATTAGACTGGGCTCATATTGTTAATACATCATCTCACCATCCTGAGGTCCTTACCTTAATCACATCTGTAAATCCCTCTTGTCAGGTACGGTAACATATTCACAGGTTGCAGAGATTGGGATGTGGACATTTTTGAATTAATTATTATCCCTATCTCCCTAATATCCACATCACATCCCTTTGACATAATCTTTAAAGATTTAGTCAGGAAGCAGGATTCAGCTGCTCCTCCCTGACTAGCACCCATGCAGTTTGGTCTTCTTCTCAGTTCATATCCACCACACCATTGTGGTAGAAATAGAGACAGACACAAATGGACAAAGTCGGTTAAAAGGGAGGTGATGTCAGTCTTGTCATCTAGTGGGTATCTCTTGAACAAGGTCAGAGATGAATGTTCATTATGTCTAGAAGAAAGGAAAACCTAGAACATGCAGCAAAGTTTTCACTGTGTCCTGTCTCCTCCCCTTTCAACCTTAGAGTCCCTGGCCCTCAGGATGGTGAGCAAGGACCAGCAGTGTGCTGGGTGGCTGGAAGTTTTCTACAACGGGACCTGGGGCAGTGTCTGCCACAGCCCCATGGAAGACATCACTGTGTCCGTGATCTGCAGACAGCTTGGCTGTGGGGAGAGTGGAACCCTCAACTCTTCTGTTGGTCTCAGGGAAGGTTCTCGACCCCGGTGGGTGGATGGAATCCGGTGTCGGAAAACTGACACCTCTCTCTGGCAGTGTCCTTCTAACCCTTGGAATTACACTCCTGCTCTCCAAAGGAAGAAGCCTATATCTCGTGTGCAGGTGACTTACTGTCTATTTCTGTGTGTCTGTCCCAATCCTGTAGGATGCAGTGAGATTTGATATTTTAAAATCTAAGTGATGAGTTTAATTTGGATTCACAAAATGATATAAAATGAACATGTTAGTTGCTCAGTTGTGCTCTTTGTGACCACATGGACTGTAGCCTGCCAGGCTCCTCTGTCCATGGGATTCTCCAGGCAAGAATGCTGGAATGAGTTACCATTCCCTTTTCCACGGGGTCATCCTAAACCAGATATGAAACTAATTTAATACATATATTCCAATCTTGTTTGTTAAAATTTTTAATTGAGACTTAATTCTCGTAACATTATATTAGTTCTAAGTGTAAAACATAGTGTTTATGTATTTGTACCTATTGGTAAATCACCACACATACAGTAATATCCATCACCGCATGCAGTTACAATTTTTTTCTCTTATGATCCCACAAGTAAGAATTTGCATGATGAAACTAAAACTCAGCACAACCAAATAAATACTTAATTTTAAAAGAGAGTATTATTTTCTTCATAGCATCATGGTTTTTAATCCCCATGAGGACTTCCCTGGTAGGTCAACTGGTAAAGAATCCGTCTGCCATGCAGGAGACCCTGGTTTGATTCCTGAGTCTGGAAAATCTGCTGGAGAAGGATAGGCAACTCACTACAGTATTCTTGGGCTTCCCTTGTGACTCAGCTGGTAAAGAATCTGCCTGCAATGTGGGAGACCTGGGGTTGATCCCTGGGTTGGGAAGACTGCCTGGAGAAGGGAATGGCTACCCACTCCAGTATTCTCGCCTGGAGAATTCCATGGACTCTATACTCCATGGGGTCGCAAGTAGTTGGACATGACTGACTTTCGCAAACACTATATACAAAAATATTATCTTCTTTCCTATATTACTGTCTTAAGATATCTTTCATGATGATATTTTTTCTCTATCATGTTTTAAAATTTCTTATTTATTCATAGGAGCTCTTTATAACAAATATAACTTACTGTTTTTCTTACATATTTTTGTAAGATTTTCCCCATATTTTTAAGGTTGTATATGTGTATGGGTGGGTTATGTGGTCAAATCTGTGATGTTTTACTTTTTTGACTTCTGCCTTTACTGCAATGTTTCAAATGCCATTTTTTATCTCAAAATAACATAGAATCAAGTTTTATTTTTTGCAAACAATTTTATAGTCCCATTAAAGAATATTCAAAACCTAATTTAAAATTTATTTATTTATCTGAATTTGTTTTACTACATGTGATGGTGTAACATCATCACCAGATAGGAATTACATTTCAGATATGTGATATCTTAGCTACATCATAAAATAAAACACACGGTTTCATGATTTCATGGATATGACATCAAAACAGGCAACAAAGCAAAAATAGACAAATGGGAATATATCAAACTAAAAAGCTTCCACAAGCCAAATGAAAGATCAACAGAGTGAAAAAGCAAGCTAGCACAAATTATATAAGGTATTAATTTCAAAAACTAATAAGGAACTCCTGTAACTTAAGAGGAAAAAACCCCAACAAACTTAAAACCTAATAACTCAATTAAAATATTGGCCAAGGGATTGAATAGAAATTGCTCTAAAGAGGACAGACAAATGGCAATAGGTATATAAAAAAATGCTTGACACCGTCAGTCATCAGGGAAATGTAAATTAAAACCACAAAGAAATATCATCTCACACGTCAGAATGACCGTTTTTTTCTTTTTTTAAAGACACTTACTGTTGGCATTGCTGTGGAGAAGTTGACACTTTATGTGTACTTTTCCACATTAAATGTATAAATTGTACTAATAAAACTATGTAATCCAGGGGTTAAATCTCTGGACTTTCACTGTGCTGGGTCCAGGTTCAATCCCTGACTTGGGAACTATGATCCCATGAGCAACAGCACAGCCACAAAACAAACAAACAACAGCACAAAAACTATGACCAAAATATCTGTATGATTTACACTGATGTCCCTTTTCATTCTTGGTAGTGTTGCTTCATCTTCTCTCTGCTCTGCATTAGTATTGCTCAGTGTTCATCAGTTTTCAATGAGCCACGTTTAAAGGGTTTTCTTCTATATTTTCTATCTTATGCTTACCTTCTTTTCCATTAATTTTTGTTCCTTTAAAAATTACCCCAACATTCTACATTCTTGACTTTCTCGTCTAGTTTCTTAATTGGAATCTTAGTTTTTTTCACTTTCAGTCTTTCCTCTTCTCTAAATTTAGGGTATAAACTTCCCTTAGGAACTACTTGAGTTTCATTAGAATAATTTATCATACCATTATTTTGTGCTTAATTTCACAATATTTTGTAAGTTTTAAATTTATTCCCAGACTCAGGTGGTGTTTGGAAGGATCTTGCTGAATTTCCCCAAATAGAGGTGGCTATAGAGATTTCCTTATTAGTTCTTAATTTTGTTCCACTGTGGTCAGAGTGAATATTCTGGTGAATTGAAAGAGTGGAAGGGTCCGCCCCGTCACGTGGCCGTCCTGGTGGAGTCCGGGCGCGTCTGCGCGCTGGGCCCCTGCGCCGCCGCCGGGCTCTGCGCGTCACTCAGGGAAACGCGCGGGCCCTGCTGTCGGGCATGTGCTCCAGTCTTCTCTGTTTCCGGGTCTGGTCTGCGCGCTGGTGAGCAAGGGGCGGGAATGATCCCGCGTTTTCACTGTGATTTTGTCTATTTCTTTTCACTCTGTCAAGTATGTTTCAGAGTTATGTTCTGTTACCTTTCTTGAATTCTGTTGTCTAATATATCTCCATTAAGGGTGCATCTGCTTATAATCATGAAAATTCCCTCTTTAATTCAATTAGCGTATCTTGGCTTAAAGTCTACTTTCTGGGACATTGATACAGCTACTCCAGTTTTGTTACAGTTAGTGCATTTTTTCCATCATTTTACTTTCAACCATTCTTTGCTTTCATAATATAAGGTGGGCATTTTGCAAGTAACATTTGGGTCAATTTTGTTTTCTCTTAATCCATTCACTGTAAATGCAATTACTGATATTGATGTGTTGTATCTGCCATTTGTTTTTAATTGATCCCCCTGCTTTATGTTCCTTTTTGTCTCCTTTTTTCCCCTCCTTTTGTATTAAATAAATCTGTTATTGTCCCAGATTTTCCTTTTTCCTTTTGATTTTCAGCAGCTTTAATAGGAGTGGGGGTTTTTATACTCCATTTATTTTTTAAAAAAGTTCTCTATTGCTCTATCTTCAGATATTACGTCTGCAGTTCTGTCTGTCTGTCTGTGTATCTCTTCTCCCTCTCCTCCTCCTCTTTCTTCTCTTTCTCATCTCTCATCTTTAGGACTCCTCTAAATCACTATATTCTAAGTTCTATATAAAATTCTTTTAACTTATTCATTCACTTTTTAAACCTAGCTATTTTATTTTAGGTTGGCAATAGTTCCTTAGATATTTTTATTTATTTATGATTATTTGTTATTTTTTCATCTTTTTACCTGTTTATTCTCTTCTCTCTTTTCCCCTAAGTACATTAATGGTGGTTAAAATCCTTATCTGCTGAGTCCGGCATGTCTATCATGTGTGTCTCTGCATTCTCTCATCTTTTTTCACTTTGGTCATTTGTCATGTTATTCGAGCTTGTCAAATGTCATGTCATTTTTATTCAATGCTACAAATTTTATATGAAAAAGTAAGATACTCCTGATACATTTTCTAACACCTGAAAGGATTTACACTTTCTTTCCCTAGGCAGGTAGGAGGAAGGGATGTGTATCACTCAAATATCTAAATATAACCTAAAACTGAGCTGTAACAAGTGTGGGTTGCAATTTTGGTAGCACTCAGCCCACCTCTGATTTCTCTGTCCCTATGACATAGGCTTTCAGAGATTTCAGTTCAGAGCCTATAGTCTTTGGTAGCTAAGTACCCAAAATAATGAAAAAGACTCTGCTTTCCAAGTCTTTTTATATAGTTCTCTAGCTTCCTGCCCTTCACAGCCTATATACTGGGCAAATATTTGAGGAGAAAACCTGCTGTGTGAGAGAGGCTCTCAAGACTCTAATTTTGTCTCTCCGAACCAGGTAACCCCCAAATTATGCTGGCTTCCTGTCACAACAGTAGTCCCCTGCTTGTCCAAGTCCAGATTCTGAATCATTAAATTATGCATTGAACTGGAAAATTCCCACAGAGAAAAAGAAGCTATAGATCCTGGACTAACACTGAAATAATCTCCAATCTTTAGAATTTTAGCATATTTGGTCCATGTTGTGTTAACAAATGTTGAATACATTTACTGTTTTTAAAAATATATTTTCCAGCTTTTAAAGTTGTATCCAGAAAGACCCAGCAAGACACATTGGCCTGCTGTGAAGTCCATTCTCCCTGGAAGTGGAAAATTTTAGGTTTAATTCTCTACTTCATTATCTACTTCAAGCGCAGCACTGATAGACATTATTTAACCTTTGTTTATGTACTTTTTTTTTTTAACCTTTCCTCCTACTTTTCAACCTTATTAATTCTCTTGCCACTGCTATAAGAAACCAGACCCAGCTGCTGCCCCAGCGCAATGCTGCTGCTGCTGCTGCTAAGTCGCTTCAGTCGTGTCCAACTGTTAGCGACCCCATGGACTGCAGCCTACCAGGCTCCTCTGTCCATGGGATTGTCCAGGCAAGAGTACTGGAGTGGGTTGCCACTGCCTTCTGCACGAGTGCAAAGACTCCATATCAGAACCAGCAGGGTCTGCAGCCTCAGAGGAGAATGCCTCCTACTGCTCAGGTGAGGGTCCCACAGGACAGAAGACCCTTCTCATTCCCCAGGTCAACGCCCCGTGTCCCATTTCTCTCTCCTCAGGTAGCAGACAGCTCCGCCTGGTGGACGGGGACGGTCCCTGCGCCGGGAGAGTGGAGATCCTTGACCAGGGTTCCTGGGGCACCATCTGTGATGACAGGTGGAACATGAACGATGCCCGCGTGGTGTGCAGACAGCTGGGCTGTGGAGAAGCCCTCGATGCCACTGTCTCTTCTTCCTTTGGGGCGGGATCAGGGCCCATTTGGCTGGACAACGTGAAGTGCACAGGAAAGGAGTCCCACGTGTGGAGTGCCCTTCCCAGGGCTGGGGGAAGCACAACTGCGATCATAGCGAGGATGCAGGAGTCATCTGCTCAGGTATGGTCAGCTCATTGCCCACCAGCTGGGAGAATGGGAAGTTCCAAGAAAGCTGCTGTCTGATCAGACGGACAATAGTGTACGGGTGGGCTAGAGAGGACTGAGACAACTACCCATCCTCCCTGAGTGCCTGTGGCTCTGAGGAATGAGCTTCATATACTTTCCTCTTACAAGTCTCTGCTATTCTTTTCCTCTCCAGTGGTCTTACCTGACACTAAAATAGCTTTATTTCTTCTCCCAGTTAAAATAAATCCTCATAATTTTTTTTTTCATTATTCACTTTTTGTAAGAGTGAAACATTTGCTAACAGCCACATACACACTCCCTTTGCACAGGAAGGCTATGAGAGGCAGGGACAAAAATGAGGATGTACTTTCCTGGGTGGAGTTGTTTCTATGCAAACAGTCTGAGACATTATTTTGCACTAGGTTAGTATGAGTGGAGGGTACTCTTACTATAGAAGGATATAATTTACATGTAGAGAGGGTATCCCTAAAGAGGATATCATTTAACAGATCAGAGATTCTTATGGATTTGTGCTAGATTTCAAGTTTCCTTTGCAAATTTAGACATAAATGTTCATAGTTCTTTGATGATAGAGAATTGCTGATGGAATGCTCTGAGTCATATAATCTCCCTTTGTTACTAGAAAAGTCTCTCTCTCAGATTTTTCCTTTAAAATATCTGTATAAATGCAAACTTTGGAGGAACACTTAGCCATGTGCTGACAAGTCAAAGGTGGAGGTAATAAAACTTGAATTTCTGTGTTTTATGTTAAGAGATTATATAGTTTATACTTGATGACTTCAATGATATAAGAGAATTGCATTTGGGGGCTTATTTGGAGTAAGTGGACAAATATAATTTTTGAAGAAGATGGAAAAGGTTTTATAGTAGCTGGGAGGAAGGCGAATGGCAATGGGAGCTGATGAATGTAACTGTGAGGTTCTCTGACAGCACTGAGGTGCCAGGTGTGGTGTGAAGGATGCTATGTGTGCCTAAAGACACAGGATGTGCACACAGCAAGAGACCAGACAAGGATATGTCTTTACTATATTTAATATCTTTACTCACATTGGCTTTCTATTTAATGATTTTCTTAGAATTATCACACACATATTCTTCCATGTAAATTTTAAAATCGAGTAGAAAACATAAAAAGATGTACTATATCTCAGAAGTCTCTATCTTGATATGTATGACTTTATTGAGTATTCAGCATATATTTGAATATTTCACATGTATCAGGGTATATAAAACAGAATACAAGAAATACCTTTTTCTTGTTCTTTCTAAAATTTTAATCTCATAGAATTAATATAACAATATCAATAACCTCATACGCAGATGACACTACCCTAATGGCAGAAAGTAAAGAGGAACAGAGGAGAGCCTCTTGATGAAAGTGGAAGAAAAGAGTGAAAGAGCTGGCTTGAAACTCCACATTCAAAAAACTAATATCATGCCATCCAGTCCCATCACTTCATGACAAAGAGATGAGGAAAACATGGAAGCAGCAACAGACTTTATTTTCTTGGGCTCCAAAATCATTGCAGACTGTGACTGCAGCCATGAAATTAAAAGATGCTTGCTCCTTGGAAGAAAAGCTATGACAAACCTAGACAGCATACTAAAAAGCAGAGACATTACTTTGTGACAAATGTCCATATAGTCAAAGCTATGTTTTTTTTTTCCCAGTAGTTATCTGTGGACGTGAGAGTTGGATCATAAAGAAGGCTGAGCGCTGAAGAATTGATGATTTTGAACTATGGTGCTGGAGAAGAAATCATGAAATCATGATCATGAGTCTTTTCTTTGATCTCTCTCTCATACTCCATCCACTCCCCCATTTAACCTACCACTCACCCCACCTCACTCCCTACAAAAGTTCTTCCCTTTTGGAGTGTCCTTTCCATCTATTTGTAGCTCTTGAGATCATTTCTTCTTTTCTGCATGGTGGGAATTGGAGAATGGTACAGTGTTAGGTGGCAAATGGGAGAAGCACAGGGGATAAAATGTGTTAAAATCTTGTTGAACAAGAATTTGGTTTCCAAATCTATGTTTCATCACTATTGAGGCTTTTGCAATTTGGAAATCTCTAAAATATATATGGCTTGCTTGCTCTCTGCTATCTTCCCCTCACTCTCCTTTTTCGTAGCTTGCTGGCTTCTTATCTCAGAAATGCAAATAGGAAAGGAATATGCAGTTGGCATATAGATAAGGTTCAGTTCAGTTCAGTTCAGTCGCTTAGTCGTGTCCGACTCTTTGCTACTCCATGAATCACAGCATGCCAGGCCTCCCCTGTCCATCACCAACTCCAGGAGTTTACTCAAACTCACGTCCATCAAGTCAGTGATGCCATCCAGCCATCTCATCCTCTGTCGTCCCCTTCTCCTCCTGCCCCAAATCCCTCCCAGCATCAGAGTTTTTTCCAATGAGTCAACCCTTCGCATGAGGTGGCCAAAGTACTGGAGTTTCAGCTTTAGCATCATTCCTTCCAAAGAAATCCCAGGACTGATCTCCTTCAAAATAGACTGGTTGGATCTCCTTGCAGTCCAAGCTACTCTCAAGAGTCTTCTCCAATACCACAGCTCAAAAGCATCAATTCTTCGGCGCTTGCTCAGCTTTCTTCACAGTCCAACTCTCGCATGTTATACATGACCACTGGAAAAACGATAGCCTTGACTAAACGGACCTTTGTTGGCAAAATAATGTCTCTGCTTTTGAAAATGCTATCTAGGTTGGTCATAACTTATCTTCCAAGAAGTAAGTGACTTTTAATTTCATGGCTGCAGATGCCATCTGCAGTGATTTTGCAGCTCAAAAAGATAAAGTCTGACACTGTTTCTACTGTTTCCCCATCTATTTCCCATGAAGTGATGGGACCAGATGCCATGATCTTCATTTTCTGAATGTTGAGGTTTAAGCCAACCTTTTCACTCTCCTCTTTCACTTTCATCAAGAGGCTTTTTAGCTCCTCTTCACTTTCTGCCATAAGTTCTTTTAATTTCATGGCTGCAATCACCATCTGCAGTGATTTTGGAGCCCCCAAAAATAAAGTCTGACACTGTTTCCACTGTTTCCCCATCTATTTGCCATGAAGTGATGGGATCAGATGCCATGATCTTAGTTTTCTGAATGTTGAGCTTTAAGCCAACCTTTTCACTCTCCTCTTTCACTTTCATCAAGAGGCTTTTTAGCTCCTCTTCACTTTCTGCCATAAGGGTGGTGTCATCTGCATATCTGAGGTTATTGATATTTCTCCCGGCAATCTTGATTCCAGCTTGTGCTTCTTCCAGCCCAGCGTTTCTCATGATGTACCCTGCTTACACATTATGCTATATCAAATATAAATTTATATAATTTACATCTAAATTTCATAGAATGAACACATTATGGTGTTAATTATCTTGCTGTATAACAAATTAATCCACAACTTAGTGACTTTAAATAAGCATTTATTGTTTCACAGTTTAGATAGGTCAGGAAATGGGGCACAGCTTAGCTCAAAGCTCTTTGTCACTCTGCAAGAAATATGTCAGCTGCTCTACCGTCTCACCTGTGGGCTTGAGCAGGGAGAGATTGGCTTCCAAGCTTTCGCAAGGTTGTTGGTAAGATTCAGTTCTTCATGGGTTGTTGCACTGAGGGCCTTGGTTCCTTGATGGCTGTTGGCTGGTGGCCCCTCTTGGGTCCCTGCCATGTGAGTCTCCCCAATGGGTCTCTCACATCTTGGCAGCTGGTTTCATCAGAGTCAGCAAATGAGAGGAGCCGTAGAGGGAGTACACACACGGTGGAATATGGAAAGTGATATTTCATCAATTTTCCTATGTTATAGATAGATACTTTTTAGAAGCAGGACTGTGTTCAATTCACATACAGGGGAGGTAATTACCTAAGGATACAAATAACAAGGGGCAGGGATCATTAGGAGTGATTTAGAAACAAATTTCTCTCTCTTTCTCCTTCTCTATCTATATTTCTATCTTTTTATCTCTACTGTCTATTATCTATATTTACATATTCTCCGTGTCAATCTCTCTAGACATTTATCTATGTAGCTATGTAGGTATGATATTTGTTTCCAGTAGAAAGATTTATTAAATGATTTTGCTGAAGCCTGTTGCCAAAGAGGGACTCTCCAGGTGGCCCAGGGGTAAAGAATCAACCTGCAAAGCAGGAGACCCAAGAGGTGTGAGTTTGATCCTTGGGTTGGAAGATCTCTTGGAGAAGGAATTGGCAACCCACTCCAGTATTCATGCTTGGGAAACCCCATGGACAGAGGAGACTGGCTGGCTGGAGTCCACAGAGTCATAAAGTGTCAGACATGACTTCTCGACCAAAACACCATCACATTGTCCAAAGTAGACACGAGTATTCCTACAGGGATAGGACAGGAGAATTGTGGAGGCCTGGCCTCCAGGGCTCTGCAGATACAATCTAAAAACTCCTGAACAGTTGAATCACTAGTACTCCCAGAGAAAATAAGAGGAGAATAATGGGTGTTGCTGTGACACAAAGATAATAAAAAAAATAATTAAATTGAAATTATTTAATCCAACATATTTACAAAGATACAAAGAGAATAATGATCAATAGAATCTCAAGAATTACATAACTGCTTAAATGGTTGATTTAATTTTAAAATGTCATTTTATACTATAAAATGTGCAACAGATTTATAGAATCTTTCAGTCTCAAATAAGTGAACATATTTTTCATCTTAAAAAAAGACAGCATTCATCCCATGTTTGTTAAAACTCAGAGTTGGTCCCAAAGGAAAAGAAATGAAAGAAGGCAAAGTGATCGAGGAGGCTTTCCAAATAGCTTAGGAAAGAAGAGAAGGGAAAGGCAAGGGAGAAAAGAAAGATATACCCAACTAAATGCAGAATTCGAGAATAGCAAGGAAAGATAAGGAAGTCTCCTTAAATGAACAATGCAAGAAATAGAGGAAAACAATAGAATGGGAAAGGCTAGAGATCTCTTCAAAGAAATTGGAGATGTCAAGGGACTATTTCATGTAAGGATGGGCTGGATAAAGGACAGAACTCTAAGGACCTAACAGAAGCAGAAGAGATTAAGAAGAGGTGGCCAGAATACATGGAAGAAGTATGCAAAAAAAGGTCTTAATGGCCCCTATAACCATGATAGTGTGATCACTCACCTGGAGCCAGATGCCCTGGAGTGTGAAGTCAAGTGTGTCGTAGGAAGCGTTGCTGCTGCTGCTAAGTCGCTTCTGTCGTGTTCTACTCTGTGCAACCCCATAGACGGCAGCCCACTAGGCTCCCCTGTCCCTGGGATTCTCCAGGCAACAACACTGGAGTGGGTTGCCATTTCCTTCTCCAAGGCATGAAAGTGAAAAGTGAAAGGGAAGTCGCTCAGTCGTGTCCGATTCCTAGCGACCCCATGGACTGCAGCCTACCAGGCTCCTCCGTCCATGGGATTTGCCAGGCAAGAGTACTGGAGTGGGTTGCTATTGCCTTCTCCACAGGAAGCGTTACTATGAACAAAACTAGTGGAGCTGATGGAATTCCAGTTGAGCTATTTCAAATCCTAAATGACAATGCTGTTAAAGCTCTGCACTCAACATGTCAGTAAATTTGGAAAACTCAGCAGTGGCCACAGGACTGGAAAAGGTCAAATTTCATTCTAATTCCAAAGAAGAGCAATGCCAAAGGATGTCCAAACTGCTGTTCAATTGCTGTCATTCACATGCTAGCAAGAGCAAGATAATGCTCAAAATCCTTCAAGCTAGGCTTCAGCAGCATGTGAACTGAGAGCTTCCAGATGTACAAGCTGGGTTTAGAAAAGGTAGAGGGACCAGAGATCAAATTGCCAAACTTTGCTGGATCATAGAGAAAGCAAGGGGATTCCAGAAAAAAAACATCTACTTCTGCTTCATTGACTGTATTAGAACCTTTGACTGTGTGGATCACAACAAACTGGAAAATTCTTAAACAGGATGGGACTACCAGACCACCTTACCCTTCTCCTGAAAAACATGTATACAGATCAAGAATCAGCAGTTCTAATCAGATTGGTTCAAAATTGGAAAAGAAGTATGACAAGCTGTATATTGTCATTTTGCTTATTTAACATACATGCAGAGTACCTCAGGTGAAATGCTGGGCTGGATGAAGCACAAGCTGGAATCAAGATTGCAGGGGAAAATATCAACAACCTCAAATATGCAAATGATTCCACTCTAATGGCAGAAAATAAAGAGGAACTAAAGAATCTCTTGATGAGGGTGAAAGAGGAGAGTGAAAAAGCTGGCTTGAAACTCAACATTAAAAAAGCCAAGATCATGGCATCCCATTCCATCACTTCATGGTAAAGAGAAGGTGAAAAAGTGGAAGCAGTGACAGATTTTATTTTCTTGGGCTCCAAAATCACTGTGGATGGTGACTGCTGCCATGAGATTAAAAGATGCTTGCTCCTAGGAAGGAAAGCTATGACAAACCTAGACAGCATATTAAAAAGCAGAGAAATCACTTTGCTGACAAAGGTCCAAATGGTCAAAGCCATGGTTCTTCTAATAGTCATGTACAGATGTGAGAGTTGGACCATATGCAAGACTAAGCACCAAATAATTGATGCTTTCTGATTGTGGTGCTGGAGCAGACTCTAAAGAGGGCCTTGGACAACAGTAAGATCAAACCAGTCAATCCTAAAGGAAATCAGCCCTGAATATGCACTGCAAGGACTGATGCTGAAGCTGAAGCTCCAGTACTTTGGCCACCTGAAGCAAACAGCTGCTTCATTGGAAAAGACCCTGATTCTGGGAAAGACTGAAGGCAAAAAGACAAAGGGGGCGATAGAAAGTGAAATGGTTAGATAGCATCACCAACTCAGTGGACATGAATTTGAGGAAACTCTGAGAGGTAGTAAAGGACAGGGAAGCCTGGCTGCTGTAGTCCATGGGGTTGCAAACAGTCAGTCACAACTTTGCAGCTGAACAACAACAGTGGTCTTCCCAGGTGGCATTAGTGCTAAACAATCTGTCTGCCACTGCAAGAGACACAAGAGGTGTGGGTCCAATCTCTGGGTCAGGAAGATCCCTTGGAGCAGGGCATGACAACCCAATACCACAGTATTCTTGCCTGGAGAATTCCATGGACAGAGGAGCTTGACAGGCCACAGTCCACAGGGTGGCAAAGAGCTGGACATAATTGAAGTGACAGAACGTGCAAGCGTGGCAGTATTAGAATATTTTGACCATATATTTACCTTTACCAGTGAATATTCTTCTTTCATAACTTTTTGTGTTATGAATCAGTGTCCTCTCATTTCAATATAAAGAATTCCATTTAGCATTTCTTATAAGGCAAGTGTAATGATGACATATTCCTTCGCTTTGGCTTGTCTGGGCAAGTCTCCATCTCTGCTGGAAGGACAGCCTTGCTGACTAACGTGTTCTTGGTTGGTAGTTTTTTCTCTGGGCACTTTGACTATATTATACCACTCGTAGGCTGCAAAGTTTCTGCTGAGGAATTTACTTAAAGCCTTAATAGGTTTTCTTTGTAAGTGATGAGTCTTTTTTCTTTCATTGCTTTCAAAATTTTGTTTGTCTTTGACTTTTGAGAGATAGATTATAATGTCTCTCCATGAAAATCTCTTTGGACTGAATATTTGGGAGTCATAAAGCTTTCTGTATGCCTTGTCTGTCCCCTGATTTGGGAAACTTTCAGCCATTATTTCTTTAAATACAGTTTTGTTTTTTTGTTTGTTCGTTTGTTTCCTGAGACTTCCAGAATCTGAATACTGTTTCACTTGGCAGATTCTCATAATTCATGTAGGCTTTCTTTACTTTTGTTTAACTCTTATTTTTTTCTTCTCTGTCTATATAATATCAAGAGATCTGTCTTCCAATTCACAGGGGTTGTTTTTTCCTGCTCAAATAAACCCACTGTTGAAGCTTTCTGTTGAATTTTTTCATTTTATCATATTCTTCACCTCCAGAATTTCTATTTCATGCTTTTTTGTGATTTATATTTTTGTTGAATTTCTTGTTTTGTGGGTGTATTCTTTTCCTAGGTTCCTTGAATGTGTTCTCAATCTGTATTCTCTTGAATCTCACTGACATTTTTTGAAATAATTATTTTGAATTATCTTCAGGTAGCACACAGATTTCCATTTTGGGGGGGCAGGTGCTGAAACACTATATATTCCTTTGGTGATGTAATGTTTTCTTGTGTTTTGCATTCTAAGAGTTTTGCACTGACTCTCATACATCTGGAGACCTAGTTGCCTCCTCCCCTTTTCAGACTGGCATCACTGGCGGAAGACTTCCACCTGACTGTGGCTGGAAGTGCTGGCTGGGTGGGGTGCAATGTCTCTTGCCCGTGGGAGGGCGCACCAGCATAATCTATTTGTGGCTTCATCAACTGAAATTAATGTTGGTGAAGAGTGTCGAGTTCTTCAGTGGCAAGGCTTCAGAAGCCCCATCAGTCGGAGTGGCAGCTAGAGCTTCAGGGTCTTTGAGGCAAAGTCTTCTGAGGATGTCCGGTAATCCTTTGTGCCTGTGGGAGGAAGTTCCAGCTGAGGGAATCTCTTGGGTCAGGTCTGGTGCTCAGAGGCGCAGCAGAGTCAGGGGCTGGAGTCAGGCCACAGAGACTTCCCGCTGAGCTGGGTTTGGGGGCTCCCGCTGCTGCGGAGGGGACACCAGCATCTGGGACTGAGTCTCGGGCTCGCTGCCCTGAGTCGGGCCCGGGGTTAGTGGGCGGAGAAGCGGGTGACCGAGCGCAGTACTCCCCGGGGACCAGAGCCCTCTGGCGGCCGCCGCCCCTGGGGATACAGTCAGCCCCGACCCCAGCCCCTGCTGTAGAGGAGCATCACGGCGGCCCTGCAGCGGCGGCATGAAGCTGCGCTGTAGGGTCGAGGGGCAGGCCCAGATCAAAGCAGCGTGACCCCAAGGATGGCTCACTGAAACTGTGGGTTGGCACCAGGGGCAGGCTACAGAGAGGAGTACAGCCCTGGTTGTGGAGGGGAAGCCCCCGCTTGGACCCAGGCTCAGGGCGCAGAGCAGCAGCGGCTCAGCCCCAGGAACGAGGCGTCACAGCTGGGACCTGAGGGCAGGGCGCAGAGCACCGAAGCTCCGGAGAGGCCCTAGAGCATCCCGATTCCAGATGGTGCGCGCAGCAGAGGCTAGGGTGCCTGGAGACAAGTCTCGCCTCTGGGAGAGCTCCATCCCTGGGCAAGGATGCAGCAGTTGTAGCGCTGGGCAGTTCTGTCAGCCGGGGTCAGCGCCGGGGAGGACTGGGGGTCCTCGCGAGCAAAGGCTGCAGATGTCCAAGCTGGGTAATAGAGCTCCTTTTCCCCACGGAGGGAGAATCCGACAAGGGTCCTTCTTGGCACTGGGCTTCTCTGGACCTGGGCTTTGGGTGACATAAGTGAAATATTTCCTTTGTTTTCCTATGTGATCATCCTCAACTTTTGAGCTCCACAGGATTTCTGCCGCTTCTTCCTGGTAGTCCGGAGCTTCCTCAGAGCTATCTTCATTGGGTTTGTGGTTGTTTAGTGATTGTTTGGCTGATTTGTGGAAGGGATGAGCAATGGAGTCCCCTAGCCCTTTGTCTGCGGACATCACACCGCAGTTCATTTATGATCCTTTCCTTTGCTCGCTTAGCCTCTCCCATAGCAATACTTTGACAACTTTTGCTGGTTAACTTCTCCTAAGACTCAATGATCTGTTTTTGTGTGTGTGTGTGTGTGTGTGTGACCTCTCTGCCAACAATAAAGTTATTTTACTAATTGTGATATTTTTGTACTGAGTCTGGTCTAAATAAATATTTGCAGGATATTCAGAAGGTAGCAGAGTATGGTAGATACAAAACCAGGCTATGGGTTTCAGCTGCAGCTTTACCATCCAGCAGTTGTATGACTTGTGTAAGATAAGTCTCTAAGTCTCATTTCCCATGTCTTTACAGCGGTGAAATAAATAGTTATTATTTCAAAGAGTTGTGAAGTTGAGTGAAGACTGCATACGTGAAGCATCTGGCAAATGCTAGGCACGTATATAGTTGATATTTAGCTATTGTTATCCCACTGTTGTCATATCACTATCATCATCAATCACAATGTCAAACAGATGAAAATGTGAAAGGAGAGTTACAATGCCACATTATTTTATATTCTTACATGTATAATCTTTATTTTTTTTTCAGAAAAGTATGGCACAAGGGAATAATTCACTTGGTAAACCTGATGCTCTTTTAGGCCCCCTGAACCAAGGATCCTTAAAAATAAAGGCATTTATATTTGAACCGAAGACCAGAAGGAAAAGTAGATGAGATTCTACACTGGCCTTGGGAATGGGAAAGGAGCACTTCAGTCACAAACCCGTGTTTTGTAAAAGAAAAAAGAAAATCTTTGTAGCATGAGTGTGTCTGTAGCTCAGGACCCAAGAGGCCTCAATTACTGGGTCTGCGGGAGGGAAACAGAGGTGTCAGAGGGCTGATGGAAAACAAGCTCTCAGAGGCTGTTTCCAAAACCTGCTCAGATGGAGCCGGACTCGAATGAAAAGCAGGTGATGTTTATCACCTGGGGCCTGACAGGGTGCTCCAGAGAGCCCGCGGGCCAGCGCCAGGGGTCTGAAGATGGTCAGGAGTTTCTGGAGGAAGGTGTGGAGGGAGGAGGAGAAGGCAATGGCACCCCACTCCAGTGCTCTTGCCTGGAAAATCCCATGGATGGGGGAGCCTGGTGGCTGCCGTCTATGGGGTCGCACAGAGTCGGACACGACTGAAGTGACTTAGCAGCAGCAGCAGTGGAGGGAGGAAAATGTGTTTTTCTCCTGCACCTCCCAGAGGCTCAGCATATTACTCCAGACACATTGATTTCCTGCATGTTCTTACTCAGGGGTTGAAGGCCTCTGGGAGAGAGAGACAAACACTGTGAACAAGGAGGAAAATACAATCCGCACACCTGGCTGACTTCACGCCGGATCAGGGGCAGATCTCCGAGGACACGGGCCACACCAGAGCCACAGAGGATGAGTCTTTTCAAAGCCCGTGTCTGCTAATCGGGCTTCATGTGGGCCATCCGGAGCCCTAAGTGTCTCATCACAGCCGCTCCTCACCATTTCTCTGTTCCCGAGTTCTACCAGAGAGAGAGAGAAAACCCTGCTAAAAAACTTGGTGCATGCCAGAGTAGGGAGGGAGGAGGCTGGATAACAGTGAGTGGGATTTCTTGGCTGAAATGAAATTTCAATTTCCTGGTGAATCTGGATTTCACAGACTTTCCCTGGGGCCTGTTACTTGGGAGAATCAAAACTCTGCTGTCATTTCAAACAGTGGAAATTCGTAGATTGTCAGTCTACCTTTTTGGGAGAGCATGTGTCCCCAGGAATGTTTAACTAAAAGAGAGGAGTAGAAGAACTCTCCAGGGAAGGTGAACCCTGTCCTCACTTTTTCAGTCACAGAGTAAACATTTTCCAGACATACTAGAGCAAGTTTTCTTAACTCCCTGGCTTAGCATCGCTTCTCAGTAGGTTCTCAGTAAATAACTATTGAATGAATGAATGACTTTGATGATCTGCTACATGCAGGATAGCTTTCAAGGACTGAAAAGCAGTTAAGATTAATAAAAAGAAACTCCTAGTCAAAATGGTGGCCTAAGCAGAAATAGAAAACATCTTATATGGCTCTAAACACATAGAAGTGCTGAATGAGAGAGAACACAAATCTTCCTTAAAAGTACATAGCTGAAATGGAAACCACGAAAGGGAAAAAAATTACAAAGTCCTAGAAATGAAAAGGAAACTAACTCAAAGCCCCAGTTGTAGAACGACATTTGCTGTGGGGATAAATGAACCAAATATGCACCTAAGGGGGATGAGTGCTACCAAGCCAAAGTAGAACCAAGCTGTGATACAACAGTCATGGGAGGATATGGGGTGTGGGGGCGGGGAGTTCAGAGTTAAAGCACCCTACATTTTTCATGTGCTAAATAGTATAATAGAGATATTGATGAGATTTAGATTTGGTAACTTAGTGTATTAAAGCTATAAAGCTAAAGACCTCCTCCCACTTCAAAAAAAAAAAAAAAAAAAGAGGAAATGGAACATTTAGACTTAAAATCAGTAGAGAAAGAAACAGAGAACATGAAAAAAATGCAGCCATTTCAACAAGAAAAAGTATAGTAAATAGAGAATGTCAAATAAGAGGATGTGCACAGGCGTACATACATAGAGCAGAATCTGATGAGTTATGTAAGTAAAGTGTCAGTCACTCAGTCATGTCCAGCTCTTTTTGCGACCTCACAGACTGTAGCCTGCCAAGCTCCTCTGTCTCTGGAGTTCTCCAAGCAAGAATACTGGAGTAGGTTGCCATGCCATCCTCCAGGGGGAAATCATAATTATAAGGAGAGAATTTGGGGACTATTGCTGTGTCCCATTCTGACCCAGGTAGGTCTGTTACGCCAAGGTCAAGGCTCTAGTTGGGACCTGTGACACAGGGGCATCCAGGCTGATGCATCTGAAAGTCTTGACTTCCCAGACACATCTGAGCTTGGGGAGCCTTCAGATGCAAAGATCTAGCGCTTCCCCTTTCTTAAAGGTGATGCAGAAACATATGTAGGTTCCACTCTGCCTCCAGGATCTGTCCGTGTCACTCTCCAGGTCAGTAGGCCGATAAGCAGGATTAAGTCAAAACGTAACCTGTCTGTTCTAGGTATACTCTCATCCACCAGGGAGCAGAAGGAACTAACCCTTCCCATAGAACTTTAGGACCTACTAGCATAAAACCAGTAAGAGCTGAATACTTGGGACTGCATTCTGAGGCTGCTAGACTGAGAAAAAAGGAATATAAATATGGATGAAAGAGACTCAATATAGGAGCTTATGCTACAGAAATGCAAGCATTAAGGCATTGACTCTGGAGAGGACCTCAGGAAACGCTGTGAACAAGTGCCTGGAAACGTGGGAAAAGTGATTCTACGTTGTTGTTCTTGTTATTGTTCAGTCACCCAGTTGTGTCTTTGTGACCCCACAGACCCCATGATTCTACGTTAAGTAAAGAATAAAAGCTGGAGCAGTCATGAAAGGGAGTGGATACAAAAAAATTAAAAGGCTTAGAAAGTTAGAGTAGATCTAACATGGTAGGTCTTACCATGTAAGACCAGAAGCCTGTTAGGTGACTAGGTCTCATAAGAGGGCTGAGAGGGCACATCACTTACTAGAACATAAGGAACACACTAGAGAGGAAGTATCAGCATCAGTAGCAGGTTAGTCATGCTTCTCTGTTACAAGTCAGGGCCGATCACAGGAAAAGCCACTACTTTAGCAGACTCATTAATACAGAGCAAAGGAGATCCTTAAAACACTCTGACTGTAAACAGTAGAGGCTAGGTGGCAGAATTTTATACTCAAAAGCCAGATAAGCACAATTATTATCAATGCAATAAGTGGCATGGTTGGAAGAACAGCCAAGGAGCCTGATGTTCAGAAAGTTATAGGCAAGGTTAAAAAAGTTTGGCATCCATAGGGGCAAACTAAATGGGTACCAGCATGAGAAATATTTTATCTGTAAAATTAAAAACAAATTGAGGGTTATGATCAGAAAGCTAAGAACAATCATTCTAATAAAAGTTATAATCCTCTGTACAATATCTAGTTTTCATACCCAAGCCCATTGACTAAAGAAAAGACTGGTTCAGAAGGAGGCCCCTGTAATATCATAATAAATATACATGGCAATGATTTCCTCAGATCTTTCCCAAAGGGATCTGCTACCATTTATTGGGTTAAGATGAAAAGAGGAATATCTGTTTTGAGGATTGCTCATTCAGTGTTCAAGTTGATACTGAAGCAAAATCCATTTCCAGTGGAAAAAGTCAAGTGGAAGACAATAAAGCTAGCCCATCTCCCACCCTTAGTTCAGGAGAGCAAATTAGGAGTGAAAGTGAAAGTTATTCAGTTGTGTCCAACTCTTTGTGACCCCATGGACTATGTAGTCCATGGAATTCCCAGGCCAGAATACTGGAGTGGGTAGCCTTTACCTTCTCCAGAGATCTGCCCAAACCAGGGAGGGAACAGAGAGGTCTCTCACATTGCAGGAAAATTCTTTCCCAGCTAAGCCAAAGAAAGCCCAGTAAGTTAGAAGAGAAATCATATTTGACTAGGAATGGCTGAAATTAGTATTATCTTTAAAATCCATTAAAGGATGCAGAGTAGATGATTTCCATCAATCACCATTTTATTCAGCAATCTGCACACTACAAAAACAAGGCATATCCTGAGCCATTATATGAATTACTGCAATCACAGCCGGGCATTAAGTCCAGTAGCAGATGTGGTATCTTTACTAGAACAGATTGACATGGCATTAGATATATGGTACACAGTCATTCATCTGGCAGACACCTTCTTTTCCATCCTTAGGAAAAGAAGAAAAGAAAGAATTTTCATTTACTGAAAAAGGACAAAACAGAATACACGTAAAGCTTATTCTAGGGCTGGGTTAACCCTTCTGCCCTATTGAAATATAGCCTGAAGAGAGGTAGATTATCTGGCTATTCACACAGAATATTGCATTTCTTCTTGATATTGATGCTAATGGAACCATATGAGCTAAAAGCAGATACGAGTGGGGGGCTTTGTTAAGAAGCACGTGTTTCAGAAAGTTGGAGAAAAACTCTATGAAGATCCAGGGTCTGTCACATTGGTCAGATTTTAGCTGTCTAGTGTTTCTGGCCTGCTAAGAATCACCCCTCCCTCCAATAAAGAACAAGCTAATGAAAGCATGAAGAAGGAAGCGAAAAAAAAAAAGAAGGAAGTAAATGCCCAGCAGTCTTCTTTGAGTGCTAGGGGCAGCACATTCCACACCTGGGAAGCTCATGTGGAACACTAGCCGGGTAAGATGACGTGACAAGACCTTTTAGAACTAGCACCCCCCAAAGACGTCCTTTTCAGTATACGGGACTGGAATGCAAAAGTAGGAAGTCAAGAAACACCTGGTATAACAGGCAAATTTGGCCTTGGAATGCGGAATGAAGCAGAGCAAAGTCTAATAAAGTTTTGCCAAGAGAACACACTGGTCATAGCAAACACCCTCTTCCAACAACACAAGAGAAGACTCTACACATGGACATCACCAGATGGTCAACACTGAATTGATATTGATTATATTCTTTGCAACCATAGATGGAGAAGCTCTATAGTCAGCAAAACAAGACCAGGAGCTGACTGTGGCTCAGATCATGAACTCCTTATTGGCAAATTCAGACTTAAACTGAAGAAATTAGAGAAAACCACTAGACCATTCAAGTATACCTAAATCAAATCCCTTATGATTATACAGTGGAAGTGAGAAATCGATTTAAGGGACTAGATCTGATAGATAGAGTGCCTGATGAACTATGGAATGAGGATCGTGACATTGTACAGGAGACAGGGATCAAGACCATCCCCATGGCAAAGAAATGCAAAAAAGCAAAATGGCTGTCTGGGGAGGCCTTACAAATAGCTGTGAAAAGAAGAGAAGCAAAAAGCAAAGGAGAAAAGGAAAGATATAAGCATCTGAATGCAGAGTTCCAAAGAATAGCAAGGAGAGATAAGAAAGCCTTCCTCAGTGATCAATGCAAAGAAATAGAGGAAAACAACAGAATGGGAAAGACTAGAGATCTCTTCAAGAAAATTAGAGATCCTAAGGGAACATTTCATGCAAAGATGGGCTCAATAAAGGACAGAAATGGTCTGGACCTAAAAGAAGCAGATGATATTAAGAAGAGGTGGCAAGAATACACGGAAGAACTGTACAAAAAAGATCTTCATGACCCAGATAATCATAATGGTGTGATCACTCACCTGGAACCAGACATCCTGGAATGTGAAGTCAAGCGGGCCTTAGAAAGCATCACTAAGAACAAAGCTAGTGGAGGTAATGACATTCCAGTTGAGCTGTTTCAAATCCTGAAAGATGATGTTGTCAAAGTGCTGCACTCAATATGCCAGCAAATTTGGCAAACTCAGCAGTGGCCACAGGACTTGAAAAGGTCAGTTTTCATTCTAATCCCAAAGAAAGGCAATACCAAAGAATGCTCAAGCTACCGCACAATTGCACTCATTATGGGCTTCCCTGGTGGCTCAGAGGTTAAAGAGTCTGCCTGGAGTGCGGGAGACCCGGGTTCGATCCCTGGGTCGGGAAGATTCTGTGGAGAAGGAAATGGCAACCCACTCTAGTACTCTTGCCTGGAGAATCCCATGGAGGGAGGAGCCTGGTAGGCTACAGTCCATGGAGTCCCAAAGAGTCAGACATGACTGAGTGACTTCACCTTCTTTCACATGCTAGTAAGTAATGCTCAAAATTCTCCAAGCCAGGGTTCAGCAATACGTGAACCGTGAACTTCCAGATGTTCAAACTGGTTTTAGAAAAGGCAGACAAACCAGAGATCAAATTGCCAACATCTGTTGGATCATGGAAAAAGCAAGAGAGTTCCAGAAAAACTTCTATTTCTGCTTTATTGACTATGCCAAAGCCTTTGACTGTGTGGATCACAATAAACTGTGGACAATTCTGAGAGAGATGGGAATACCAGGCCACCTCACCTGCCTCTTGAGAAACCTATATACAGGTCAGGAAGCAACAGTTAGAACTGGATATGGAACAACAGACTGGTTCCAAATAGGAAAAGGAGTACGTCAAGGCTGTATATTGTCACCCTGCTTATTTAACTTCTATGCAGAGTACATCATGAGAAACACTGGGATGGATGAAGCACAAGCTGGAATCAAGATTGCAGGGAGAAATATCAACAACCTCAGATATGCAGATGAACACCACCCTTATGGCAGAACATGAAGAGGAACTCAAAAACCTCTTGATGAAAGTGAAAGTGGAGAGTGAAAAAGTTGGCTTAAAGCTCAACATTCAGAAAACTAAGATCATGGCATCTGGTCTCATCACTTAATGGGAAATAGATGGAGAAACAGTGGAAACAGTGTCAGACTTTATTTTGGGGGGCTCCAAAATCACTGCAGATGGTGATTGCAGCCATGAAATTAAAAGGCACTTACTCCTTGGAAGACAAGTTATGACCAACCTAGATAGCATATTCAAAAGCAGAGACATTACTTTGCCAACAAAGGTCCGTCTAGTCAAGGCTATGGTTTTTCCTGTGGTCATGTATGGATGTGAGAGTTGGACTGTGAAGAAAGCTGAGCGCCGAAGAAGTGATGCTTTTGAACTGTGGTGCTGGAGAAGACTCTGAGGGTCCCTTGGACTGCAAGGAGACCCAACCAGTCCGTTCTGAAGGAGATCAGTCCTGGGTGTTCATTGGAAGGACTGATGCTAAAGCTGAAACTCCAATACTTTGGCCACCTCATGTGAAGAGTTGACTCATTGGAAAATACCCTGATGCTGGGAAGGATTGGGGGCAGGAAGAGAAGGGGATAACAGAGGATGAGATGGCTGGATGGCATCACCGACTCGATGGACATGAGTTTGAGTGAACTCTGGGAGTTGGTGATGGGCAGGGAGGCCTGGTGTGCTGCAGTTCGCAGGGTCGCAAAGAGTCGGACAATACTGAGTGACTGAACTGAACTGAACTGAACTCAGGTGACATGGGAACCTGCCCACTTTGAATGTGTTCTATCTTGGCCCTCCAGTGCACTTTGGACCAAGGGACCAGCAAGTAAGAAAATGAATTGTTATCTTGTCGGGGGAGATAAGGATGTACTGTTGAGTGAAGAATGTATTATGTAGCACATATAGGTATGTAGAGTATGATACCATTTATGTCAGCTTTTCAGTTCAGTTCAGTTTAGTTACTCAGTCGTGTCCGACTCTTTGCGACCCCATGGACTGCAGCACCCAAGGCTTCCCGTCAGCTTTTAGGACATAACAAATCTATGTGTTGTGGAAGGCACACACTGATATGGTCCAAGTATAAACATCTGAAGGACAGGGTACAAACTAACTTCAGTGGTCGTGACTGCTTCAGAGAAAGGGAGTGAATGAGACTGCAGAGTCACATATAAAAGATTCCATCCCATCTTTGGAAGAAAAGCTATGACAAAACTAGACAGCACGGCAAAAAGCAGAGACACTACTTTGTCAACAAGGTCTGTATAGTCAAAGTTGTGATTGTTCCAGTAGTCATATATGAAGCTGAGAGTTGGATCATGAAGAAGGCTGGGCACCGAAGAACTGATGCTTTTGAACTGTGGTGGTTGAGAAGACTCTTGAGTCTCTTGGACTGCAAGGAGATCAAACCAATCAATCCTAAAGGAAATCAGTCCTGAATCTTCATTGGAAGGACTTGCTAAAGCTCCAATACTTTGGCCACCTGATGCGAGGGGCTGACTCATTGGAAAAGACCCTGGTTCTGCAAAAGACAGAGGGCAGGAGGAGAAGGGGATGACAGAGGACAAGATGGTTGGATGGCATCACTCAACATCCAACTCAATGGACATGGGTTTGAACAAACTCTGGGAGATGGTGAAGGAAGGGAAGCCTGGAGTGCTATAGTCCATGGGATTGCAAAGAATCGGACGTGACTAAGTGACTGAATAGTATGATGCACGTATAAAATGTATTAATTCTGGTATTGGGTACATGGGTTGATTTCTCCCCATGTTTTTCTGTATATTTTTCATATTAAAGACAGAGGAAAAAAGAGCAAGAGAAAGCTGATTAAGACAATAGTCTTTACTCTTAAAAAACTCACCTCTATTCATCCTGGCATAGAGTTCTATATGCAAACAGGACCGTTTTAAATAATAAAGCCACAAACAAAGGTAATGCTTCCAGTCTGCTAAGCTCTGCTTTATCCTCCTGCCTTTCCGCTTTTGTCTGAATTAGGAGATAAATTAGATCTGAAGCAAGTCTCAGTGACCATCTATACTACTCACAGAACAGGTGAGAAAACTCAGCTCTACAAATAGCCTAAGACTGGGCATTCAGTTCAGTTCAGTTGCTCAGATGCGTCTGACTCTTTATGACCCCATGGACAGCAGCATGCCAGGCCTCCCTGTCCATCACCAACTCCCCGAGTTGCACATTTACCCAAACTCATGTGCATTGAATGGGTGATGCCGTTCAACCATTTCACCCTCTGTCATCCCCTTCTCCTCCTGCCCTCATCTTTCCCAGCATCAGGGTCTTGTCAAATGAGTCAGCTCTTTGCATCAGGTGGCCAAAGTATGGAGTTAAGATTAAACATTATAGACAGCAATTGAGTGACAGAGCTTAGAGCATCATCCAGATCTCAGGGCAAAGAAGGAAAGCACAGAATGGAGGTCAACAAAGCAAATTAGGCCCACAGATAGTTTTGTTTGACCCATATGTCATTTAATTTTTCAATATATTAAGATAAATTTTGAAAGAAACACTCTTCATCTGCTGCTTAAACCATCCAGTTATTTACAATTAGCCCAGTAACATGGGCTCATTTCTGCCTCCTTCTCCACACTTTTCCTTTTCTCATCTTTTCCTTTTGTCCTAATTTCACATTGTTTTCATTCTAACATCAATAAACTATTCGAGTTCCCTAAAGCAACCATGCCATTTTATATTACTGTGTTATTCATATCTTGTTCTCTCAACATGGGATGTTTCATCAATGACTCCACTGTGAGAACACCCATTTAGTCTTCAAAATTCAGCTTTAATGTCACTGTTCATGTGAAACTTTTCTACGCCTTCAGCCCTTCCATTTGCTTCCTTGACACTCCAATCTAAGTTAATCACTCCCTCGTGCACCCACTTTCACCACTTCACACACATTTCTATTCTTGCACGTCTCTCACTGGATTGTCATTATTTGTTTGCATTTCCATCTCCCTCTTTTCTATTACAATCTCTTGGATGGACAGTGCCTTGCTAAATCACTTCAGTCGTGTCTGACTCTGTGCGACCCCATAGACGGCAGCCCACCAGGCTCTCCCGTCCCCGGGATTCTCCAGGCAAGAACACTGGAGTGGGCTGCCATTTCCTTCTCCAAGACAGTGCCTTAGGTTATTTATTTATTTATTTTTTATAACTGCAACACTAAGCACCGGGACTGGTGCATGATAGGTGCTCAAAAGATACATTTTGAGTTGAGTGCAACTCTGAGACCACTGGCTATTCTGTACAGACAGAGCTTGTCTTTAGGACAGCTTGATTTTCTCCATTTTCCATTTAGAATTGAGTTGCTTGTGAACAGGAATCATATTTTATTTCTCTTGCTCTCCTAGCATCAAGTACAGCTCCCATCAGTCATTCAGATGATTGTTTAAATAAATAAACATGATTCAGAAGTATGCGTACTATGAACTTTCAGTGAAAGACAGTCTGTTTATTTGGCTTTTCATTATAGAGAAGAAACAAGTATATATGCGCATAAAGATTGAATTGTATTCCTACATATATGCATACAAATGTCTGTAATATACGTATGCATACACAGTGGTAGCTGTTTACATATGTGTGTGTGTGTGTCTGTGTGCAGTTGTATACATATGTATACAGTGTTGCCTTTGCACATCCAAGCATATATATATTTTTTGAATCTCAAAGTGCACTCCAGGTTATTTGAAGTCTTGTACACTATGTCTAGGCAAAGTTTCTTGTTAATTTCCTCTGAGCCTGTGAATGTGTGATTTATTTGAAGAAACTTCCATGCAGGAAATTAAACATTTGTTCTACCTAGAGGGATAGTTCCCCAGCATCACAGAATCAGCAGGCCCCATGACAAAGGTTTACGTAAAAACAATGGTCCAACTCAGAACCCCAAATAGAAGACTGCCTGCTGGTCTGCTCCCAAGAGATATACTCCAGTGCCTAATCAGCTCAAGGTGGAATGAGGAAAAGAGCAAAAGCAAACTCTAGTCTTAAGAATGATTGTGGCTGTTGATTTTTTTCCCGTCAAATATTAAGCATTTATTTTCAAATAGGTATTTTCATGTGATTCAATATTCAAATGAGGCAAAGGACATTTTAGTGAAAAGTCTTCCCTCCACCTCATCTCTGTATTTTTGCCTTTGTCCTGAATTGATCCCCTAGAGTAGGAAAAGGCACCCACCCCAGCATTCTTGCCTGGAAAATCTCACGGACAGAGGAGCTTGGTGGGCTACAGTCGATGAGGTCACAAAGTTTGGGACACGACTCAGCAACTTAGCACACAGGCCCATCAGCACTTCATAGAATGTACACAGAAGTTGATAGAATTAACTGGATCTCTTTCTTACTCTCTGTCTCTGTATCTTTATTTTTCTATTCTCTGTCTCTTTCTTTTAAAAAGAAAACCTATATTTTTGTTGTTTAATCAGAGGCTACCAAACATTTAGCCATCTGTTTCAATTTTTATTTTTTTTAACATAGAAAAAGACCTTGGGTCACTTCAGTCTGAACCTCTGGGAAACTATCCAAGAAATATGGGATGTGTACCATATCTAATCTTTGCTCTGTTCTTTTGCAATTGCAACCCAAATTAAAGAAACCATAAAATAAACTGCAAAGTCATACATCCACAAATTATTAAATATCAACATTTAAATATTCTTAGCCAGTTTGCAAATCCATCTCATCTTAAAGCAAGGCCAATTTTGAGCGAAAAGAAGGATTTATTTGTGTGATTCCGGTAATATTTTAGCTTTTATTTCCATTTTCCCTGGACTCAGCATCTTAGAGGATATTGTATGTTGGGAGGTTCACTCTTAGCACACATCATATCTTTGTTCATGATTAAACACATACACACAAACCATGCACCTTCATTTATACAATCAACATAGACTGAAAACTCACTTTGAGAATATAAGTGTGAATACTACTCCTATCCTTAGTAGCATTCCAGTTAACCATTGCTTCATAATAAGCCACTCCAAAGCTTTTGATCTGTTTTTCTGTTTTGCTCACAGATGCCGTGAAGCAGGAATTCAGGGGGCATGGTGGGGATAGCTTTACTCTACTCCACAAAGTCTGCAGCCTCAGCTGACAAACTCCGGGCTGAGGGTGACCAGATGGCTGAAGGCTGAAATCATTGGAAGGTGGATGCAGCCACTGCATGTCTGGCAATAGATTCTGTTGGTTCACTGTGATCTTAACTGGGGCTGTTGGCCAGTGTTTATGTGACTTTTTAATGTATTGGCTTTCTAACATGACTCCAAAGGAGACTGTCCTGACTATAAGCAGAGGTCATGTTGCCTTTGCTGACCTTTTCTTAGAATCAGGTTGTATCACTCCCACTGCATTCTATTGGTTACAGGCAAGTTATAAATCAAATAGATTCTAAGGAAGTGAACATAAATCCTATTTCTTGGTGAGAGGTATGTAGAGTTCACATTGTACAAGAGCATGTATGATGGAAGATATTTTCTGTGGCCATGTTAGAAGATGCAACCTGCCACAGGTAGCTTTAGTTCAGTAGAAAAGTTTGACATGTAAACATGTCAATGCAAGTATTACTCAGCCATCAAAAAGAATACACTTGAATCAGTTGTAATGAGGTGGATGAAACTGGAGCCAATTATACAGAGTGAAGTAAGCCAGAAAGAAAAACACCAATACAGTATACTAACATGTATATATGGAATTTAGAAAGATGGCAATGATAACCCTGTATGCGAGACAGCAAAAGAGACACAGATGTATAGAACAGCCTTTTGGACTCTATGGGAGAGGGCAAGGGTGGGATGATTTGGGAGAATGGCACTGAAACATGTGCACTATCATGTAAGAAATGAATCACCAGTCTAGGTTCAATACAGGATATAGGATGCTTGGGGCTGTTGTACTGGGATGACCCAGAGAGATGATATGGGGAGGGTGGTGGGAGGGGAGTTCAGGGTTGGGAACTCATGTACTCCTGTGGCGGATTCATGTCAGTGTATGACAAAATGAATACAGTATTGTAAAGTAAAAAAATAAATTAAAAAAAGAAAGAAAGGATCATAGCACTGTAATAGGAGACTCTCTTGAGTGCAGTAAAATACCTGCATATCTAGAGAAAATGTGGAGAGCAGGAAAAGTTTCAAAAGAGTTACATCTGGGGAAAATGTGGAGGGCAGGAAGTTTCAAAAAGGAGGTGTCTTAAGGTGGCTAAGTTAGGCATAGAGGGCTATACATTTTAGGGAAGTTGTTGAATTTGGGGGTTTTGAGGCATAAGCTACATAAAATACTCTGTGGTAACAAATAAACTTAAAACAAAGCTTGCTGCTGCTGCTGCTAATTCGCTTCAGTCGTGTCTACTCTGTGTGACCCCATAGACGGCAGCCCATCAGGCTCCCTCGTCCCTGGAATTCTCCAGGCAAGAACACTGGAGTGGGTTGCCATTTCCTTCTCCAACGCATGAAAGTGAAAAGTGAAGTGAAGTCGCTCAGTCGTGTCCAACTCTTAGCGATCTCATGGACTGCAGCCCACCAGGCTCCTCCATCCATGGGATTTTCCAGGCAAGAGTACTGGAGTGGGGTTCCATTGCCTTCTCCGAAAACAAAGCTTAGGTTCAAACAATAAACTAGAAAGCTCCTGTATTCTACAGTGCCTTTCAAAAGTCCTTTGTTAGAGAATGAGCTTGAACAGGGGTGTAGTAACATTTTTGGGATTGCAGGGAAAAAAAAAGGCAGGATAAGAAGTTACAGTGTACCAAGGAAGTTGTCACACAATCATTACATTCATCCACCTGTGTAGAAACTCCATAAGTTGTGAGGGCCGGCAGGAGAATCCCAGCCAGCCAGAAATTACCCTACATAAGATACAGCTTCATTGCCGCTTCAGTTCTGTTCAGTTCAGTTCAGTTCAGTCACTCAGTCATGTCTGACTCTTTGCAACCCCATGAACTGCAGCATGCCAGGCCTCCCTGTCCATCACCAACTCCTGGAGTTCACTCAGACTCACGTCCATCGAGTCGATGATGCCAGCCAGCCATAGACATAGAGGGCTATACATTTTAGGGAAGTTGTTGAATTTGGGGGTTTTGAGGCATAAGCTACATAAAATACTCTGTGGTAACAAATAAACTTAAAACAAAGCTTGCTGCTGCTGCTGCTAATTCGCTTCAGTCGTGTCTGACTCTGTGTGACCCCATAGACGGCAGCCCATCAGGCTCCCTCGTCCCTGGAATTCTCCAGGCAAGAACACTGGAGTGGGTTGCCATTTCCTTCTCCAACGCATGAAAGTGAAAAGTGAAGTGAAGTCGCTCAGTCGTGTCCAACTCTTAGCGATCTCATGGACTGCAGCCCACCAGGCTCCTCCATCCATGGGATTTTCCAGGCAAGAGTACTGGAGTGGGGTTCCATTGCCTTCTCCGAAAACAAAGCTTAGGTTCAAACAATAAACTAGAAAGCTCCTGTATTCTACAGTGCCTTTCAAAAGTCCTTTGTTAGAGAATGAGCTTGAACAGGGGTGTAGTAACATTTTTGGGATTGCAGGGAAAAAAAAAGGCAGGATAAGAAGTTACAGTGTACCAAGGAAGTTGTCACACAATCATTACATTCATCCACCTGTGTAGAAACTCCATAAGTTGTGAGGGCCGGCAGGAGAATCCCAGCCAGCCAGAAATTACCCTACATAAGATACAGCTTCATTGCCGCTTCAGTTCTGTTCAGTTCAGTTCAGTTCAGTCACTCAGTCATGTCTGACTCTTTGCAACCCCATGAACTGCAGCATGCCAGGCCTCCCTGTCCATCACCAACTCCTGGAGTTCACTCAGACTCACGTCCATCGAGTCGATGATGCCAGCCAGCCATAGACATAGAGGGCTATACATTTTAGGGAAGTTGTTGAATTTAAAAACCATAGCCTTGACTAAATGGACCTTTGCTGGCAAAGTAATGACTCTGCTTTTCAATATGCTATCAAGGTTGATCATAACTTTTCTTACAAGGAGTAAGTGTCTTTTAATTTCATGACTGCAGTCACCATCTGCTGGAATTCCAGGGGTTATCCAATCCAACCTGCCATAGGCTGGGGGTGTTGTCCATTCTCCCCCAGTGTTCAGACTTGATGAAACTGTGGATTTTTGGAGGCTTCAGGGGTTGGTCCCCAAAGAATTTCGCTACTTCATGATTCATTTGAGAATAAGGTCAATTCTCGTGTCTTTGGGGTACTACAAAGGCACCAAGAGAGGAGCCAATGTTCCTCGATAGGCAGAGGCAGAGTGTGTGTGTGCATGAAGGTCCTCCAAAGCAAACAGGGAAATCCTGGGTGTTTTATTTACTTTGTGTTATTAAAGAAGCATCACTGTGCCACCCATGCTGAGCCAGAGCTTCTAATTCAGTGGAAATGAAATTCCAACCCAGTGTGTGCTTAACTTCTCCAGCACAGCAAAGCCATTTCTCTCTGTCTCTGTCTCATCTCCCACTTTGTAGTGAAGAGATGTACAGGGTTGCATTACCCTTGGACAGTGGGAAGCCACATGGGCAATTTCTGAGTAATATCTGAAGGAACGAATTGAAGGACTTGCCTGGGGTGGAGAGAGAAGACAGACCATGCTTTTATAGTCACTGCTGGGCTTGCAATTTGCTGCACACTTTATCTATGCATATCCTTTTCTGTTCTAACACACAGGCAGACAGCCCCAGCTTATCATTCCATATCAACTCAGGAGCAAGACAGGCTTTCAGCTTTTCCCTTTGTAAGCGCAATTAAAAGCTGGCAAAGCTGCTGTGTGGAAAGAAAATGAATGGTTGTGCATAACGGTCACTAAAGAGAGAGATGACATCTATGAGGGTAGGGTGGGAGGTGAGGAATGGCTCTGGGAATCATCTCACCCACATTTGATGCCTGGGAGTTCTGGCTGGCAATATTAAGTGTGCATTTATGTGCTTAGGGTGGCCCTTGTCTGCTTCTGAGTCTGTATCTCTTTTATTTGCTCACACTAGGAACACTTTCTTCAGTCCCCCATTGCGGACAGCCCATCTCCCTCCACAGGTGTTTACCCTTTTAACTCTAACTGGTCCTTTCAATTTTAATGTTACCTTTTACAGGAAGCTTTCTCTTCCTTTTCAATATTTGTTTTGACCCCTCCCTTACTGTCTTCCCTTAGTCCCTGACCTTATTAACTCTGATAAAACTTTCTCACATGGTATTACAATTTCCTTTTTTGTCTTATTTGATTCCCTACTTAGATGGAAATGTACAGAAAAGACCATAATCTCTGCTGTTCTATTTTGATTCATACAGTAAAATACCAACTAAATCATAGGAGCCCAACCAAAATTATAGATTAGCAAAGTAAAGAGATATAAGCCAGAAGTTACAGGGAATTATGTGGTTAAAGTTCACATGAATGAAAATGGAATGAGGCTTTATATCAGCCAGATTAGAAAAAAGAAAATGAAGCGTTAAGGGGAGAGATCAGGATGGCAGAATAGGAAGACATGGGGCTCACCTCTCCCCACAAGCACATCAGAATTCATCTGCATATGGAACAGTTCTCCCCGAAGACTAACTGAAGACTGGCAGAAAGACTCGACTACAACTGACTCCATAAGAAAGATCCACGTGGAATCAGGCAGGAATCAGGTAGAAAAATGACCAGGTGGGGACCTGTGCCTGTGGGAAGGGACTCAGAAGAAAAGGGAAACTGCACAGGCAGAAACCCATCTCCGGGAGTGAGTGATTCAGGCACATATAGGGTGTCCATATCTTGGGATTTGACCCTGGAAGACAAATCCCCTTGGCTGGTTGGAGGACCAGAGGGATTCATAGGAGGGCTGTGAGAAGACTGGAATCTGTTCATTAGGATAGTTCAGTTCAGTCATCTGGTCCTTTCCGACTCTTTGAGACCCCATGGACCCCAGCATGCCAGGCCTCCCTGTCCATCACCAACTCCTGAGTTTGCTCAAGGTCATGTCTATTGAGTCAGTGATACCATCCAACCATCTCATCCTCTGTCGTCCCCCTTTCCTCCTGCCTTCAATCTTTCTCAGCATCAGGGTCTTTTATAGTGAATCTGTTCTTCACGTCAAGTGGCCAAAATATTGGTGTTTCAGTTTCAACATCAGTCTTTCCAATGAATATTAAGAACTGATTTCCTTTAGAATGGACTGGTTGGATCTCCTTGCAAGGGACTCTCAAGAGTCTTCTCCAACACCACAGTTCAAAAGCATCAATTCTCTGGCATTCAGCTTTTTTTTGCAGTCCAACTCTCACATCCATACATGACTACTGGAAAAGCATAGCCTTGACTAGACGGACATTTGTTGACAAAGTAATGTCTCTACTTTTTAATAAGCTATCTAGCTTGGTCATAACTTTTCTTTCAAAGAGCAAGTGTCTTTTAATTTCATGGCTGCAATCACCATCTGCAGTGATTTTGGAGCCCTCCAAAGTAAAGTCACTGTTTCCACTGTTTCCCCATCTATTTCCCATGAAGTGATGGGACCAATGCCATGATCTTAGTTTTCTGAATATTGAGTTTTAAGCCAACTTTTTCACTCTCCTCTTTCACTTTCATCAAGAGGCTCTTTAGTTCCTCTTCACTTTCTGCCATAAGGGTGGTGTCATCTGCATATCTGAGGTTATTGACATTTCTCCTGGCAATCTTCATTCCAGCTTGTGCCCTCATCCAGCCCAGTGTTTCTCATGATGTACTCTGCATGTAAGTTAAATAAGCAGGGTGACAATATGCAGCCCTGATGTACTCCTCTCCTGATTTGGAGACATTCTGTTGTTCCATGTCCAGTTCTAATTGTTGCTTCCTGACCTGCATACAGATTTCTCAAGAGGCAGGTCAGGTGGTCTGGTATTCCCATCTCTTTCAGAATTTTCCACAATTTGTTGTGATCCACACAGTAAAAGGCTTTGACATAGTTAATAAAATAGAAATAGATATTTTGCTGGAACTCTGTTGTTTTTTGATGATCCAACAGATGTTGGCAATTTAATCTCTGGTTCCTCTGCCTTTTCTAAAACCAGCTTGAACGTCTGGTAGTTCCTGATTCACATACTGCTGAAGCCTGGCTTGGAGAATTTTGCACATTACTTTCTAGCATGTGAGATGAATGCAATTGTGTAGTAGTTTGAGCATTCTTTTGCATTGTCCTTCTTTGGGATTGGAATATAAACTGACCTTTTCCAGTCCTATGGCCATTGGTAAGTTTTCCAAATTTGCTGACATATTGAATGTAGCACTTTCACAGCATCATCTTTCAGGATTTGAAACAGCTCAACTGGAATTCCATCACCTCCACTAGCTTTGTTCATAGTGATGTTTCCTAAGGCCCACTTGACTTCGCATTCCACGATGTCAGGCTCTAGGTGGATGATCATGCCATCATGATTATCTGGGCCATGAAGATCTTTTTTGTATAGCTCTTCTGTGTATTCTTGACACCTCTTCTTAATATCTTCTGCTTCTGTTAGGTCCATACCATTTCTGTTCTTTATTGTGCCCATCTTTGCATGAAATGTTCCCTTCAGTTCAGTTCAGTTCAGTCGCTCAGTTGTGTCTGACTCTTTGCGACCCTGTGAATTGCAGCACGCCAGGCCTCCCTGTCCATCACCAACTCCCAGAGTTCACTCAAACTCATGTCCATCGAGTTGGTGATGCAATCCAGCCATCTCATCCTCTGTCGTCCCCTTACTCCTCCTGCCCCTAATCCCTCCCAGCATCAGAGTCTTTTCCAATGAGTCAACTCTTCACATGAGGTGGCCAAGGTGTTGGAGTTTCAGCTTTAGCATCAGTCCTTCCAATGAACAAGACTGATCTCCTTTAGAATGGACTGGTTGGATCTCCTTGCACTCCAAGGGACTCTCAAGAGTCTTCTCCAACATCACAGTTCAAAAGCATCAATTCTTCGGCACTCAGCTTTCTTCACAGTCCAACTCTCACATCCATATATGACTACTGGAAAAACCATAGCCTTGACTAGAAGACCTTTGTTGGCAAAGTAATGTCTCTGCTTTTGAATGTGCTATCTAGATTGGTCATAACTTTCCTTCCAAGGAATAAGTGTCTTTTAATTTCATGGCTGCAATCACCATCTGCAGTGATTTTGGAGACCCCTAAAATAAATTCTGACACTGTTTCCCCATTTACTTCCCATGAAGTGATGGGACCAGATGCCATGTTCTAATATTCCCTTAGTATTTCTGATTTTCTTGAAGAGATCTCTAGTCTTTCCCATTCTATTGTTTTCCTCTGTTTCTTTGCATTGATCACGGAGGGAGGCTTTCTTATCTCTCCTTGCTTTTGTTTGGAAATCTGTATTCAAATGGGTATATCTTTCCTTTTCTCCTTTGCCTTTTACTTCTCTTCTTTTTTCAGCTATTTGTGAGGTCTCCTCAGACAGCCATTTTGCTTTTTTGCATTTCTTTTCTATGGGGATGGTCTTGATCCCTCTTTCCTATGCAATGTCATGAACCCCCGTCCATAGTTCATCAGGCACTCTATCAGGTCTAATTCCTTGGATCTATTTCTCACTTCTACTGTATATTCGTAAGGGATTTGATTTAGGTCATACCTGAATGGTCTAGTGCTTTTCCCTACTTTCTTCAATTTAAGTCTGAATTTGGCAATAAGAAATTCATGATCTGAGCCATATTCACCTCCTGGTCTTATTTTTGCTGAGTGTATAGAACTTCTCCATCTTTGGCTGCAAAGATTATAATCAATCTGATTTTGGTATTGACAATATGGTGATGTCCATGTCTCTTGTGTTCTTGGGAGAGGGTGTTTGCTATGACCAGTGCATTCTCTTGACAAAACTCTATTAACCTTTGCTCTGCTTCATTCTGTACTCCAAGGCCAAATTTGCCTGTTACTCCAGGTATTTCTTGACTTCCTACTTTTGCATTCCAGTCCCCTATAATGAATAGTACATCTCTTTTGGGTGTTAGTTCTAGAAGGTCTTGTAGATCTTCATAGAACTGTTCAACTTCAGCCTTTTCAGCATACTGGTTGGGGCATAGACTTGGATTACTGTGATATTGAATGGTTTGCATTGGAGACGAACAGAGTTAATTCTGTTGTTTTTGAGATTGCATCCGAGTACTGCATTTTGGACTCTTCTGTTGACTAGGATAGACACTCTATTTATTCTAAGGGATTCCTGCCTGCAGTAGTAGATATAATGGTCATCTGGGTTAAATTCACCCATTCCAGTCCATTTTAGTTTGCTGATTCCTAAAAAGTCGATGTTCACTCTTGCCATCTCCTGTTTGACCACTTCCAATTTGCCTTGATTCATGGACCTAACATTCAGATTCCTATGCAATATTGCTCTTTACACCATCGGACTTTGCTTCTGTTACCACTCACACCCACAACTGGGTGCTGTTTTTGCTTTGGCTCTATCCCTTCATTCTTTCTGAAATTATTTCTCCACTGATCTCCAGTACATATTGGACACCTACCGACCTGGGGAGTTCATCTTTCAGTGTCCTATTTTTTTTGCCTTTTCATGCTGTTCATGGGGTTCTCAAGGCAAGAATACTGAAGTGGTTTGCCGTCCCCTTCTCCAGTGGACCATGTTTTGTCAGACCTCTCCACCATAACCCGTCCGTCTTCGGTGTCTACATGGCATGGCTCCTAGTTTCAAGGCTATGGTTAGACAAGGCTGCGGTCCATGTGATCAGATTGGTTAGTTTTCTGTGATTGTGGTTTTCAGTCTGTCTGCCCTCTGATGAAGAAGGATAAGAGGCTCAAGGATGCTTCCTGCTCAGAGAGACTGACTGAGAGGAAAACTAGGTCTTGTTCTGATGGCCAAGGCCATGTTTAGTAAATCTTTAATACAATTTTTTTTTGACAAGTGGAGCTGTGTTCCCTCCCTGCTATTTACCTGGGGCCAAACTATGGTGGAGGTAATGAAGATAATGGCGACCTCCTTCAAAAGGTCCCATGATGCACTGCTGCACTCAGTGCCCCAGCCCTGAAGCAGGCCTCCACCGACCCACACCTCCGCAGAGACTCCTGGACCTCCCTGGCAAGTCTGGGTCACTCTCTTGTGCGGTCACTGCTCCTTTCTCCTAGTCCTGGTGCACAAGGTTCTCTTTGTGCCCTCCCGGAGTCTGCTTCCCCAGTCCTGTGTAGGTTCTGATAGCTCTATAGTGGGTTAATGGCGACCTCCTCCAAAAGGGCTTATGCCATACCCAGGTCTGCTGCACCCCGAGCCCCCGTCCCTGCAGCAGGCCACTGCTGACCTGTACCTCCTCAGGAGACACTCAAACACAGTTCTGTTTCAGTCTCTGTGGGGTCTCTGGGTCCTGGTGCACACAAGGTTAGTTTGAGCCCTCTGAGCATCTCTGGTGGGAGTGGGGTTTGAGTCTAAACGTGATTTTGCCCCTCCTAGCATCTTGCTGGGTCTTCTCCTTTGCCCTTGGATATCTGGTATCTCCTGTTGGCCACTCCAGCACCACACAGCCACCACTCCAGCACCTACCATCTTGCATGAGGACACACACTTACTTATTCCCGAAATGCAGTGGAGAAGGTAGATTAAGGTGTGTAGATTGCTGGCCAGTTTCTCTTGTCCACTCTGGTGTGTACCTTTACCTGAATCCAAGTGGGTGGTCTAGCCCCACTTTCTATATGACCCAATACCACACTGAGATGAGGGCATCTGTGGCTGAGAGGATAGCTCAGCAATGAGGCATAAAGGTATCTCAGGCCCAGAGTATCATTTGAGCAGGGTGAGGGCAGTCAGTACTATTACTTACACGGGCGGTACGTGAGCAGTGGGCTGGTGGCTGACCGGGACTAGGGCTGACCCAGTCTGTGCCCTAATCCACACTGAGCACCTGCACATCCTTCCTGCAGCATCGCCTCCGGGGCAAGTGTAGTGGTGCTGGAGCAGGGAGAATTATGCACCTGGGGGAACATAGCCAGCTTGGACTTGACCTTCAGGGCTTCTGCTCCAGCATCCTGGCACCCGACTCTACTCTGGATACAAAGAAGTGACAGCCACTGAGCAGAGAAGAAACCCCTTCTCACATTGTCTGGGCCCATCCCACTCCAGTCCCACCTCCTACCAAGGTGACAGCTGGCAGCTCTCCTTGAGGGAAGAGGTGACCCATGTTTATGTCAAAGCCAGCTCTTCCACCAAAGCCTCTGGGCACGAGCAGACTGTATTGCCTGTACGTGCAGACTTATGCCCCCAAATAAGGATGTCCTTGCAAGATCACACTATGTAACAGTTTCGCATAATTTCCTAAAGACAAAGAAAGGTAAGCAAATGAAAAGACATAGGAGTTTGTTTTAATTGAAAGGCCAAGAGAAAACCCCTGAAAACAGAACTAATAATCACTTAAATTAGCTAGTACAAAATTAAAAAATATAGTAAAATCAACTATAACTAAAATAAACAGTGAAAGAATATACATGAAAATGTGAAACATTACAATGAAAACATGATATATGGGATACAGGAGTATAGTTGTAGATTTTAACATGACTACCAGTTTAAAACAAATAGATTTATAGGTAAATGTACCTGAAGCCTATGGTAGCAACAAATCAAAAACTAGAGAGAAAGAAACATAAGCTACCACTGAAGAAAATCTTCAAAGCACAGGAGAATTCTACCAAACATATAAAGAAGATCTAATGACTATATATTCTCAGACTATTCCAAAGTTAAAAAGAATGGAACATCCCCCAATTCATTCTATGAGAGCATTATTATCCTAATACCAAAACCAAAATGTGCAGACACTATGAAGAAAGCAAATTATAAGCCAATATCTCTGAAGAATATAGATGTAAAAATAGTCAACAAAGTATTAACAAACCAAACTCAACAATATATAAAAAGGACCATAAGTCATGATCAAATAGGATTTATTTCAGGGATGGAAGGATGATTCAATATTCAAAATCAATCAATATAATACAAACCACATTAACAAAAGGAATGATAAACTCTCTACAAGAAAATGACTAGAACTACTAAATGAATACAGTAGGGTTTCAGGAGACAACACTGATATACAGACGTGTGTTGCTTTCCTATACAATAATAATTACTATCACAAATAGAAAGAAAGAAAACAATCTCATTTAAAATCACACCAAAAAGAATAAAATATAGAGGAGTAAAACCTAACCAAGGAGGTGAAAGACTTACACTCTGAAAACTATAAAATGTTCAAAGGAAACTGAACTGATACAAAGAAATAGAAAAATATCTTGTGATCTTATACTAGTAGTATTAATATTGTTAAAGTGTCCATCAGATCAGTTTGTCAGTCATGTCCAACTCTTTGAGACCCCTTGGACTGCAGCTTGATAGACTTCCCTGTTCATCACCAATTCATGAGCTTGCATAGACTCATGTCTATCAAGTTGGTGACGTCATCCAACCTTCTCATCCTCTGTTGCCTGCTTCTCCTCCTGCCTTTAATCTTTCCCAGCATCAGAGTCTTTTCTAATGAGTCAGTTATTCATATCAGGTGGCCAAAGTATTGGAGCTTCAGCTTCAACATCAGTCCTTCCAATGACTATTCAATGAATAAAATGTCCATATTACCCAAAATAATCCACAGACTTAGTGCAATCCCTTTCAAAATAACCATAGCAACTTTGGGGCTTCCCTGGTAGCTCAGTCAGTAAAGAATCTGCCAGCAGTGCAGAAGACCCAGGTTCGATCCCTGGGTCAGGAAGATCCCTTGGAGAAACAAATGTCAACCCACTCCAGTATTTTCACCTGGGAAATCCTATGGACAGAGGAGCCCAGCAGGCTACAGTCCATGGGGTCACAATAGTTGGACATGACTTAGCAACTAAACCACACCCATAACATTTTTTACAGTGAAAGTCGCTCAGTTGTATCTGACTCTTTGCGACCCCATGGACTATACCATCCATGGAATTCTCCAGGCCAGAATATTGGAGTGGGTAGCCTTTCCCCTCTCCAGGGGATCTTTCCAACCCAGGGACTGAGCCCAGGTCTCCCACATTGCAGGCAGATTCTTTACCAGCTGAGCCACAAGGGAAGCCCAAAAATACTGAAGTGGGTAGCCTATCTCTTCTCCAGCAGATCTTCCTACCCAGGAATCAAACCAGGGTCTCCTGCATTGCAGGCAGATTCTTTACCAACTGAGCTATCAGGGAAGACCCATTTTTAAATTTTCTATAAACATTTTTTATAGAACCAGAACAAATATTCCTAAAATGTATATGGAACCATAAAAGACCCTGAATTACTAAAACAGTCTTGAGAAAACACAACAAAACTGGAGATATGATGCTCCCTGACTTCAGACTACAGCATGATACTGCTACAGAAACCGACATACAGATCAATGTAGCAGAGTAGAGAGCCCGGAGGAAAACATGCAATGCTTCTGGCTAATTAAACTATGACGAAGGAGACAAGAACACACGATGAGGAGAAAACAGTCTCTTCAATAAGTGATACAGAGAAAGCTGGATAGCTATATGTAAAACAATGAAATTAAAACATACTGTTACACCATATATAGAAACAAGCTTAAAATGGATTAAAGACCTAAATGCAGGACTGGAAATCATAAAATTCTCAGAAGAGAACATAGGCAGAATATTCTTTTACAAAAATTGCAATTTTATTTTTTAGATCTGTCTCCTAAGGTAAAGAAAGCAAAAATGAAGTAAAAAACAAAAGCAAATCAAGCAAACAAATAATAAACAAGTGGAACCTAATTAAACTTAAAAGCTTTTGCATAGTAAAGAAAACACTGACAAAAGGAAAAAATAACCTACTGAATGGGAAAAAATATTCACTATTGATTTGGCTGATGAATGGTTAATATCCAAAATATATAAATAGCTCATATGACTCAAAACCAAAAACCAAAAAAACCTGCTCAAATAATGTGCAGAAGATTTGGATAGACGTTTTTCCAAAGATACCCAGGTGACCAACAGGCACATGAAAAGATGCTCAACATCCCTAATCATCAGAGAAATGCAAATCAAGACCACAATGAGATATCATCTCATATCTTTCAAAATGGGCTGCCATTAAAAAGACTATAGATAGTAAGCATTGGCAAAAATGTGGGGGAAAGGGATCCTTTGTACACCGTGATGAGAACATAAATTGGTGCAGCTATAATGGAAAACAGTTCAGAGGTTCCTTAAAATCCTAAAAATAAAACTACCATATGATTCAGCAATTCCACTGCTGGATATATATTCAAAGAAAACAAAAAACATTAGTTCAAATAGATACTTGCTCCCCAAGGTTCTTAGTAGCAGTATTTACAGAAGATAAGATATCTAAGTAACCATAAGTGTCCAGTACCACATGGCAGAAAGTGAGGAGGAGCTAAAAAGCCTCTTGTTGAAAGTGAAAGAGGAGAGTGGAAAAGTTGGCTTAAAGCTCAAAATTCAGAAAACGAAGATCATGGCATCTGGTCCCATCACTTCATGGAAATAGATGGGGAAACAGTAGAAACAGTGTCAGACTTTGTTTTTTGGGGCTCCAAAATCACTGCAGATGGTGACTGCAGCCATGAAATTAAAAGGTGCTTACTCCTTGGAAGAAAAGTTATGACCAACCTAGATAGTATATTCAAAAGCAGAGACATTACTTTGCCGACTAAGGTCCGTCTAGTCAAGGCTATGGTTTTTCCTGTGGTCATGTATGGATGTGAGAGTTGGACTGTGAAGAAGGCTGAGCGCAGAAGAATTGATGCTTTTGAACTGTGGTGTTGGAGAAGACTCTTGAGAGTCCCTTGGGCTGCAAGGAGATCCAACCAGTCCATTCTGAAGGAGATCAACCCTGGGATTTCTTTGGAAGGAATGATGCTAAAACTGAAGCTCCAGTACTTTGGGCACCTTATGCGAAGAGTTGACTCATTGGAAAAGACCCTGATGCTGGGAGGGATTGGGGGCAGGAGGAGAAAGGGACGACCCCGAGGATGAGATGACTGGATGGCATCACAGACTCAATGGACGTGAGTCTGAGTGAACTCCGGGAGTTGGTGATGGACAGGGAGGCCTGGCGTAGTGCGATTCATGGGGTCGCAAAGAGTCAGACACGACTGCGCGACTGAACTGAACTGAACCACAAACAGATCAAGGATATGTGGTAGGTTTATACACGAATATTAGTAAGTCTTTAAAAAGAATAAAATTCTGTCACTTGCAACAACAGGGATGGAGCCAGAGGATATCATGTTTAGTGAAGC
The DNA here is from genome assembly GCA_006408695.1 of Aepyceros melampus. Classification (NCBI taxonomy): domain Eukaryota; kingdom Metazoa; phylum Chordata; class Mammalia; order Artiodactyla; family Bovidae; genus Aepyceros; species Aepyceros melampus. The sequence continues at coordinate 141,795 of SJXQ01005169.1, read as the reverse complement.
AAGTTAGACAGAGAAAGATGAATACTTCACTTATATATGGGATCTGAAAAAAGGAACAGAAGAATGTATATAACAAAGCGGAAACGGACTCACAGACATAGCGAACAAAGGCGTGGTTACCAGTGGGCACAGGGAAGGGGGAAGGGGCAACGCAGGGATGTGGGTTAAGAGTTACAAACCACTGTGTGTAAAAGAAATAAGCAACAGGCTATATCATACAGCACAGAGAAATAGCCGTTATTTTGCAATAACTTTAAATGGAGTATAATCTATGAAAATATTGAATTACTATGTTGTATATCTGGAACTAATATAATATTTAAATCAACTATGCTGCTGCTGCTGCTAAGTCGCTTCAGTCGTGTCCGACTCTGTGCGACCCCATAGACGGCAGCCCACCAGGCTCCCCCGTCCCTGGGATTCTCCAGGCAAGAACACTGGAGTGGCTTGCCATTTCCTTCTCCAGTGCAGGAAAGTGAAAAGTGAAAGTGAAGTCGCTCGGTCATGTCCGACTCTTAGTGACCCCATGGACTGCAGCCTACCAGGCTCCTCTATCTACGGAATTCTTCAAGCAAGAGTACTTTTCAATTTAAAATATAGATTAAAAGTAAACAAAAAGATAGTGTGCCAATAAGGAGAGCTTGGTGAAATTATTGCACACATTCAACTGCCAGCAATGCTACTGTAGTAGGATATTTTTGGAAAGTAACACTTCAGTGTGAATCAACAACTTCAAAATATGTATTCTAAATTGACTCTGTAATCTTACTTCTGGGAATATAACCTATGTAAATAATCTTAATAAATGAAAATGTTGCACACACGAAGATTATTGTAGCATTATTTGCAATAGTGAGTAATTGAAAACAATTTAAACAGAATAAGAATGGTTAAATAATAACAATATCCTGTAGTAAAATGATAAATATGAGCCTTATTTTCAACACAGAAAATGTTTATTATATAATTTTACGTTAAACAATGAAATGTACTTGTACCATGCTTTAAATTATGTAAAATTATGTTTTGAATGGACAAGTTCTGAGTATAAATAAATAAAATAGCTGTTATTTACTGGAGTGGTAGGATTTTGTGTGTTTTTAGCTTTCTCTTGTGTAAAGCTTCTTTAGTGTTATTTTGCTACATGTACAAATTTAAAATAATTCTTTCAAAGCAAGATCTTAAAGATGCTACCAAGGATTGAATTACAAAGCTGATAGGTTCTTCCTTCATGGAATCCACCTGGGATATGTTACAGATATACTTGGCTAATAGGTGTAAAGTCTCATTCTTCTCTTCTCAACTTGGAAATCTCAAGATTAAATCAGAAAGATCCAGTATAAGGATGTTTGGATGATTTTGCTCCAAATTTCACCTTCTAGTTAGACCCACTGTGGGTTAGAAGTTCATCCTCCAGTTGCCAAACAACTGCTAGTTCAAATAAAGTATCAAATTTTCAAAGACAATTGTTACATGACCAGCTGTTGTTTGTATCAGCTACAGAACCACACTGCATTTCACTGTCTTTGTCCACAAGGGTATTTGTTGTTGTAGCACAGACCTCCATCTTTTTAAAATTTTCAACAGGAAAAGTAAGCATCAGAGACACTTTTAAGTACATTCATTTAGATGAAGGACAACCTGACCAAGAGTTTGGGAGGAAACTGGGATGATAGAAAGATGGTATCTTTCCAGGTAGACAGTTCAGTTCAGTCACTCAGTCATGTCTGACTCTTTGCGGTCCCATGGACTGCAGCACGCCAGGTAGACAAGTTTCAGCTTATCTAAGGATAGGACTGTGGGTAAGTCAGGCAGTTCTTCGGGTCTTGGCCTCTGACCTCATCTGAAAAATGTGGAAATTAACACCTACCTTATGTGACTCATGAAGATTCGATGAGATAATGTCTGTAATGCTTTCAGCCCAATATCACCCACACAGGACCTTCTCCTTCAGTTCAGAAACATTTATTGAGCACATACTATCATCCAGGTTAACTGTGAAATGGCCTGGTGGCTCAGACGGTAAAGAGTCTGCCTGCAATTCAGGAGACCCAGGTTCTATTCCTGGGTCAGGAAGATCCTTGGAGAAGGAAATGACTACCCACTCCAGGATTCTTGCCAGGAGAATTTCACAGACAGAGAAGCCTGGTGGGCTACAGTCCATGGGGTCATAAAGGGTCAGATACAACTGAGCGACTAACACATTTACAATTTTTTTTTTTTAATCATCATCCAGGCTAACTGGGAAACGTACAGCATTGATGCTGGGCCAACCAAGTAAACTGACCAGCTCACACAGATGGCTTTGTGTTCATGACAAAATTGTGATCTCTGTTCGTGGCTACCTGGCAGCTAAAAGGCAAATGAAAACAATCCTGACCCTCTGAAAACTATTGTGTAGCATTGGGTGATGATTGCATGACAAATCAGGGAAAAGAGTTTCAGAGGCTCTATCCCTTAATCCAGTAAGCAATTCACACTCTGCAAATGGGAAAACAGCAGCATTTACAGTGGCAAACTTGGCAATTAGCAGAACACAAACAACTAAACTGAGTTTCATTTGACCTAGCTTTGGCCCCCTTCTAGGACTCATTCTCCTTTTAGCTGTGACTCTAGTTCTGGTCAGAACCCTTTGTCCACACAGGAATGGGCCAAAAGAACACTTTCCTCTCCAAGTCTCTTTGTATTGTGTAGATAATTGAGATATTTTGTGGATCACCAATCAATCTTGCGGAAGAGTACAATAAAAGGTTGAGGAATTCTGGTTGTGATCTTTTTCCTCCACAGAGTCGATGTGTGATTTGGGGCAAATAGCTGAAGTTTTCTGAGTCTTCATGTCTTTGAATGGTTTTATCAGCTCTACCAGGTTTCTATTAATAAATAATTCCACAAGCTAGAAAGGAGGAAAAAATATGTTGCAGGGAGTCTTGTGAGCCTAGAGGGAAAAAGATGCTACTGAATCTGTAATCCAGCATGTCTTGACCAAGGCGGTCTCTACATGTGTCCTGTATTCTGCACTGTGCTAAATCCATGCATATAAAACTCACTTATATTGCAAATAAAATTTGCTGTTTTACCAACACTTCAAACTCAGCACTGTTGTGTTCTAGGTTTTTTTTTCCAGAGCAGGGAAAACGTCTGTTCCTTTTCCAACTTCCTGTCTGTTGAGGGAGCTTTAATCCCTGGAGCCATTTTCTATTCACTTTGCTTGACAGGCATCTTCCTACAGCATCTTGTGTTGTGTATATGTGGCCCCTTTTACAGCCCGAAGCGTGCACCCTACACAAGGTCTCGTTGGTCTTCCCAGGATTTCTGTAACAGACGCCACAGTCTGCATTTTCCCCTCTCCAACCTACGACAGCAGAATCTTCCTTAATGCCTATTCTATCTTGATTCTCTTCTGATATAAAGATTCAGGTCACTCCCTATTTCCTCCCATGTTAAGTCTAATTTCCCCTACCTGGCCTTTAAGGATCTCTGCAATTATGTCATTGCTCACCTGGACACTCTTTGTCTTTTCAGAGTAATTTTTCTCCTGTTTCACGAGACCTTTTGGTCTGGTTCATTACAGTATCCGGAAACCCCTTAGCGGCTTTCTGTGTCATTTCTTTCTTTAAATACTGCTAGTTCTGAGGACTCTGTCTGTGTTCCTCTTATCTTTTAGGGACACTCTCTTCTCACAGGGAACTAAACAGTTGGACAATGTTTATAGATGCATGTTCTCTGATCCATAACTTCTCCATCCTTTCTGCAATTATTTCTTTGCTATGACTTCTGAAAATGATGTGAGCAGACCTCTTTTTTGGTTGTGTTGATAGAGCTATAAAATCAACTTTCATGACAAGTTGGAAAAATTAATCTTCTTTATTTTGTCTAAAACACCTGCAGTGTTCTTCTCAAGCTGCCACCTGGCAGAACAGAAGAAAAAATAATTTTCGGGGCCTCAGAAAGCTAAATCTCCAGGCCTCAAGCCCCAAACTTTCCAGATGTCAGAATGGCTGTGTGCTGATTATTATACAAGCAGTTTAAGGAAAACAGAGGAGAGCAGAGATCTCCAGTATTTCTTCTCTCCATAATGTCTCCCTGATCTGATGTATCTGTTCATTGCAAGACAGACAGAAGCATAAAGGACCACATGGCCATCTTGCCTTCTCCATTGTGACCCATTCTCCATGTCCTCCCATATTCAGAGACCTGATAAGTTGACTTTGTTTTCTTATATTTGGACATTTATACATTCTATATATGTGTATATATATGTGTGTTATATATTACACATATATATTATATGTATATTGCATATATTATATGTATTATTTATGTATATTATATACATACTATATGCATATATTATATATACAATATATACCTGTATAATTATATGCATTTATAAAATATATATTTATAATATATATAATGTAAAATATAAACTATAAAAATACACATACTTTATATATAATGTATATACATTATATATGCATAATTATGTGTGTATTATATATGTATATTACATATATATCACACAAACACACATATTATATTTACATATATAGTATACATTGTATATATACATATTAATACATATTTTATATATTGCATGTATATTGCTGCTGCTGCTGCTAAGTCGCTTCAGTCGTGTCCGACTCTGCACGACCCCATAGACGGCAGCCCACCAGGCTCCCCCGTCCCTGGGATTCTCCAGGCAAGAACACTGGAGTGGGTTGCCATTTCCTTCTCCAGTGCATGAAAGTGAGAAGTAAAAGTGAAGTCGCTCAGTCGTGTCCGACTCTTAGCGACTCCATGGACTACAGCCCACCAGGCTCCTCCATCCATGGGAGTTTCCAGGCAAGAGTGCTGGAGTGGGGTGCCATATTACACACACATATATACCCATAATACCTATATATGTGTTACATATATAGGTATTATACATGAATGTCCAGCATCTTTGAACAGCATTGTTTTCATTTTCTCTCCATATCTCACTCTCCATCCCTAAAGCAGATGCCAGACTTGGTTTTCCAGCTTCTCTGTATCAAGGGCAGAACCATGACCTAAGCTCATGATCAGATGTACCACCGGCATGAGACCTGGATTCAGAAGAAAGAGCGTGGAGAAGGAAGTGCTTTCTGCCATGTGTTTCCTGGTGAGCGTGGCGAGCGCAGCAGATGGACAGACTCACCGAGGTCTTGGGCACACAGCTGAGCGCCTCTGCTCTGTGGTAGAGGGATCACTCTTCTGTGCCCTCCAGTGGCATATTTTATAAATCTTTCCCCTTCCCTAAAGATGCTACTCTGAGCTTGTTTTTCTGGCTTTTCTGGAAACTCCATGAACTATTTAATGCTCTTTAGTAATTCTGCTCCAAATAGCCAGAATATATTCACTCTAGTAGCCTAATATACCACCCTTCTATCCCCACATACACATTGACCTTCTTGCCCCAGACACTATTACCTACAATTTTGGAGTCCACATTGATCTTTGATATATGCTAACTAGCAGCTTACAAATATCTGGCTTTAAGGCGGTCTTGCTCATGGAGTCAGGTTTCCATTCTCTCCTGCCATTATCTCAGAATATTTGCAAGAGGAAAGCACTTTGAGAATAATATCAACATGTATCATTTTAATGATTTCTGGAAAGGCCAAGTTAATCTTTTTTCCTTGATGTTCCTGTTTCTATGGGGATTGCCTGATGAATCCACTGGCACAGGAAGTCATGTCCTGGAGACTACAGGCTCTTTGCATGTCAGAGGAATGCTAGACTGGGAGAAAACCCCTCCTCCTTTGGGGCATTTCTTCATATCGACTCTTGAGCCTTGCTCTATCTCATCCTTGCACTTTTGCTTCTGTTGACTACCCTGCAGCCCTGGCCAGGAAAATCCATCCAAGTTCCTGATGATGCTTTCCAAAGTATATGTCCTTCCCAGTGAAATAACACCACGTTCCCTTGTATCTTCCCTTGGTGACTTTAATTCCCATTGCCTTCCCTATGTTTTGTATTCATTTAGCACTTAGAGTTGGTGCTGTGCAGTTTAGCACTTAATCTTGTGATATGTGTCGTCAATTTGCAGGAATAAATCTTTACAGAAAATACTCTGAGAAGTGCAGCTGCCCAATCTAGAATTCAGAATCTTTAAGTTTTTTTTTTTTTTTTTAATTGAGGTACAATTGAGTTACAATGTTGTGTCAGATTCTGGTGAAGGACAAAGTGACTCGGCCATGGAGAGATGGAGAGATGGATGGATTCTTAATACTCTTTTTCCACTGTGGTTTATCAGGATACTGACCATAGTTCCCTACACTACACAATAGGACTCTGTCATTTATCCATTCCATATACAATAGTTCATATCTGCCAGTCCCTAGAACTCAGAATCTTGATTGTGACAGAGTTAATTAAGCCAACTCTTTATGCATCATAATAGAAATAATACAAAGGGACTTGTTTCTTTATCTAAGAACTCTATGCTTGTATATCTCTACCTTGAGTCCAAAGTCAGTAAAATGTAAAAAGCAAAAATGTTCAAAGAAGAAACTTAGTATGCAGGCGATTTTGCTGATGACTCCAGAAGCATTTCAGAATACATTTAATGCCTCAGAATCTTTATTTAAATTTGGGTGATCTTTGTGTTGTAGATATGCTTGAGTGGCAGTTAATAGAGAACTCCAAATACCCAAGTTTAGTATTTGATTGTTTCGACAGTTCTGGGTCCTCATCGCACAAAGAACAATGTAATCACCAGCTCCTTCTCTGTACATAACAACAGGAATGGCCTTCAATTGTTATTCCAGAAGCATGGGTGGACTTTCCCACAGAGTATCAAGGTACTGGGAATCACATGTCTTTTTCCCTAGACTGGCCCATCAAGCCAAGATGAAAAACAATCAGCTTTCAATTTCCTGTTCTTGTTTGTTTTCTGCCCAGCATACACAGAAAAGGCACTTAAACAAACTTTTGGATTACGTTTTCAAGGGCATCTTTCTATTTCTGCCTGCAAAGCATTTGGGAGCTAGTTGTTCCTGGGCCCCAGGAGCCCATTTTTATTATTTTAATGTGGGTGTCTTCAAGCAAACAACCTCAAACACTCAACCCTAGCCCCTCAACCCACCACCATTTGCTAAATGAAGCAAAACACCATAAAGGTCTTAATGATGTGGATTTATCTCTTAACTGTTGTTTTGAGATCACAACAAATCATTAAAATCATTAAGTCTTCTGGCTAAATTAGAGCACAGATCTTCTGGAGTGCAGGGCCAATGTGGTTTCCTCCATAACACTCTCCCTCTACCCCTCTTCACTCCCATAACCTCATCACTATTCTTCTCAGATTTCGTCCATGTGGAAAGAATTGGCTTCATATATTCAAAGTTACACTTTTAAACAGCTTTGTTACCTCCCTGCATGCCCATTCCTCCCCCGTCCCCCAGAGCTACTGCCCTAAGAAATGTAGGCAGCAGAGAGCTAAGCAAAGGGGTTTAGATCAGTGCTGACTCTGGGACCCAGCACAGCAAAGGGTAACAGAGGAAAAAACTAGCCAGCAGAGATCTGGCTCTCCCAGCTTGCCTGTGCACTCATCACTCACCTTTGGTCCAACAACGGTGGAGGATGTATCACAGACGCCACCGTCAGAAGTAAATGAGGGTAGAACTGAGACTCATTCTGTTTCTTCTTAGGTCTGTCCCTTACTCTCTGCCCAGCCCATTCAGTCCCACCAAAATGGCGGTAAGGACACAGGTCCTCAGTTTCTGACCCAGGGAACGGAAGCATGAAAACCATGGAATCTCAAAAACAAGTCTCAGGAAATGAATGGGGTCTCTCAAGCCTACATACATATTGAAGTTTATACATGCCCATTTTTCTAGAATATCTTTATGCGGTACTTGAGGAGACTGGGGACAACATTTACTCATCTCTCCTCTAGGCAAGAAGAACAAAGGGATATGTATAATGCAGTGAAGAGCTGCTTTAAGAGATCCAGTGCCTGATAAGGATAGTTCAGTCGCTCAGTCGTGTCCGACTCTTTGCAACCCCATGAATCGCAGCACGCCAGGCCTCCCTGTCCATCACCAACTCCCGGAGTTCACTCAGCTCACGTCCATTGAGTCCGTGATGCCATCCAGCCATCTCATCCTCAGTCATCCCCTTCTCCTCCTGCTCCCAATCCCTCCCAGCATCAGGGTCTTTTCCAATGAGTCAACTCTTCGCATAAGGTGGCCAAAGTACTGGAGCTTCAGTTTTAGCATCATTCCTTCCAAAGAAATCCCAGGGTTGATCTCCCTCAGAATGGACTGGTTGGATCTCCTTGCAGTCCAAGGGACTCTCAAGAGTCTTCTCCAGCACCACAGTTCAAAAGCATCAATTCTTCTGTGCTCAGCCTTCTTCACAGTCCAACTTTCACATCCATACATGACCACAGGAAAAACCATAGCCTTGACTAGACGGATCTTAGTCGGCAAAGTAATGTCTCTGCTTTTGAATATACTATCTAGGTTGGTCAATATTTTTCTTCCAAGGAGTAAGCGCCTTTTAATTTCATGGCTGCAGTCACCATCTGCAGTGATTTTGGAGCCCCAAAAAACAAAGTCTGACACTGTTTCTACTGTTTCCCCATCTATTTCCCATGAAGTGATGGGGCCAGATGCCATGATCTTCGTTTTCTGAATGTTGAGCTTTAAGTCAACTTTTTCACTCTCCTCTTTCACTTTCAACAAGAGGCTTTTTAGCTCCTCCTCACTTTCTGCCATAAGGGTGGTGTCATCTGCATATCTGAGATTATTGATATTTCTCCCAGCAATCTTGATTCCAGCTTGTGTTTCTTCCAGTCCAGCATTTCTCATGATGTACTCTGCATATAAGTTAAATAAGCAGGGTGACAATATACAGCCTTGATGTACTCCTTTTCCTATTTGGACCCAGTCTGTTGTTCCATGTCCAGTTCTAACTGTTGCTTCCTGACCTGCATACAGATTTCTCAAGAGGCAGGTCAGGTGTTCTGGTATTCCCATCTCTTTCAGAATTTTCCACAGTTTATTGTGATCCACACAGTCAAAGGCTTTGGCATAGTCAATAAAGCAGAAATAGATGTTTTTCTGGAACTCTCTTGCTTTTTCAGAGGATGCTGGCAATTTGATCTCTGGTTTGTCTGCCTTTTCTAAAACCAGCTTGAACATCAGGGAGTTCACGGTTCACGTATTGCTAAAGTCTGGCTTGGATAAGGATAGTGAGTTAAAAAGGGTTTAGGTTAAACTCAGCTGGATGAAGTGATTCAAGCTTAGCTTACACTAACTGCTGAGCTAAGTTACAGTAACACATAGATCAGTGCTGGTCAGCCACAAGGAGATGTCCCATTAAAGACTATCTAACAATCTCCTTGGGAGCCTAGGGTTTTCTAAGCTAAACCAACTTTACAGAGAGGTTAATTTTGCGTCTAGTAACCAGTGTGCTCTCTGTATAGTCAAAGCTCATTTGTTACAAAGCAGGGGAACCCAAATTTCTGAAAATTCTATAGCTTGAATTTAGATGCCAAGGTTATGTGTGAAATCTAAGTGTATGATTTACTCTTAGGATGAAAAAGTTGGCTTAAAACTCAACATTCAAAAAACTAAGATCATGCCATCCAGTCCCATCCCTTCAAAGCAAATAGATGGGGAAACAATGGAAACAGTGAGAGACTTTATTTTGAGGGGCTCCAAAATTACTGCAGATGGTAACTACAGCCATGAAATTAAAAGAAACTTGTTCCTTAGAAGAAAAGCTATGACAAACCTAGACAGCATATTAAAAAGGAGAGACATCACTTTGCTGACAAAGGTCCATCTAGTCAAAGCTATGGATTTTCTAGTAATCATGTACGAATGTGAGAGCTGGGCTATAAAGAAAGCTGAGCACTGAAGAAACCGTGCCTTTGAAATGTGGTGTTGGAGAAGACTCCAGAGAGTCCCTTGGACTGCAAGGAGATCCAACCAGTCCATCCTAAAGGAAATCAGTCCTGAATATTCATTGGAAGGACTGATGTTGAAGCTGAAACTCAAATACTTTGACTACCTCATGTGAAGAACTGACTCACTGGAAAAGACCCTGATGCTGGGAAAGACTGAAAGCAGGAAAAGGAGATGACAGAGGATGAGATGGTGGCTGGCGTCACCAACTCGATGGACATGAGATTGGGTAAGCTCTGGGAGTTGGTGATGGACAAGGAGGCCTGGTGTGCTACTGTCCATGGGGTTGCAAAGAGTTGGACACAGCTGAGTGACTGAACTGAACTGAGTGAGGTACTTTTGCTGGGGATGCTGTCCTGGCCAACACTAAATGGTAAACTCCTTGTCCCGTGCAGAATGACTAAGCCCAACCTGTGCTTGTAAGGATGGTGAATTAGAAAGAGTCATAAAAAGGGGGAAAAATCAGCCTACTGGAGTGGTGAGAAACTCTTAACTCCCTTCCATGGTTGGCAGTTTTACCCATCTTTTCTCCAATGGGCTTCCAGAAGAACAGGAGTGGACATTAAAGCTCCCTTGTGTGTTAATCACATTCTGTGAAACCAAGTGTGTGTGTGTGTGTGTGTGTGTGTGTGTGTACAAGTTCATTTTATCTAAATAGAAGAATCTGCTCTGAGCTGTATCTTCGGTACTGGAAAATTACTCTTTTATCAGGCAAATTCAAGGGCCAAATGAAGGACGATAGAATATAAATTCAATGACCTTTTGTAGACAGGCAAAGTCAAGAGGATGAGAGGCTGTGAGCTGGGCAAAAGGAATATGTGTCTACCCAAAGCTGCTGCTTGTAGGAGAGAGAAGCGTAAGGTGAACATAAAGGGCATTGGTTTCCCACTTCAGAGCAGCTCTACATGCAGCCTCAGAGAGAGGGATGTCTGTGTTTGGCACATCCATCTGAGTTCGTTTCTCTGGGCAACTTGGGAGCACTTGCTTCAGGCCCATCTCTGTGGGCAAGTCTCACACGACGTGGCCCTGCTACGTCACTACAGACCTCCGGTTGTCTTTGTTGTGCTTTTTCTCAGTTCCGGAAATTGTGAGAAAGAGAATGAGGCAGAGAGGATTGGGAGAGGGCAGGAAACACATTTAAGGGTAAACGTCCTGAGTGGCCCCTGTGTGTGTGCTGCCCCAAGCCTGCCCGTCCACGCCACGCCATCCCCATCACGCCACCCCTTGTCATTTTCTCGGCGAGCCTGGGCACTCGGAGGCGGTCACCCTTGTACAGTGAGGCCGAAGGAGCCGTGAGAGGCAGCTGGCAGGCAGTGTTTACAGCCCAGTCATCCCACCGGGGCTGCCACGTGACCCCAGCGCCCAGCTCTGGGGGGCGGGCACAGGAATCCCTCAGCAGATGTCCTCTTTTGCTCCAGAGCCTCTTCCAGGCCAGCCCAGGTTGGCGTCTGCCCTACTGCCCCACCACGACCCCCCCAAGAACCGCAGTAAAGGACAGCATCAGTGGTGGCGGGAGGGAAGGGCACACAGAGTGCTTCCACAAGCTTTCCCTTGATTCCTCCTCTCACCAGTTCTGTGAAGCATTATGATCTGCCCTTTACAGCCAAGCAAACTCAGGCAGAAAGGGTTAAGGGACTGGTAGGAGATCACGAAACTGAAAGTGAAAATGAACTCACTCAGTCCTGTCCGACTCTTTGCAACCCCATGTACTATAGCCTACCAGGCTCCTCCATCCATGGGATTTTTCTTGATTCCTCCTCTCACCAGTTCTGTGAAGCATTATGATCTGCCCTTTACAGCCAAGCAAACTCAGGCAGAAAGAGGTTAAGGGACTGGTAGGAGATCACGAAACTGAAAGTGAAAATGAACTCACTCAGTCCTGTCCGACTCTTTGCAACCCCATGTACTATAGCCTACCAGGCTCCTCCATCCATGGGATTTTCCAGGCAAGAATACTGGAGTGTGTTGCCGTTTGGTAGGAGATCATAGAGATGGTAAAATGCACAGTTGGCATTTAATTGCCAGATTCACCCAGCTCTGATGGTGGGACTTGGCCACCAACACAGTTGACTGGCCTGGTTGAGCTTGTTAAGATAAAGGACAAATTGTCCAGGGTACTGGCTGACCTCTCAGGACAAACTGGACGAATAGGAGGGCCAACTGCCTCACACACACACACACACACACACACACAGTTACACTCCCTGGTCTGCTTTTTTGTTTTTGTTTTTGTTTTTTTTTTTCCAATCTTGCTCTCTCTCAGATCACTGTAGTCTTGTGTCTACACATCCCCCAGGCCTCTGTGACTCTCTCTCCTTGAGACATACAGGCCGCCAGTTATAGTTGTAATCATAGGTCCTTAACCGAGGAATTATTCAGCTGGCAGGTATGACTTTGGTTATTACATCTTTCCCTATCTTTTTTGTTTGTTTGTTTGTCTGGGACAACAAAAGCAGGACAGGCACTCAGACTTGGTTCAGATTCTGGGAAGTGGATTGTGGTCCCAGCTGGCATCTCTCTGCCTCCATTATAAGGCCATCTTGCACTGAAGTTTTTTGTTTAGGCTTGGTGCAGAGCTGGGCATGTAGGAAGAGCTTATCCGATGTTTCTATCAGAAACATCTTTTCAAAATATCCACTTTTATTATATCACTCTTCTGATAAAAAACTTACAATGGCTTCCGGTCTGCTGCCACAAGGCCATGCACACAGGGGCCCCCATTCCAGCCTATGTCGAGCACAGAAAAGGAGGGGCATTTCATTTCTACCTAGTCGTCTTCTTCCAACGGATTCCTCTGGCTGAAGTCCCTCTCTGCTCTTTCACAACTACAGGTTCAAGCGCCAGCTCCTCCGAGCAGCTGTGCCTCGCTAGTCATTCCAGCCATCTGGAGCTTTCTTCTTGAGTTCAAGTTTCTGTGTCTGAACAAGTCTAGGCGTGTGACCACAGTCTCTCTTATTTTGATACCTTATACTTCCTGGATAATGTCTTACAAATTGTAAATCCATCAAGTACCAAGATCACATCTGTGCCTCGCTAGTCATTCCAGCCATCTGGAGCTTTCTTCTTGAGTTCAAGTTTCTGTGTCTGAACAAGTCTAGGCGTGTGACCACAGTCTCTCTTATTTTGATACCTTATACTTCCTGGCTAATGTCTTACAAATTGTAAATCCATCAAGTACCAAGATCACATAGCGAATGCTTTCTGTATTATCCAGAGTGCTAGCCTGATGTTAGGAAATAATAAGGATTTTTAAAAAAAATTAAATTAAATTAAATGAAAATTATATTTTAGTCAGAGCTTACACAGGATATTACTTATCATTCTTAAATGTATGAACCCCTCGTAGAGAAGACACGTTTCTCATAAACCTCCAATATTTATTTTTATTGCGTCACTTAAGCATGTAAACATAAAACTAAGTATCAACTTCTAATAAACACTTCAGGCTCTTAAATCACTATAAAACCCAAACAGATTTATAAATAATAGTATAAACGCTGTAAAGTTTAAATTAACAGTGTAAGTTTATCGTGATGTATGATGTTTGTTAAAGCAAATCACATCAACATCAATGATAGGGAATTGCTCTGACCCATGTTTTTCACCCACTCCAGTAATTTTGCCTGGAGAATCCCATGGACCGAGGAGCCTGGCGTGCTAAGTCCATGGGGTCAGACACGACTTAGTGACTAAACCGTCACCACCACCACGTTCTTTGGAGATCTTGACCTTGGTATGATTCATTTCTTATATCACTCTCCCGTGTTCAGTACATAATACAGCAAAACCTTTATTTCTTCTGCATGGTATCAGGTCAGTGTGGATTTTTTTAGCCAAATGACACTGTTATTTTTGAGTCTGTTTTCTTCCTCCTACCTGAGACAAGGTCATGATGTGCTGAAACAATTTGTCTGTGTTTGGGTTTATGTAATCACCCACGGGGTCTAGATATGCTTATGTTAATTTTTTATTATCTATGAAATTAAAAATTCAGATTAAAATAATTTATAAGAAAGCTTTTGGACCATCTATAGAATTTATCTGTAGATACCTTGTTGAGTAACACTGTCTAATGGGAGAAGAATTAAAGCAGAAAAAAAATGGAATTATTCTTTCCTTTCCATGGAAGTCTGTTGGCTAGAGATGCATCATCTCATTTGTTTCTGTTGCTAACTATACTACTTTAAAATTGTTACTGAAATTTGTCTTACAGACACAAAGTGACATATTTATCACAGAAAATTTAAAAGTTATTTATAGTTTTTTCAAGAAAGAAACCCTGAAAACCTCAGAATCCACCTTGCAGAGATAACCACTGATATCCCTGTGACAGTAATACTTCTTCTATTGCTGCTAATAACATTAACAATAGCCACAAATTGATAACTACATGTCAGCCAATATTCAAAGCATTTTGTATATACTAATTTATTTGCTCTACAAAAAAACCTTATGGCATTGATACTAGCAGTATTCCTATTTTATAGTGAACTGAGCCTTAAAGAGTGTTGACTGAAAAAGAAAAGCACAACCTAAAATCTGTGAATTATGTTTTACTCAGTGAATCAATTGAGGATTTAAGCCCAGAAGTAGCCACTCAGACAGCTCTGAGAGAGGGACTGTTTCAAAGAGGTAAGGAAGGATTCAGGATATATAGGAAATTTTCCAACAAAAACCAGGTAGTTAAAACATCAAAAGTTACTTAAAGAAAAACCAGATATCTCAGTCAATGAATTTTCTATATTTCATAATTATGAAATATTTTCATAATTCTATGGGAAAATGCAAGAGTCTGGGCTCACTGAAATTATTCCTTTGATATTTAGAGCAAATATCCTGGTTTTTCCATCCTGAAACCTCTCAGAGTACACAGTTGGGCAGCTGCAATGGCAGAAGGTCTGATGGCTGAAACAGTCGTTGTTTACTGACAAGAGTTTAAGTAACTTTCAAGCATATAATTACTCTAAGTTGTAGAGCAAGTTTCTAACTGAGGCAGAATAAAACAGTATCCAAATAAAGCAAATTAAGTCAAATATAGGATCACTTATTTTTCTTACATATACATTACACATATTTTTGTGTTGATACCAATAATTTTATAGATATCAGAAGAGTATATTCCATTATATAAATAGATCATATTATCAACCAATATTCCATTGACAGCATTCTAGGTAGTTTTCAATCTTTGGGTATTTTGAGTATTATAGAAAGCTTTCCATCTTTGAGTATTATAAAAAGAGTATATATAAAATTTATATACTCAGCATTTGAATATATAAAAGATGAACATTCTTAGACCTTAATCTTTGAGCATATTCTTATGAGGGAAATATTTTTTATTTCTTATTTTGCTGAAGAATCTAAGAAGAAAAGAATATGGAAATTTCAGCGTCCTCAATCTAACACTGTTGGAAGTGCTGACTTTATTCACTGGAAGAGTACTTCGTTTCACACAATGTTCAATTATATGTTTTTTTTTAAACACTCAATCAAAAAGTTTACTTTTCCATAGTGCTAATAGGGGCTTTTCAGCTCTAAGTACACAGGAGAATGAGCTACTATAAAATCTAGAGTAACTCTGAAATAAGTGTCCTCAATTTTCAAACTTAAGAAGCCTCCATTTGGTTGTTCTAAATCAGAAATCGCTGTTCCCAGTGGGTAGGTGGCACTTCGCTAGGTACTCTGTTTTAGCTGTTTATTTGCAGGAGGAAAAGGGAGTAAAGGTTTTGGACTAACCGCATATCTTTTTTCTTTTGCAAGCCTAGTTCTAATTGTTAGTCTTCAAACATTTTAATTTGTCAAAGTAATACACACACATTGTCGGAGTTAAACACTACTAAAAGCTTTTGCTTTTGGTAGGTGGAGGGAAGTCCCCTTTCCATCAAGTTCTACTCTCCAGAGGCAACAAATTCTAACGCTTCTTTGTCGTCTTTCTTTCCCCCCGTCTCTTCAGTTCTCCACCTCCCTACTCCTTCACTCCTTCTTCCTCCCCTTCCTCAACCTCTTTCTCATCCTTCTCCACCTCCTTAGACCACAGTTTCTGAATACAAGGTTCTGTATATTCAAATATATCAGATGGTCTGTAAGTTCATTTCCTATTATTTCATTTCCCTCCTGCCCTGGAAATGTTCTTTCAGGGTCTCTCTAGATCCCTGCTCCAATCTGGACTGGTTAATCTCCAAGTCTATTCACTTTATCCTATTTTAGAGCTCCTATTTCCTGGCTTCTGTGCGTTCTTTTTCCTTGGTTTTCTTATTTTGAAGGAACCTACCTTCTAGAGTCTTCCAAGGAAAAGGGATCATTAGAAGCAAATTTTTTGAGACCCTACATTACTCCATTGTCACACTTAATCCCTCATTCAGGTACATTGAGCATATTGTGTGGAAAAGCATTATCTCTCGGAATTTGAAGGCACTGCTCCGTTTTCTTCTGGCTTCTGTTGTTGCAGTTGAGATGTTCAATGTCATTCAGATCCTGGATACTTTGGATGTGACTTCTTTTCTCTATCTTTGGAAGTTAATAGGTTACTTTTCTCCCTAAAGTTGAATAGTTTTATAAAGTTGTGACTTGTTAAGATCTTTTGTGATTCATTGGTATTGGCACATATTTAAAATAAAAACTCCTTAATATCTGGCACTTACTAGAGTATTCATTTCTTAATTTATTTCTTCTTTCTATAATCCTCTATCAAATGTTAGATTTAGTTCATTAATCCTATTTTTAAAATTTTATGGCTCCTATTGACCATACTTTTGTGTTATCGTCCAACTTCCTTTAGGTTGTCTCAACTCAACTCTCCATTCTTCTATTTAAGTTTTATTTTAAATTACCTGTTATGTACCTAATATCCAGGAGAATTTCTTACTCCAAGAATCTTCTTTTCCCTCCTCTTTTTCTCCTCCTCCTCCTTCCTCCCACTCACTTTCTCTTCCCCCTCTTCCTTTTCTCCTGCCACCCTTTTTCCACGCTCCTCTCTATCCTCTTCATAATACCATCTTCATAATATCATGATATCATATTCTTCTCTTTGGAAGTAGTATCTCCTATCTCTCTGGGAATATTAATTATAATTTAAGTGTTCCTCCCTTTCTCTGCTTTATTTATTGAGTTTCATTTTCCTTGTTTGTTTTATTTATGTCTTTCACATTACTTGATACTTGACTATCTATTTCTATTTATGATTTAAACACTACAAATTTTGTTTTAAGGTGATAGAGTTTTCTGTTTAGTCACTAAGTCATGTCCAACTCTTTGTGATCCCATGGATTGTAGCTCACAGTAGTGAAAGACAGGGAAGCCTGGTGTGTCCATGGGGTCCTGGCTGGTTTGATCTCCTTGAAGTCCAAGGGACTCTCAAAAGTTCTCCAGCACCACAGTTTGGAAGCATCATAGGCTCCTCTGTCCATGAGATTTTCCAGACAAGTATACTGGAGTGGGTTGCCATTTCCTTTTCCAGGGAATCTTCCAGACCCAGGGATCAAACCTGCGTCTTCTGCATTGCCAGCTGGCTCTTTACGGACCAAGCCACTGCGAAAGCCTCTTAATATAGTTTTCTAAGCTTGCCAGGTAATTTTATGCATGTTTGAGGTAGGCTCTACTATAGGGTAGCCTATATTGCTGCTCATTATTCAGTTGTTAAGTCATGTTTGACTCTTTGGGACCCCATGGACCAAGCACACCAGGCTTCCCTGTCTTTCACTGTCTCTCAGAGTTTGCTAAAGCTCATGTCCATTGCATTGATGATGCCATCCAACCATCTCAACCTGTTGCCCACTTCTCCTCTTGCCTTCAACCTTCCCAGGATCAGGGTATTTTCCAATGAGTCAGCTTTTCCTACTAGGGGGCCAAAGTATGGGAACTTCAGCTTCATCATCAGTCCTTCCAATGAAAATTTAGGATTGATTTCTTTTAAGATTCACTGGTTTCATCTCCTTACAGTCCAAGGGACTCTCAAAACTCTTCTTTAGCACCACAGTTTGAAAGCATCGATTCTTTGGTGCTCAGCTTCTTTATTATCCAGCTCTCACATCCATATATGACTACTGGAAAAACAAAAGTCTTGTCCAGATGAACCTTTTGTCAGCAGAGTGATATCTCTAATACACTGTCTAGGTTTGTCAAGCTTTTCTTTCAAGGAGCAAACATCTTTTAATTTTGTGGTTGAAGTCACTGTCTGCAGTGATTTTGGAGCCCAAGTAAATAAAATCTGTCACTGTTTCCACTTTTTCTCCTTCTATTTGCCATGAAATGATGGGACCAGATGCCATGATCTTAGTTTTTGAGTATTGAGTTTTAAGCCTTCCTTTATATTCACCTCTTTCACCTTCATCAAAAGGTTCTTTACTCCTTTTGCTTTCTGCCATTAAAGTGGTATTTTCTGAATATCTGAGGTTATTGATTTCTCTCCTAGCAATCTTTATTCCAGCTTGTGCTTCATTCAGTCCAGCATTTGTCATGATGTACTCTGCATATAAGTTAAATAAGCAGGGTGGCAATATACAGCCTTGAAGTACTCCTTTTGTAATTTTTAACCAGTCTATTGTTCCATGTCCAGTTTTAACTGTTGCTTCTTAACCTGCATACAGGTTTCTCAAGAGAGAGACAAGGTGGTCTGGTATCCCCATCTCTTTAAGAATTTTCCAGTTTGTTGTGATCCACACAGTCAAAGACTTCAGCATAGTCAATGAAGCAGAAGTAGATATTTTTCCGGAATTCCCTCACTTTTGCTATGATCCAACAGCTGTTGGCAATTTGATCTATGGTTTTTCTGCCTTTTTAAAATACAGTTCGTACATCTGGAAGTCCTCCTTTCACATACTAATGAAACCTAGCTTGAAGGAGTTTGAACATTACTTTGCTATCATGCATTCTATATTAAGAAACATCACATAATAGTATCTGTGTGTTTCATTTTGAGTCTGTAGCTACTCTCCAAAGAAGGTTCTTCCCTGCCATGGGTAACACAGAAGTAGCTGAGTGGATGGGCAGAATAAGGATAATAATGCAGATTTAAAACAGAATTTCCACCAATCTTCCTGATTTATGCTCCACATCTTATTCCAATTCGTTTTATTTGATGTCTATGATTCTGAACGTTTCTGTGTTTCCTTTGGGTAAAGCAGCTTACCCCACTGGTTGCCCTATCTCTGTTCAGCTGAGTTTTGAAATTTATTACTATTTATTCATCACTTCTGGTTTTCACATATTCTACTTGTGAGTTACAAGTGTCCTGCATTCATTAAATGCAGAATTTATGTGTCTCCTTCTTTTGTGTGTGTGTGTTGACACTTGACATCTTAATCCACTTAAATCTAAAATACTCTCCTAATTTTTAATCTATTTTTTAATTGGAAGAACACTGCTTTCAGTGTTATGCTTGTTTCTGCCTTATGACAATGCACATCAACCATAATTATACATATATCCCCTCCCTCCTGAACCTCTCTCCCCTCCGTTCGACCCTATGCCTGTTGGCCATCACAGAGCACCAGGATGCACTCCCTGTGTTATACAATGACTTCTCACCAGTTATCTTTTTCCATATGGTTGTGTATGTATGTTGGTGCTACTTTCTCCATTCATCCTCCTCTCTCCTTTCCCCAGTGTGTCCACAGTCTTATTCTTTATATCTATGTCTCCACTCCTTCCTTGCAAATAGATTCATCAACACAATTTTTATAGAATCCATATATATATGCAACGGTATACTATACTTGTTTTTCTCTTTCTGACTTACTTCATTCTGTGTAACAGGCTCTAGGTTCATCCACCTCACTAGTACTGACTCAAATTTGTTCTTTTAACAGCAGACTGGTTCCAAATAGGAAAAGGAGTACACCAAGGCTGTATATTGTCACCCTGCTTATTTAACTTATATGCAGAGAACATCATGAGAAACGCTGGACTGGAAGAAACACAAGCTGGAATCAAGATTGCCGGGAGAAATATCAATAACCTCAGACATGCAGATGATACCACCTTATGGCAGAAAGTGAAGAGGAACTAAAAAGCCTCTTGATGACAGTGAAAGAGGAGAGTGAAAAAGTTGGCCTAAAGCTCAACATTCAGAAAACATTTCTGTTTTATTGACTATGCCAAAGCCTTTGACTGTGTGGATCACAATAAACTGTGGACAATTCTGAAAGCGATAGAAATACCAGACCACCTAACCTGCCTCTTGAGAAATCGGTATGCAGGTCAGGAAGCAACAGTTAGAACTGGACATGGAACAACAGACTGGTTCCAAATAGGAAAGGGAATACGTCAAGGCTGTATATTGTCACCCTGCTTATTTAACTTCTATGCAGAGTACATCATGAGAAACCCTGGACTGGAAGAAACACAAGCTGGAATCAAGATTGCCGGGAGAAATATCAATAACCTCAGATATGCAGATGACACCACCCTTATGGCAGAAAGTGAAGAGGAACTAAAAACCCTCTTGATGAAAGTCAAAGAGGAGAGTGAAAAAGTTGGCTTAAAGCTCAACATTCAGAAAACAAAGATCATGGCATCTGGTCCCATCATTTCATGGGAAATAGATGGGGAAACAGTAGAAACAGTGTCAGACTTTATTTTTGGGGGCTCCAAAATCACGCAGATGGTGTTGCAGCCATGAAATTAAAAGATGCTTACTCATTGGAAGAAAAGTTATGACCAACCTAGAAAAGCAGAGACATTACTTTGCCGACTAAGGTCCATCTAGTCAAGGCTATGGTTTTTCCTGTGGTCATGTATGGATGTGAGAGTTGGACTGTGAAGAAGGCTGAGTGCTGAAGAATTGATGCTTTTGAACTGTGGTGTTGGAGAAGACTCTTGAGAGTCCCTTGGACTGCAAGGAGATCCAACCAGTCCATTCTGAAGGAGATCAACCCTGGGATTTCTTTGGAAGGAATGATGCTAAAGCTGAAGCTCCAGTACTCTGGCCACCTCATGCGAAGAGTTGACTCATTGGAAAAGACCCTGATGCTGGGAGAGATTGGGGGCAGGAGGAGAAGGGGACGACCAAGGATGAGATGGCTGGATGGCATCACTGACTCAATGGACATGAATCTGAGTAAACTCCGGGAGTTGGTGATGGACAGGGAGGCCTGGCGTACTGTGATTCATGGGGTCACAAAGAGTCGGACATGACTGAGCGACTGAACTGAACTGAACTGAAGATCATGGCATCTGGTCCTATCATTTCATGGGAAATAGATGGGGAAACAGTGGAAACAGTGTCAGACTTTATTTTGGGGGGCTCCAAAATCAATGCAGATGGTGACTGCAGCCATGAAATTAAAAGGCGCTTACTCCTTGGAAGGAAAGTTATGACCAACCTAGATAGCATGTTGAAAAGCAGAGACATTACTTTGCCAACAAAGGTTCATCTAGTCAAGGCTATGGTTTTTCCTGTGGTCATGTATGGATGTGAGAGTTGGACTGTGAAGAAGGCTGAGTGCCGAAGAATTGATGCTTTTGAACTGTGATGTTGGAGAAGACTTGGGAGTCCCTTGGACTGCAAGGAGATCCAACCAGTCCATTCTGAAGGAGATCAGCCGTGGGATTTTTTTGGAAGGAATGATGCTAAAGCTGAAACTCCAGTCCTTTGGCCACCTCATGTGAAGAGTTGACTCATTGGAAAAGACTCTGATGCTGGGAGGGATTGGGGGCAGGAGGAGAAGGGGACAACCGAGGATGATATGGCTGGATGGCATCACGGACTCGATGGACATGAGTCTGAGTGAGCTCTAGGAGTTGGTGATGAACAGGGAGGCCTGGAGTGCTGTGATTCATGGGGTCACAAAGAGTAAGACACGACTGAGGGACTGAACTGAATATTCCCTTGTGTAATGCACCGCTTCTTCTTTATCCATTCATCTATTGGTGGACATCTAGGTTGCTTCCATGTCCTGGCTATTGTAAATAGTGCTGCTATGAACTTGGGGTACATATATCTTTCTCAGTTATGACTGTCTCAGAGTGTATGCCCAGTAGTGGGATTGCTGGGTCATATGGTAGTTTTATTCCTAGTTTTTTTTGTTTGTTTTTAAGGAGTCTCTTACTGTTCTCCATAGTGGCTGTATCAATTTACATTCCCACCAACAGTGCGGAAGCATCCTCTTTTCTCCATATCTTCTCCAGCATTTATTATTTGTAGATTTTTGATGATGGCCATTCTGACTGGCATGAAGTGATGCCTCATTGTAGTTTTGATTTCATTTCTCTAATGATTAGTGATCTTGAGCATATTTTCTTGTATCTATCAACCATCTGTTCTCTTATTTTTAAAAGCTTCTTTAAAAGTAAAATAGACTCCTATTAAGAGGATGCGTTTAGGTTAGAGCCAGTGGTCTTTTAGAGTAGAGAGAGACCACTAGACCACTATAAAGAATCCACACAAAGACTAGAATGATCAATTACTTAGTGAGATTTTTTTTTTAGAATTACTCCATGAGATAAATTCCGTAGTTTTACCTAAAATTTCCTCCTAGAGTATTTCTCTGTACCCCATCATCATGTGTATGACTTCACCTGCTAAAGTTCATGTTTAGATGCTGTGTTCTCCATGAAGCCATCTCTGATCATCATAGCTAATAATAATCTTTCCATTCTCTGAAATATATGGCATTTGACGTATCATTTTCTTATGCTCGTTATTTATATTTACATATTTACCCAGAATTGTAATTATGTTTACATATCTCCAGCAGGAGCATTTTTACATGAATTCTCTACTCCCTTTATCCTTGAAGATTGGATTCATATCTGTTTGTCTTTGAAGAGCTCTTGGCTCCTAACATAGTGCCTAGGAAAGAGCATGTTCACAGATAATGCTGAACAAATGTGCGAAAGTGCAGATGGTGCCACAGTCTGCTTTTGGAAAAATAGAGGCGCACTTGGAGGTTTTCCATTTTGCTATAATTAGGAAATTTAACCAAGAATGGATCAAGTGCACTTCTTACCTGTAACTTTCTGTGTATTCTGAAATTTGAGCAAGAACTATGATAGTTCTTTCTGTATCACATTTGCTGTATCACAAATGTTCCTCTGAAGTTCTTCACTGGGATTGTTATCTTCTTAGGAATAATCATATCAAGGAGTTGGCCAGCTTCTTCTAAAAAATTGCTTTAGGCACAACTTGTCTTTTTTGCCTTCCTGCTGGACCCTCTTCTTCACCTTTGTGAGTGATCAAGTACCCAGAACAGTCTTGGGAGTGCCAATTGCATAATGAGAAACAGTATAATGTCTTAACAGACATAGGTTTGAACATTGCCTTTACCACTATGGGCTGGGCAATCCTGGAAAGTGAGCAAGTCTTTCATCATGTAAACATCTACTTGTACAAAGGTGAAACAAATAACACATATAAAGTCCTTAGAATACAGGAGACATGGGATAGATCATCTTTGCTTTTCCTTTCTTAAGATAAGCATTGACTTTTTCCAGAAATATTGGCATTTAAAAAATAGGTGCACTGAGAGAGCAATGCTTAACTCAAAAGAAAACTCGTGATTCTGTGCCTTCTCATGATGTTTGTTTTGAGGACCTCTAGACAACCTGTATTAAAGCACCCACAAGTTCAGAATCCCTTCCCATGCCCCTACTTTTTAAGGAACAAAACATGTGAGGAAACACGGTGCAGAAAGTTGAAGCAAGGCAAAGAAAACCACCTTTTCCCATCCTTCGTTGGAAATCTTTCAAGATTGTTTGAAGGGAGCAAGTAAACTTTTGTTTGTTACCTTTTGTTTGTTATCCACTTTCAAAGTTTATCTTATCATAGGATGTGAGTATTTTCAGGGCATCTGTTCTAAATAAATTATCTCTGTGTTTGTCTTTTTTAAGTTGGTGCAGCCCTAGATGATGGAGGAAGAAAGAAAAACTTTGTGCCAATAGAGAGATTGAGGTGCGGGTTCTGGGGTTGTGGGACCATTTCAAAAACTACCCAGAGTATCAGAGTGCTTGGGGAAGCAGTTCTTGACAAGATAAATGTAGCTTATGATTAACTCTGCCAGACTCCCTCCTGCCTTCCAAGATATTTTCAGACACTTGCCAGTCATGTGTTCTAGTGTGTATATTTTATTTTCTGCACGAAGGTGTGGAATGGATTATTGTCCTTTCATAAAACTCTATGGCAGCCTTAGAAAAATCCATCCTGCCACATTTCCATGAGTTAATGCTATTGACTACTGGAGTTTTCCTGTTGGCCAGATGGTAAAGAATCTGTCTGCAATGCAAGACACCCAGGTTCAATCCCTGGTTTGGGAAGATCCCCTGGAGAAAGACATGGCAACCCACTCTAGTATTCTTGTCTAGAGAACCCCATGGACAGAGGAGCCTGGCGGGCTACAGCACTTGGGGTCCCAAACGTTGGACATGACTGAGCAGCTAACACACACAATATACTTATGCGTCTTTTTTTTTTGTCCCAAGGTCAAGCCACTTACTCTTTGACAAGTGGCAGAAGTGAAATGCTACTTCATAACAACAAAGTCTGTCAAGATCAGGGGGAGGCTGAGGACCCTTCCTTCTAATAATTCATTAGTGAAACACATAGCATGCTTTTTGGGAAGAAAGGAAAGTACTTCCACTCAGATGTCACAAAGGGGAAGTGATAGTTTCTGCTGCCCGCTATGTACAAGCGGCTGAGTCTAAACTATCTGAGGTCATCTGCCCACTGATGCTGAGGAAGGTGCCAAGTACTTTCATTTTCAAAATAAAGTAGCTCGGCAAGGTGTAAATTTCCATAATGTGATAGAAATCATTAAGAATCAAGACAGGGACTCAGCCTGTTCTTTTCTGATTATACATACATACCTCATTTTATTGCTTTTCTCTTTATGACACTTCATACATATGCTGGGTTTTTTGAAGTTAGAGGTTGGTGAACCTTTGTTTTAAAAAATACTTTTTAAATCTATGTATTTATTTTTAGTTTTTTAAAGATTCAGTTCAAGTTCAGTCGCTCAGTCGTGTCTGACTCTTTGCGACCCCATGGACTGCAGCACGCCAGGCCTCCCTGTCCATCACCACCTCCCAGAGTTTGCTTTCCATTTATAGTCATTATAAAATATTGGCTATGTTCTCCATGTTCTGCCGTACAGTACATCCTTGAGTGTATCTCATACCCACTAGTCTGTATCTCCCACTCCTCTGCCTCTTTATTTCCCCTCTTCCCCTCCCCATGGGCAACCCCTAGTTTGTGCTCTGTGTCTGTGAGGCCGTGTGAGCTGCTTCTTTTCGTTATATTCACCAGTTGGTTGTATTTTTTAGATTCCACATATAAGTGATATCATATAGGACTGAAGGTTTATGGCAACCCTGCATCAAGCAAGTTTATTGGCAACTCTTCTCCAACAGTGCTGGCTCCTTTTATGTCTCTGTGTCACATTTGGGTGATTCTCACAATATTTCAAACCTCTTCTTCTTATATTTGTCATGGTGGTCTGTGATCAGTGGTCGCCGGTGTCACTACTCCTCCTCCCTGAGGCTCAGATGATGGCTAGCATTTTTTAGCAATAAAGCATTTTTAATTAAGGACTGTGACTTATTTTTTTAGACATAATGCTATTGCATATTTACGTTATGGTATAGTATAAACATTATAAACGCTCGGAGAAGGCAATGGCAACCCACTCCAGTATTCTTGGCTAGAGAATCCCTTGGACAGAGGAGTCTGGTGGGCTGCTGTCCATGGGGTCGCACAGAGTTGGACACGACTGAAGCAACTCAGCACGCAAGCATGCGTGCATACACAGTATAAACGTAACTTTTATATGCACTGGGACACCAGAAGTTTGTGTGACTCGCTTCAAACCAGTTTGTGATGTTTGCTTTACAGCTGTTGTTGGCAATCAAACCTTCTGTATCCTGAGTTCTGCCTGTATTGTGCTCCCTTCCAGGATGGGGTGGACCAGCTAAAGCCATAGAAAAACTGTCAAATAAATGTTTAAAGTTAGGTATGAACTTCAGGTGTCATTCCTGCAGTTCATTGTCCTCTTGCTGCCCCTGAGATTGGACACCTCCTCACCAGCCTCTTTCTTCTCCTTCCTGAAAGCTGAGTTGCTCCCACAGTTCATTAATAGTGTAGAACGAGCTTTTCCCTGTCTTCATTTTCTCGTCTACCTCTGCACAAGAAAAATGCATCTTCTCCTTGAGAGAAAAGAGAGTATTGTCACCATCTGGTCTGATTCCAGAGTCACTGTGCTGCAGGAATGAAGAGCCAGACCTCGCCAGGATTCCATTTGCCATCTGTGGCTCCTATCATTGCAGCCGTGGAGCACCGAGGAGATAAAATCACCTCTCGGCAAGGAATCTAGGAGGCCAGCCTAGGCTTAGCAGTCTTCCCTGTCTGGAGTCACAGCCACGTGAAGCCACTTCTCTCGTTCTTTCTCTCAGACCAAACCTTATAGGCTGCTGGCCAGAGGCACACGCCAAACAAGTTCAACCATAGTGTTTAGCTGCTGGTGGCGGAGTTAGAATTTCTCTCTCTCAACCTCAGAAAACTCCAAATCCTGGACATATGTGCCAAGCTGGCAGATGTGGTTTTCTGTGGTCCAAGCTAGGCTTCAGTAATGGATATAGAGGATCAGCTTCTCTTTTCTGGTTATCTTGAGCCAGGCATTGGCACAAGGCAGTATTGCCAAACAAATGGCATTTTTGTGCCATTTGTGAAAATTGACTTCCCTAATTAACTTACTCACACAAATGCACTCAGGATAAAGACATTAGGATGATTACCTAGAAAATTACTACCTTGGTAGAGTCCCTCGTGCCCCCTTTTGCCTCTTAAATGTGCCAAGAGCAAAAATCGCTCTGATGACATTGTTAGATCGCAGAGAGCAAATAAGTGATGAATGAAAGGATGGCGCCTCATGTTGGCTCCTTTAACCCTAATTTTAGCTCATGGATTCTGCTCAGCGTGGGGTAGCCAAGAAATGATTTCCTCCTTCCAGAGGGGAGCACTGGTGAAGATCAGAATGACTTCTTGGTGTGTATTCAAGCACCTTTTCTAGCACTAGGCTACACAGCAATTACAGCTAAATGAGTTTTGTATCAATTAGGACTGCTAGGAGGGTACTCTGGGGGGACTAGCAGGAGGCCTACATTTCAGAAACAAGAGGTTATAAAATTTCATTTGTTTATCCAGCTTCCAAATGCA
Source organism: Aepyceros melampus (assembly GCA_006408695.1). NCBI lineage: Eukaryota > Metazoa > Chordata > Mammalia > Artiodactyla > Bovidae > Aepyceros > Aepyceros melampus. The sequence goes on along the minus strand of SJXQ01005169.1, from coordinate 114,708 downwards.
GCTTTATTATTTTACTTTATGAACCTAGGAATCTTCACCTAGAGCCTCAGCAATATGAAACATTTCTAGCCCTGGGGGGATTTTACTTCCTCTTTTTGAAATAGTCTTTGTATGGTATTGGTCATTCTTATCAGAAATAAAAGATTTCTGGAAAATTTCCACCTTTTTTGTGGTTTCACTTCTTTTTACTGTATCGTATGTGTGTGTGTGTGTTAGTCACCCAATTGTGTCTGATTCTTTGCAGCCCCATGGATTGTAGCCTGCCAAGTTCCTCTGTCCATGGGATTCTCTAGGCAAGAACACTGGAGTGGGTTGCCATTCCTTTTTCTGCGGGGATCTTTCCAAACCAGGGACTGAACCCCGGTCTCCCACATTGCAGGCAGATTCTTTACCATCTGAGCCACCAGGGAACTGTATCATGTGAGTAGGTAACTCCTGAAATAAATGTATCATTTCCCAAATTGTGTTCTCTGTTCTTTGGTAGATCAGCATGGACAGAAGTCAGAAGATGTGGGGTGTGGTTCTTGTCATTGGTATATGGAGGTAATGGTGTGTGTGTCCTGCAAAAATTAGAGGTAAATTTGTATTCTGAGTTCAAACGAATGGTTTTTAACTCTGCTGCACATTAGATTCATCTAGTGAGTTTTTAAAAGTGCCAATGTCTGAGCCCCAACTTAGACCAGTTAAGTTAATCTCCCTGGAAGGTGGAGTCAAGATATCTCAAAAGCCCCCCCCAGAAGATATTAGTCAGCCAGGGCTGAGAACCAATCATTCATTACTTTCATAAATATGTATTCATTACCTATTATACGCTAGGCCCTATTCTAGAGGCTGGCGATGTAGCAGTAAACAAATCAGACAAAAACTTCTGCCTTTATAGAGCTTATATGCTAGCAGGTTTTGACTGACAACAAACAAATAAATTAATAGCATTCATGGTATATAAGTCCGTGAAAAGTGCTAAGAAGAAAAATCAAAGAAGGAAGGGAAACATCCCTTATGCGAGGGGAGGCATTGAAACATTTACAGGGTATCCAAGTGTCCTCTCCTGAGAACACGATATTGCACAAAGGCCAGGAGGAGGTGGGCAAGAGCCTCTGAGCAGAGGGAACAGCAAATGCAAGGCCTAGAAGTGAGTGTGGCTGTTTCAGGAAAAACACGGGTGCTAAAGTGTCTGTGAATTACCAGTCTAAGCTAATAAAATCCACACAATAGCTACAAGATGAATACTTGTGGGAGTAACCCAGAAAACTGTGTATAAATGTGTGACTGATAATTTTGAAGGTATTCTGAACTATACAGCTATAACCTTAAGGAAGCAGGTAGAGATGTGATGACAAGTTAGTAAGGGAAACCCCAAGAATACTGGCGTTGGTTGCCATGCCTTTCTCCAGGGGATCTTCCCAACCTAGGGATTGAGCCAAGGTCTTCTGCATTTCAGGCAGAGTCTTTAGCTGAGCCATCAGGGAAGCCCAAACTTATGTGAAGTATATTCCATTTTTGGGTTTTCCTAGTGGCTCAGCCGGTAAAGAGTGAGAGACCTGGGTTCCATCTCTAGGTCTGAAAGACCTCCTGGAGAAGGGCATGGCAACTCACTCCAGTATTTTTGCCTGGAGAATCCTGTGGACAGAGGAGCCTAGCAGGCTATAGTCCAAAGGATTGCAAAGAGTCAGACACAACTGAATAACTAACATGTAACACTTCATATTCTATTTTAGTCTATTTGGGAAAGACAGTGGGAGTAGGAAATAGATCAATCTAGAGAACAAAATAAGGCAGCAAAAGGAAGCAAGGGTAAGAAAGGTCCTCTACACACTAGTGGGTGGGGGCAGGGTACAAGGATGCCATGTGTCTGGAGAGGTCATGGCAAGTGTGTGGTTAACATTTGAATCACATAACTGACCATCATCATTGCTAGTCAATGTTCTTCAGGCCAACAAAATAATTTGGGGAGGGAGGGCTTCACTTTATATACTGATCTCTAGGTCTACCCATGTTACTGCAAGTGGTATCGTTGCATTCTTTTTTATGGCTGAGTAATATTCCATTACTTTGCCACCAAAGTCCATCTAGTCAAAGCTATGGTTTTTCCAGGGGTCACACATAGATGTTAGAGTTGGACTGTGAAGAAGGCTGAGCACTGAAGAGTTGATGCTTTGAACTGTGGTGTTGGAGAAGACTCTTGAGAGTCCCTTGGACTGCAAGGAGATCCAACCAGTCCATTCTGAAGGAGATCAGCCCTGGGATTTCTTTGGAAAGAATGATGCTAAGGCTGAAACTCCAGTACTTTGGCCACCTCATGCAAAGAGTTGACTCATTGGAAAAGACTCTGATGCTGGGAGGGATTGGGGGCAGGAGGAGAAGGGGCCGACAGAGGATGAGATGGCTGGATGGCATCATGGACTCAATGGACGTGAGTCTGAGTGAACTCTGGGAGTTGGTGATAGACAGGGAGGCCTGGCGTGCTGCGATTCATGGGGTCGCAAAGAGTCAGACACGACTGAGTGACTGAACTGAACTGAACTGAATATTACATTGTATATACATACCACACCTTCTTTATCTGTTCATTTGGCAATGGCCATTTAAGTTGCTTCCATATCTTTACCATATTTAGTGAAGTTAGTCAGACAGAGAAAGACAAGTAACATAGATACCATTTCTATGTGGAATTTAAATAAATAACACAGATGAACTTGTTTACAAAATAGAAATAGACTCACAAACATAGAAGACAAACTTATGGTTACAAAAAAGGATAGTAGGAAATGGAGGCAATAAATTAGGAATTTACGATTAACATATATACACTACTGTTTATAAAATAGCTTAACAATAGTCCAAAAGGCTGTTCTATACATCTGTGTCTCTTTTGCTGTCTTGCGTACAGGTTTATCATTACCATCATTCTCAATTCCATATATATGTGTAAGTATACTGTATTGGTGTTTTTCTTTCTGACTTACTTCACTCTGTATAATCGGCTCCAGCATCATCTACCTCATTAGAACTGATTCAAATGTATTCTTTTTAATAGCTGAGTAATACTCCATTGTGTATATGTACCACGGCTTTCTTATCCATTCATCTGCTGATGGACATCTAGGTTGCTTCCATGTCCTGGCTATTACAAACAGTGCCGCAATGAACATTGGGGTACATGTGTCTCTTTCAATTCTGTTTCCTTGGTGTGTATGCCCAGCAGTGGGATCGCTGGATCATAAGGCATTTCTATTTGCAATAGAAATAGGCCTTTTGGCCAGAAAGAAAAACACCAATACAGTATACTTACACATATATATGGAATTTAGAATGATGGTAATGATAAACCTGTATGCAAGACAGCAAAAGAGACACAGATGTATAGAACGGCCTTTTGGACTCTGTGGGAGAGGGAGAGGGTGGGATGGGTTGGCAGAGTGGCAGTGTAACATGTGTGATATCATAAGTGAAACGAATTGCCAGGCCAGGTTTGATGCAGGATGCAGGATGCAGGATGCTTGGGACTGATGCACAGGGATAATCCAGAGAGAGGGTGTGGGGCGGGAGCGGGGAGGTGGGGGTCGGGATTGGGAGTTCATGTACACTCATGGCTGATTCATTTCTATCTGTAGCAAAACAAATACAGTATTGTAAAGCAAAACAAACTAAAAAATAAAAATTAATTAAAGAAAAAAAATAATAAAATAAAATAGCTTAACAATAAAGACATACTATATAGCATAGGGAACAACAAGGACATGCTGTATAGCATATGTGTAGCATATTATACTTAATATCATATAATAATCTATAACGGTGTTCTTGCCTGGAGAATCGCAGGGATGGGGGAGCCTGGTGGGCTGCCGTCTATGGGGTCGCAGAGAGTCGGACACGACTGAAGTGACTTAGCAATCTATAACGGAATATAATCTGAAAAAGAATACATATATATGTATGAATAATGAATCGGTTTGCACACACTTGAAACTAATACAACATTGTAAATTAACCATACTTCAAAAAATTAATAGTAAAGAGGTACTTGAAGAAAAACTTGGCTTCATAATATATCTAGCACATAGGGAATGGTTGGGTTGATGAGCCAGGATGAACACGTAGCTAGCTTAACTGTACTTCTTATGAAGCATAGGGAATTAGAATTGAGATTCTAGTTATCAGTCTCGGTGAACTTTGTATGAGCTTGTTTCCCCTGAGTTAGTCACTCCAGTATTAAATACTGAGAAGGTAAAGACTCAGAGCCTCTGGATGCGAGACGGTGAATTTGGGGTAAGACAAATGCTTTTTTCTTGGACCTCTCAGGGCCCCTCCCTGCTGACCTCTCTAGCTTTTGTTTTTTGATTGCCATGTGACATATTTTCTATCCAAAGCAGCAACACCCTGTTCAACATCTATCTTGCTGCCTGGCTGTTGTTTTTACATAGCATAAATCAGAATAATACCTAATATCTTATCTGTTTCTTCTAGCTGACAAGAAAATCAGATATGATAAAATAATTTAAGGTGCCAAAAATGTGTACAATAAGATGTTTTATTATTAACAATGATAAGAGTACATCTAGGTAAATGAAGAGTTAAAAATCTGATAAAGCCACCTGGCATTTACCATATGTGTTGATTAGATTCATTGTCTCATGTAGATAACTATATATTTTATGTAAAAACTAACTTTATGTGTATAGTTACATACAAAAATGTTTAAAAAGTTAATATATCAAAATATAAATAGTGGCTATATCTTGATAATAGGATTTTAAATTACTTTTTTCTTTTCTTGTGAATACAGCTATATTTTATATTCATTTCATAGAAATGTTCATATACCATTATATATAACATATCTGTATTAAAATATTGATATAATTATATGATATGCTAATATATAATTATATTATATATTGTATTGCATATAACTATATTATTTTGTATATAATTGCTTGTTGTTTAGTTGCTAAGTCATGTCATACTCTTTTGTGACCCCCATGGACCATCCGTTCAGTCACTCAGTCGTGTCTGACTCTTTGCGACCCCATGAATTGCAGCACGCCAGGCCTCCCTGTCCATCACCAACTCCCGGAGTTCACTCAGACTCACGTCCATTGAGTCCGTGATGCCATCCAGCCATCTCATCCTCGGTCGTCCCCTTCTCCTCCTGCCCCCAATCCCTCCCAGCATCAGGGTCTTTTCCAATGAGTCAACTCTTCCCATGAGGTGGCCAAAGTACNAATTGCAGCACGCCAGGCCTCCCTGTCCATCACCAACTCCCGGAGTTCACTCAGACTCACGTCCATTGAGTCCGTGATGCCATCCAGCCATCTCATCCTCGGTCGTCCCCTTCTCCTCCTGCCCCCAATCCCTCCCAGCATCAGGGTCTTTTCCAATGAGTCAACTCTTCCCATGAGGTGGCCAAAGTACTGGAGCTTCAGCTTTAGCATCATTCCTTCCAAAGAAATCCCAGGATTGATCTCCTTGCAGTCCAAGGGACTCTCAAGAGTCTTCTCCAACACCACAGTTCAAAAGCATCAATTCTTCGGCGCTCAGCCTTCTTCTCAGTCCAACTCTCACATCCATACATGACCACAGGAAAAACCATAGCCTTGAATAGATGGACCTTAGTTGGCAAAGTAATGTCTCTGCTTTTGAATATACTATCTAGGTTAGTCATAACTTTTCTTCCAAGGAGTAAGCGTCTTTTAATTTCGTGGCTGCAGTCACCATCTGCAGTGATTTTGCCAAACTCTGTCCATGAGATTTCCCAGGCAAATATGCAGGAGTGGGTAGCCGTTTCTTTCTCTGGGGGATCTTCCTGACCCAAATCCATGTCTCTGCATTGCACGCAGAGTCTTTACCAACTAAGCCACCAGGAAAGCCAGTAGCATTACAATTATATACAGTTAATTATATTATGTAATATTATATATGTTAATGAAGATATGACTATTACATTATTAAAGTAATATTGAATATATCAATATCTTTATATTTGAAATATTCAATAATACCTATTTTGAAGATGAAACAAAAGTTACTTTTAATAGACCTCACTCAGCTTTTTATGTAGTTGTTGAATAAATGACATCCTTGGTAATAGGCACGGTGATGAGGGTTGTGAACCATAGTTTTCCTATGTCAGTCAATAAAAGCAGTATCCCAGAGCTCTGAAAAATGTGACCCAGCCCACCTTTTGAACACAGTACCCAACTCAGGCTGTGGGGCTGTTTCAGAGCCATGCTTCTACTCAGAGGTTTCCAACGGATGTCCTGCCTTGTTTTCTTTTCTTTTGCAAATATCAACAGTTCTTACAGAGGAAAACAAAGGGCAGCATTATAACCAAGATAAGGAAATGTGAATGAGGTAGTCAGTAAAGCTTTCTTGACTTCAGCTAAGGAATAACTAACAGAAGAACTTGGTTCAGAGAAAATTAGTTGCTTCTCTTCTAGGAACTTCTCTTGCTAGGACACAGTCCAGCTGCTCATGCAGCCTGGGAGAATGTGTAAGGAAAAGGGGAGAGATTGGGACATTTCATCTTCTCTGAAGCGTAGTCCTTAAGTCGGTTAACAGTTGTAAGTGTTCATGTCCGCTGGCCGGAGCACAGAAACACCTGTAGACAACTTTCCGTTGATTGGTCTGCTTGCAGCGAGAGAGAATAGATATCTATGGGGAAATGTGGGGTACCTCAAAAGGGAGCAGTTAGCGAAGGATTCTCATAGATTGTGAGGAGGCGGGTGAAGTCATCATAAGAGAGTCTTGGCAGAGATTGCTTAGAATCCACCAATTACAGAGTTGCTTGTTCAGTGGCTTAACCTTTAGAACCGAATCTGTGAAGGGTTACTCTGGGGTCAGTTTTCTGTAGTCACTTAGAGCCCATGAGTCAGAATGAGCTGGTGTTTAAAGTTTGAGTTTACATAGTTATCTTCCTTTTCTGGTGTAATACAGTGGATGCATTTTGTAAGTTATGGTATAGTTATGCACATCACGGCTTTTATTTCCATTCCATCGGGTGAACACATTTCAGGGGAGAAAGAGGGAGAGGAAAGTGCAGAAAGAGATGGAGGATATACAGGCACTCGAGCATCCCTTACATGTGAAGGATGATGTTTGTAAATATTATACACGTGATTCTCTCTGTGTACTTTACTCTCCTTCCAGTTTTATTCAACAAACTATGTTCCAGTAGAAAAAGCAATAAACCCTAGCAAATCTTTCCAAAGGTTAAGGTAAGACTTTCTTCTCATTTGTTTGTCCTTTATAAAAATCAGATGCTTAACAAATCTCTCCATTTCTTGTCATCAACACAATTAGCCATTTAGTCCTTGGACTTTGACGCTATTTCCTGTTGATCCTAAAAATATAATACAGAAGTTGCAGATGCCCTTTGGGGACTTTTTACCCAAATGGTCCTGAGGCTTCCTGTTTCGGTTCATTCCCACCTCTAAGAGACAGGCTCTTTGTGAATAAGTCACTGTATCTTTTGTCAACACCAGCATTTGTTTCTCCTACCAAATATTTTACCCATTGGATCAGAAAGCGTGACCCATGAAGTCGACCTCCCCCCTTATTTTTCTTGTCCTTTTCAAAGTTGGCATCAGATGTGTCAGGGTCTGAACTAATCCATGCTTCTCCAGGCGGTTCGTTTGATGCAATTGGCATTTCTGTAGCTTTCTCTCAGATCTTTCTTTAGCCTGAGAAATACCCCATGGCAGTAAAGGGTAGCTGGAAACCCTTTCTGATCTGGGTAGATAGAAGGAAATAGAATTTGCCTGAAGGCTCACACTGAGACCAAAATTAGGGACTGGAACACACAGTAACTTTCTGGTTTCCATTTCCTCTTCAGATCCCTCAATTTGAATACTCCAGCTTTCGGTTCTATTCTGATACAACCACTGACAATCATCGAATTCTAAGAAATCATTAAGGAGCCACAGGTAGTCCTTTTTGCAAACCCTCATAGATTTGCGACAGGAAGGAGCTAGGACTAAGACACAGGAGGAGAAGACAGAAGGTTGAAACATGGCTGTGGCCACTGGCCTTTTGGTAGGGTTTTCTTCATGGCTTCACCCAACTTTTCTTTGTTTTTCCTTCTTTATTTTATTTTTTCCCTAACTTTTCTGGAGTTACGCACCTTGCAATACATTCATACGCTGTGAAAGATGGCAAGTTTCACGTGGAAATGAGATGTGTCCTTCATTAGATTTCTTTCCTCTCTGCCTGGTGTAACTCCTTTGTTTCAATCCTTTTTCTGTTAGCGGCTGTTTCATCATAATACAACACAATAAAATGAAAGAAAATACTCCCTAATAGACATGTTTTTGCATATTTAAAATGCTCAGAGCCATATTTTAAGCAGACTCAGAGAAGGCCAAGGACCCTAGAGAGACCAAAGCTCTGCCATGGCTGGGCTAGGGATACCAGGATTAGTTAGTGTAGGCTGGGTGATTCGTAAACTAATTTTGGACTCAAAAATTTTACTTAATTTCTTTAAACAACAGCTCCCTAGAGTCACATTACATTTGACAGGAATGGAGAGGGCAGGGTCTTACGCTGGTAGAACGGCTAATACTAAAATGTGATTCTGACACTGAAGAATTGGCTTTTTGAGACTTGGATTTCCCCCTGAATTGATGGATTTGCAAAACTAAGACACAGCCTTCTAGGATACAAACAACAATCTGGGTTGCAAAGCAGTTGAGGGTCTTCAGAAAAGATCCACCTTCAGGCGAGCAAGTTAGTGATTTCACTCACTGAGCCAACCACAGAGACGGGCTTGTGGGCCTGGTGAAATCATTTTGTTTTTGTCCTAGTCCAAACAACAGGTGATAATTTGTGTCTTTTTACTTCCTAGATAGATTTATTGAAGAAAATTCTGAACGTGACATGAATTTAGGACTGTTTGGTGCTCCTTTGTGTTCCTTCTATATGGAATGTCCCTTTCCCCAAATCTATTTTAAAAACTCCTGTCCAAATAATATGCCTCTCCAAGTGCCTTCTTCCCTCGACTTCCCAGGTTGAATCCGTTACTCCATTCTCAAAGCCCTTCTTTATGGCCAAATGGACTCAGAGCTGATTCAGAAATGCTGTTTGTGTGTGCGTGATAAGTCTCTTCAGTCGTGCCTGACTCTGCGATGCCATGGACTGTAGCCCACTAGGCTCCTCTGAGCATGGAGATTCTACGGTAAGAATACTGGACTGGGCTGCCATGCTCTCCTCTAGGGGATCTTCCCGACCCAAGGATTGAACCTGCATTTCCTGTGACTCTTGCATTGCAGGTGGATTCTTTACCCCTGAGCCACCAAGGAAGCCCAGAGATGCTGTTAAGGCTTCTTGTATCCACAAGCTTAACACGATAGCTTGTTCACAGGCCCTCAACAAAATGGACTATCTCTCCATTCCTCTTAGAAATATTTCCAGGTTGCCATGTAAAAGGGTGACCCCCACCTAGGAGATTTCACATTAAATCCATTCTGCCCTGTCTCTTAGACCACAACTGGGAAGTCTTTTCTTTACAGAAGTTCAAGTGTGGACTTTTTACCTTTGACTTTACCCTTCAAAAGCTGCTCAGAGAAATGGCAATTTCAAGTCATTCTTTAAAGGAAAGATAGGATCTGGATAATTGCTCCATCCCTGGGACTCAGGTTCATCATCTATACACAAGAGGGCTAGGTTCAATGATGTCCAAAAACACAGCTTCCGATTCTGACAATGGTCTTAAAATATTAATAGTCTGTGAAATACCAAGGGTGGCAGTCCAATTAATGGCTATTCTTCTAATCTCAGTCTGGCAGGTGGTTTCCTCATCCTCCTGTCGTTTAGAAGTTCTCCATCATTAAAGTCATTGCATGGAATGTTGTTTTCCGTCTTGTGACCTCTCTGCTTGCCATTGTCTTCATGAAACTGCTCTGCTGGTGACAAGGCTCTAGGGAGCTCTCTTCCGTGCTGTTGTAACATAGAGGTGGGATGGAAAGCGTGCTGGACTGGACTGCCACTAACTAGCTGCGTAGCCTTGAGCTTGCCAGGTCCCCTCGTGGGGTCTCCATTTCCTCACCTGTTAACTGGGGGAGGTGAACCAGATGATCTTTGCAGTTCTTTAACTCTTGCATTCTATGAATTCTAAGCGATGGCATCTCCCTAGAGAGTGAGGGCTGAATGGAAACTTGATGTCACACCACTCCAAATACCAAACAATTATTATGGAATTCTAGCAATCAACGCCCTCTCCCTGCTCCCCACCCTCGCCCGCCTGCATTAATGGCATTTTCAGAGCCTTCTGTTTATGACAACATGTCAGTCCCAGACTAATTGTCACCTTTCCATCAATGTCAAAGGTAGTTAAAGGAGTCTTTTTACTTAGAACTCTCCTGATTTTCCTTTGTGGGGTGGGGGTAAGATATGCCCTGAGGTTCTGATACTCCTCTAATGTCTGAAAGCCTATCCTGGCTCTATTGTCCTTGATTCCTGTCTCTTCCGGATGTGTGCTCATTTGAGAAATCCCACCAAACAGAATCGCTGTCTGTGTTATTTGATATTCATGGAATTGACCAGGTCAGCTTATAAGCATATGCAAAAAAGATCAAAGTGCAGAAAGGAAAGCAAGGAAGGCGCTCTTTGCTGGAAGTTCCAGCACCATGTAGGGTTAAAACAGTTGGACTATGAGGACGACTACCTTGGTTCGAATCTTTATTTGCCTCTGAGTCAGTCATGTGGCAGAGGGAAGTCTACTTTCTCTGCCTCTATTTTCTTATCTGTTAAATGGGGCTGGTAAATAAAAGTACCAACATCACAAGATTAATGAAATAATATAATATATGTTAATTAGGAGAAGGCAATGGCACCCCACTCCAGTACTCTTGCCTGGAAAATCCCATGGATGGAGGAGCCTGGTGGGCTGCAGTCCATGAGGACGCTAAGAGTCGGACACGACTGAGCGACTTCACTTTCATTTTCAGTTTCATGCTTTGGAGAAGGAAATGGCAACCCATTCCAGTGTTCTTGCCTGGAGAATCCCAGGGATGGGGGAGCCTGGTGGGCTGCTGTCCATGGGGTTGCTCAGAGTCAGACACGACTGAAGCGATTTAGCAGCAGCAGCAGGAGCGTATGTTAATTAATGAAATATACATACAAATTAGTGTAGGGTTTAACACAGGGTAACTTTTAATATTAAAAGGACAGTGTTTAACATTATTTTTGACTGACCAGCATTTGCAGTGTGCCTCTTCTGCTGGTGATACTAGTTTGGCCGCAGCTCGTTTCTACCCACTCCATTGAGCCTCTGTCCCTCTGCACAACTTTGTCATGACTCCTATGAGATCTCACTGTTCTTGGGTAATTCTTCCTCCTAACACTTTCCACCCACCCAGGGAAGCTCTAACTCCTGACCTGTGCAGATAGGCAACTTACAGCTACCCTTTGGGGAGAAGAGGCTTAAGCACAGAAGGGGGTTTAATCATTACTTTTGATGGGCACCCAACAAGCATGAGGTACACAATTTGCACACATGTAAGGCATGTTATGTTGCTCGAAGAGGAAACAAACGTCCTTCATTTGCAAACCTTGCTGAGTAGAGAGCTGGTCTGTGTTAATCTTTCAGTCACCAATTCCATTTTTTCTCTCCCTATTTCCCTTCCTTTAATACCAACAGCTAGGATTGTGCAGTGTGCAGCAAAAGGAATCAAGACTTTCTCATGAGGTAGGGCGGGGGGGAGTAGAAGCAATTTATTTAATGTGCTTTATTGATTGCACAGCACATTTACTCCATGGGTTCAAGGCACCACGTGTCCATTCTCTCAAAGGCAAATCCAAATCACTTACAGCATCTTTAAGGAAATTCAGAATTAAACGGAAATATGACTATGAAGCCATCAGCTAAAAAGCACTGACTCCTCACGGGGGATTTTGCCTTTTTCTTTCTTTCTGTCTCTCTCTCATTTGTGTCATTTTTCATAGCAGTGTCCTTGAAGAAATCCCCTTGGGCCTTCCCTATAGATCTTGAAAGGCCAGTTCTGGTAAGAGGTAGTAAAAACATCCAGACCATAGAACTAAATTCAGCAAGATACCTGATTTGGGCAATGCATCACCATAGGTAAGAAAGAAATTATTTAAAAAACAAAATACACTGTATATGAAAGTGAAAGTGAAGTCGCTCAGTCGTGTCCGACTCTTTGCGACCCCGTGGACTGTAGCCCACCAGGCTCCTCCATCCATGGGATTCTCCAGGCAAGAATACTGGAGTGGGTTGCCATTTCCTTGTCCAGGGAATCTCCCTGACCCAGGGATCGAACTCAGGTCTCCCACATTGCAGGCAGACGCTTTACCCTCTGAGCCACCAGGGAAGCCCACACTGTATATAAATTTGGTTATATTTGTAAAAGTCAAAATATGTGTTTAACAACACTCAAACTATGCAAACTCTATGTGCCTAGTTCCCATTAATATATACAGGATAAGTATTGTGGTAGTAACTTAGCCTAAACAATTCTGATGACTATCTATGAATGGCTGAATAGGCCAGATATCTGTAGGAAAAATGCAAATTATAATCAAGGGATGAAGCTAGGTAGCATCTAGAAATTTGGAACTGGATGTCAGTTCTGAGATTTATGCATATCATGTCAGAAATCAGAAGTGTAGCAAATGTGGCTTCAAGAGGGTTGAAACAAGTGGCTCTGAAGGACCAATGCTGAACCTGAAGCTCCAATACTTTGGCCACCTCGTGCAAAGAGCTGACTCATTAGAAAAGACCCTGATGCTGGAAAATATTGAAGGCAGGAGGAGAGGGGACAACAGAGGATGAGATGGTTGGATGGCATCACCAACTCAATGGACATGAAACTTTGGGAGATGGTGAAGGACAGGGAAGCCTGTTGTGCTGCAGTCCATGGGGTCACAAAGAGTCAGACATGATGAAGCAACTGAATAACAGCAACAACTGGCCTAAGATCATATCACAAAAGGATGGCAAAGGACCCCATTCAAATGATCCATTTTGAGACCATGGAGCAGCCGTGATCTTGGCTCTGTTCTCTCTCACTCCAGATAAGAATTCTCATCTGTGTACTAATGGTGACTGTGAGTACTTTTAAGAATTAATTCCTCATGGGTCTTGGGTAGATGGAGAGAACCCAGACCACAGAGGCAAAGGAGCAGCCAATGGAGGTGACTGTGAGGTTACACCCTCTTCAAAACCAATGCTCTTTTCTGCCTACTCTCATCTCTTTGCTGAAAAACCAACAGCTGAGTCCAAGCTGCTGCAGAGTTCAGAATTTTTGCTGAATGAAGGAAGCCAAAAGCAATTCGTGTAATGCATTCAGCTCATACGCTTTCTGGATTCAAGATAGCACATGTCCATTCTCCTAAGGGCAAGTTAAACTCACCCTTTGATTTCTTTATAGGATTTTTCTCTTCTGCAACAGAGTAAGGAAAGGATGGTGTGTGTGTGTGTGTGTGTGTGTGTGTGTGTGTATAAGGGGGTTAGGGAGAGAGTGAGAGACAGAGGTAGAAAGGAAGAAACCTAAAAGAAAATACTAAAAGGAATTTGTACTTTAAGGAAAAGACAAGGTCTGGGAAGGACAGTCTACCAATGTCATGCAGTCTTAGAGAAGAGGTTCTAGAGATTTCGAAGCTTGGATTATGGAGGAATAAAATAATTCTTTGGAAGGTTTTGAATGTGTTGTTGCTTGGTACCAAGGAAGCAGCCCACAAAAGGTCTTATTTTCCATAAGAGAAAGGTTGTGAGAAAAATGCTGAAGAAGGAAGGTATGGCTAGTTTATGCGTGACTGACAGCACTGAAATAAGAGACTTTTCAGGATGCAGGGCAGCTGGGCTGGGAAGAAGCTAAGCTTTATGTGCAACATGGGCTGGGCACCTGCCGAACTTAGCCTAGCTTGGGCTCTAGAATATTTGTGCTGTGGAGGAGAAAATCCTTTGACTAAAAGGGAAGGATTGAGAGGTTGATTTTGCACATTATTCCCGTTGGCAAGGCAGGGTGTACCATGAAGATTAGAAGAGAGGACATGGCCTCTGTTGGATGCTGGCAGACTTGGTCTGCAAGGACTGTGCAAGGGGGTCTCTGGCCTTGGAGCCTGAGTTTCTGTGAAAGCCAGTGTGGAGAGCTTCATTTTCTATTCTCCATACTTCAGCTGCTGGTAATTTACAGGGGCAAAGACTTAGATCCTGACTGCCCAGAAGTCTCTGGGTACCTTAAACCAATTACAATTCTTCAGTCCTGCTGCAGATTTAAAAATGTATCTGGGATAATGTCAAACAGCATCAGGAAAAGACTTTGGGCCCCAAATAAAGCGGCGGTGACCTCCTTACCCTCAATTTTCCCTGGATGTCAGGACACCCTCCACAGGGTGAAGGAGTGTATAAATTTAATCTGGTTGTTCATAGCAGGGTTGAATGGAGGGGCCGATCAGTTGTCACTCTGGGCAGTGACAAGCTCGCAGCCTGTCAGTAATGGGCAATGAAGCGCAAGCTGCCATTAGCTACACCCACGCTACCCGAGGAAGAAGAGAAGGGATGCGAGAATCCTCCCAGGATGCCCTGTGGGGATGATTTTTATAGACCTTGAGAGAAAATGGCTCCCTAAATAGCAAGGGAGAGAGGTCCCCCAGCCCCAGCCAGTCAGCGGATTCCTATTCAACCATCTTTCGGAAACCACTGGACAGCTATGATTCCTCTCTCTCTGGGTCTCTCTCCAGATCTCATAACACATTTGTCTACAAGGAGCCTCTTGGGTACTCCTTTTACGCAAAACCTGGTCTGAAAATTAGCAGCTTCAGCATCAACTGGGAGCTTGCTAGAAATGCAGAATCTCCGACCCCACCCCAAGCCTTTTGAATCAGAACCTGCATTTCAACAAGATTTTCAGATAACTTATATTCATATTAATCACTGTTGTATGGTGGTGCAAAGTCACGTCAGTCATGTCTGACTCTTTGTGTCCCCATGGACTGTAGTTGGCCAGGCCCCTTTATCCATGGGATTCTTCAGGCAAGAACACTGGAGTGGGTTGCCCTACTTCCTGACCAGGGATCAAACCCATGTCTCATGTCTCCTGCAATGGCAGGAGGGCTCTTTACCACTAGCGCCACCTGGAAAGATTCACTGTTGTATGGAATTCCCTAAATATCTAGTTTGACTGGAAACAATCATACAGACACAGCAGCTACTTCTTGGACAAACAGCAGGGACTTCCTTTCATATAATACGGAATATAAACATTTTTAGCCAATTCAGCTGAGCTGGATTAAGTAAGGAAAAAAACATCAGTTCCCTGTGGCAACCAGTTTTGTAGCTTCCCACAGAAGCCAAACACAAATCCAAGAGAAAGGAAATGCAAGGAACCATTCAATTTCTCTTAGGCTTGAAACTTGATTCCTTCCAGACTCAAGGTCAGTGTTATTTTCATGACCCAATTGAGCTGTTCATCGGTTTGAACATCTGAGTGTGTGTGTTTGCCTACACGAGTCTAAGCATTCTCATCAGTAATTAGGTAATTTTTAGATCAGGCAATGTGCTTCATCTCTTTCCAGCATCTTTCATCTCTTGAAAAAAATTTATGGTTCCTTTTGCCATAGGTACACTCTCTGTGAGAAGACAGAGCGAATAGTGCATTCGGGAAAGCAAGTGAAACTGTTGTGTTAAAATAGCCTTAACCCCTCTGTGCTCATCACCACCAGTTTCCGCCTGTTCTCACCACCCCTCGCTCAGTCCATCCCTGCCCCACTCACTCTCAGATCGCTGACACCAAGGGAGGACTTGGAGGTGCCCAGAGGGAAAGGTGAGAGCACTACCATATCCTCTTTCTTTATCTACAGGAGGATGGTGAGAGGCTGCTCTGGAAGGGGAGACACAGAGAATGCAGAGGCTCCCAAGCCCTGGAAAAAGCACAGAACCAGAAAGTTCATCCAGTTAATCTTTGTACTTCTTGCCCTTTTTTCTGCCCCACTGATCCCTGATCAACTTAGTAATCAAGTTTCCAAGGGTGGCATCATCTCCCTGCTTCTTCCTCTGCTCACATTCTAGCTGATATCAAAGCCCTGTCTGAATTCACTGCATTTATTCATTCAAATACTAACCGAGCTTTAATGAGGTGCTTGTTACTGTTCTAGTTGTTACAAGTGCATGGATAAATGAGGCAGAATCCTGACCACTTGCAGTTCAGTGTACAATAATGAAATGAGTGTGGGCTTTGGGGCCAAAATTGACTGTCCTTGAATTCTGACTTTGAAAATATGCAGTCAAGTTGTTGAAATTCTGCAAGACTCATTGCTGATGCGAGCCAGTCTTCTCTTAAACATGAGATTGTAAGTATCTTAAATATTATATCCAATTAGGTATCTATCAGCTGTTTAATAAATGCTAAAAACTAAACCAAATTTGAATGCAGTTTAAACATCAATATATAGGAAAGCCTGCAGCCCAGCTGTGTTACCAACTAGCTGAAAGTCTTGGATAAATCATCTGACTTCAGGGTACCTTACATGTGAAAAGAAGAAATTGTAAAATTTCAAAGATGCATTCTAAAAATTCTTAAACATGATTCTTCTCTAAGATTCCAAACTTTTGTGAAATGCTACACCACTCTTCTATAACTAATGCCATATTCATAATTCACTAAGATTTGCATACATATAGTATATAGACTGGAGAAGGCAATGGCACCCCACTCCAGTACTCTTGCCTGGAAAATCCCATGTTCGGAGGAGCCTGGTAGGCTGCAGTCCATGGAGTCACTAAGAGTCGGACACGACTGAGTGACTTCACTTTCACTTTTCACTTTCATGCATTGGAGAAGGAAATGGCAACCCACTCCAATATTCTTGCCTGGAGAATCCCGGGAACGGGGGAGCCTGGTGGGCTGCCGTCTCTGGGGTCACACAGAGTCGAACACGACTGAAGCGACTTAGCAGTAGCAGTAGTATATAGATATACATATATAAAATACATCTTATATCAACAACATGTATTTATTTTGTGACTTTCTGTATGAGATTGAAAATTCATGAGGGCTTCCCTGGTGGCTAAGAGGTTAAAGCGTCTGCCTGTAATGTGGGAGACCCGGGTTCATCCCTGGGTTGGGAAGATCCCCTGGAGAAGGAAATGGCACCCCACTCCAGTATTCTTGCCTGGAGAATCCCATGGTTGGAGGAGCCTGGTAGGCTACAGTCCACGGGGTTGCAAAGAGTCGGACACGACTGAGTGACTTCACTTTCACTTCCACTATTTCAGAAAAAAGATGCAAGACATCTTAAATAAGCCTTTGAACTTGTTTAATACAGAATTTCCCAAACTTATCTAAATCCCTCTCTCTTTTTTTTGTTTAATGCCAGTTAACAGCTTAGCTTTCCCTAGCATACACATCTCATAAAAGCTTGGCTTTCTACATTTTTGAATCTCAATTTGGATTGTCTGCAAACTATCTCCAAATTCCATTTCATGTAGTGATTTTCAATGTTTCTAAGTCACCAATGCATACTCTGCTACTGACTAGTGAGTGAGATGAAGTCACTACAGCTCTGACCAAGTCCAGCTGACTCCCCTGCCCATCATTCCAGCATTGCTAGTCCCAGCTCCAGATATTGCCATATTGGCTAGACTGTGGACTCACATCAATCTTCTACTATAATCCTCAAGAACATCAGGAGGTAAATACAAATATTTCTACCTTTGGATGTAAGCTCACGTTTTAGGCCACTGGTACCCTGGCTAAAGATGGATCATCATGCTTCTCAAGGTATTGGTACTCTGTTTAGAGAAACAAGGTGGATAATCAGCAAGCTCTTTCAATCTCATTGGTGAAAGTCCAACCTTCTTGAAATACTAGATACATACCAGTGAAATACGTAGTGACTTTAAACAGTCCTGACATTTGGTCAGCAAAGTCCAACATTTTTTTTTTCTTTTAGAAATGATCTAACCACATATTCCTAATGCTAAAGCCCATCTTGGCCCTTCAATTAAGGGCAGCATTTTGCAGTCTGATGGAATTATTTCACAGTTGCTCCCGGTCTCAGGGCTGAATCATGAGAGAAATCTAAAGACATTGTTTGAAAGCAGAGCCTGTTTTCAGAGTCTAGAGTGGGGCCATCGTCTGTATCTCCAAGTAGTATCTTCTCAACTCTTCCCTGTCCCTTGTCTTGAATATTGGACCCTGAGAATGGCTCCTTTTGGTGATTATGGAGAATCACAGAAAGAAGAAACTGTTTCTTAATTCAAGTGATACGGTCCTGGCTGGAGGCACAACTGTTAATTGGCCTGCACTGTTTAGCAGCTAATTAAATTAATTTTTTAATAAGAATTACAAGTGAAGTACTCATTCTTCAGTGTCTTGGCTCAGTAGGATATTAAATGAGTCAGACTTAGGTCTATGGACTTCCCCCAAGAGATTGTTCTTGGAAAAGCCAGAGCAGATGATACAAAGATTAAGCACTTCTGAGCAGAAATGCTGCAATATCATACCTTGAGTTCTTTTATTGTTTTCGTATTACAGCCAAGAAACATGTGGCCAACAGACTGTAACAAGCTCTTTTATTTTCAACATGGCAAACGACAGTTCTTGAACTTGAATGTCATGTGAAATTGGGATTGAAAGACAGACTTCATTGCAAGTCAATTTTTGATCTTTAAGTAAAAAAAAAGAAAGACATGGCTATCAGGACTCTCTAAGTCTTGCAAACCATCCTCTAGCCCTTGAAGCTTCTTTGGTCATCAGGAAAATGACAGAGGGCTGACTAATAGTGACTTCAGTTTGCAGATATCATTTCGTCCATCATACTGGTGATTCTGGTTTTTCTTTACAATATTATTGATGATCAGTTGGGGATATTACCTATGATGGATGAAGCTGAAGCTGGCTAGCAGAGCATTCTCTGAGCACAGGTAACAGAAATGAGAAGCTAGGGAGATAGAAGAGTTCCAGAATTATTAGGCTTCCTGAATTTATGTAGAATGAACAAGTCTAGAGTTCTAACATACAGCATGTTGACAACAATTAATAAAACAGTATTGAAACTGGGAATTTGCTGTGAAAGTGGATTTCAGGTGTTATTATTATCAAAAGAAAAGGTAACTAAATATGAGAAGACAAGTCAGTTAGCTTGGGACGGTAATATCACGGTGTGTGTACATCTCAGAATACCCTGTTGTATACCTTATATACTGTTTTTACTTCAAAATCAATAAATCAAGACAAAAGACATTATAGTTCCATACTCTTCAGGTGAAAATAGAACTGAGCTAGAACTAGGCAGAGCCGGACACAGATGAGGCTTTCTTTCCAATGTTTCTTTACATTAGTGGGAATGAGATCACACACAACACAAGGAAAATCTAAAAAATAAGATATGAAACAATGGCTCTAAGACAAATTGTCGAATAAGTTTGGCATCAGATGAAGAAGAATTAATCCTTGCTAGATACTCTCATTTATAATTCCAGGTGACTCAGATGGTAAAGAATCTGCCTTCAATGTGGGAGACGTGGGTTCAATCCCTGGGTTGGGAAGATCCCCTGGAGAAGGGAACTGCTACCTACTCTAGTATTCTGGCCTGGAGAATCCCATAGACAGAGGAACCTGGCGGTTTACAGCCTATGGGGTTGCAAAGATTCGGCCACAACTGAGCGGCTTTCATTTCATAATTCCTTCAGGAACAAATTATTTGAAATAAATTTTGTAGCACTTTGGATGCAGAACTTTATTTTAGATCATGGGCAGAACTAAATCAATGGAAAAACAGAGTTCTTGATTTAAGGGACTCTGTGTCTCCCCTTCAACATTCATTCACTCAGCAGTTATTTTTTGAGAACCTATTATGTGCTGAGTTCTTTTTATCTAAATGTTCAGAAGTTAAAACAAAAAAGGCAAAATATATTTTTCTATAAAATAGAAAGAGAGCTACACTGTAGTGGGAAGAGAAGCAAAAATGAGGAAACAAGAGAAACATCAGGAAAGATCCTTTAAGTTAGTCATAGGTTCCAAGAAGATAATAGTCATAAAGAATGATGGTGGAGTCAGCTACCTCAGATTGGATGATCAAGAATATCACTGCTTCTGGCAGGATGGAGCATTTCACAGTAGAGCAATGCTCCAGCTGAGAAAAAATGGACAAACTAACAAAAATCTAACCAGACAAAGACAAAAAATCATCTGCGTAATTGCATCATAGAAATATCAGAGCCCTTCAGACCAGAGTGGCTAAATTTCCAGAGAGGGGGAAACTGTGGAAAATGAGCTGATGGCTCTGCTTCTGCTTGGGTGAACGTAGCACAGATAATAAGTAACTGATATTATCCCATGCATAGCGCTACTGCTGGGAACAGAAAAATAAGCAGATATTTCAGTAGCTATACAGAGATGTGAGGGACTAAATTGGAGATTTGAGAGGCCTAAAACATATAACCAGGCTCCTGCTCAGGCAGTTCTCAAATTTGAAATCAGGCAAGGCTGTTTGCTAAAAAGGTACACCGAAACCTACTGACAAGCAGGGCAGAGGAGATGAAGACTAGAGTCCAGCACTTTCCAGCAGAAGACGCCCTGGTAGCTCACTGGGAGTCACGTAGAAAGATCCCTGGCTCCCAGTACTTTACATTCCTCCCACATACAAATACGCTCATCTACCTTTCCAGTATTCCCCGAGGCATCAGGCCCAAGCTTGAGCGTTAGAATCGAATCCTCTAAATCGGGTCACAGTGTTGTTGAGTTTATAACCTCCTCGAGTAAGGTTTCTCTCAGCCTTTAGTCTATGACCTATAGGCTAAAGAAATCAGTTACCTGTCCTTCACCTCTGCTCCGCATCCAAGGGGGAGACAAAGACCAAAAAAGACTCCCCCTATCAAAAAGTGGGGAGAGGCAGGAAGTGCTTTGTGGTTCTGATCCATAACTGAGCACACGATGCTAGTTCCTGATTAGAGTCCAGCCCTGCTCCACGGGAATGGTTCCATGGGATCTGGCTCTTCATTCTATTGGCTAGAGTGAAGCAAATACCATCCTTCTTTCAGTGGGAGAGGGACCCGCACAAAGGCTTGGATATGAGGGGTGTGGCTCATTAGGGCATCCTTAGAGGATAACTGCCACAGTGATGCAAAACTTCTTTCACACCATCCTCAGAGACATGTCTATTGCTCCTTTAAAAAGAGTGATGGGGATGCAATGGATAAGCTTGGTGACTGTAGTTGACAATCCTTACTGGAGATTTGAAAGTCTCAAAAGAGGAGGTCTTAAAAGTTCTTATCACAAGAAAAATCTATAACTCAGTATGGAGTTAGATGTTAACTATATTTATCTCAGTGATCACTTTGTAATACATACAAATGCTAAATCGTTATGTTAAACACTTGAAAATAGTATAACCGTACACATCAGTAATATCTCAATATTTAAAAAAGTAAAAGAAGGAAAAAAGAGCCAGAGCGAAAAAGCATTTAATTTTCTACATGGATTTGATGCTATACCGGCCTATAAACTTCAAGATATTATTAAGGTTAATTGTCTAATTTTGAAAAATAAGAGATTCATTTGTCTTATAATTCTACTACTGTCAAAAGTGTGACCTTGGCTAAGTCACTTAATCCCTGGAAGTGTTATTATCCCAATTAAAACACAAAAACAAAAAGACAATACAAACTATAGAGCTTACATGGTTATTGCGAGGATTAAAATGAGATAATGTGTGTCAAGTACATTGCCCAATGATGGGCATTTTGTAGATGCTCTACAAATGAGAGGTTAAAAGTATTGTTTATAAGACATAGGCTAAACAAAAGGATTTTAGAAATAACCTGACGTTCTGTGCTCACAAAATTCAACCTTGCACGGACAGTTGATATAAAATAGTAGGTAAATGACTTACATTTTGAGAAATGCACTGTTTTGAGATCACTGTGTTCTTGAGTGAGCACCCAGTATTCTATTTCTGTGGGTGATGATCAGAATTTTCCTAAAGAGAAAGCAATCTATCATTTTTGGACAAGGGCAATCCTGTTAGCAGAGGAAGAAGGAAGACCTTTGAACCTGGGCCACCTGTAAGGACAGTGTGCATCCCTGGACAAAAACAGAAAAATTTTGGTTAAGTTATAATAATTTGGTTAGTAACTGAAATGTTACTTAACTTTATACTGAAAAGCGGTAAAGCTTGTACACATCACTTACTCATGGTTACGATCTTTATGGACATACATCGAGGGGCAAAGTCAGGTTGAACATTGCACCAGAAATTACTGGACAATGAAAAGGGTTAAACAAAAATTAAACACTTCATCAAGAGTGGAGTAGAGTATCCATAGTATGGAAAGATAGTATTATGCACATGGCTATGATTTCCAATTATATATAAACTTCCGTGTGGAAGTAGTAACAGATGTATTCCTCTTGGGCTCTAAACTCACTGCAGATGCTGACTGCAGCTATGAAATCAGAAGATGTTTGCTTCTTGGCAGGAAAGCTATGACAAACCTAGAGAGTTTGTCTCTGCTGAAGAGCAGAGACATTACTTTGCTGAAAAAGGTCAGAACAGTCAAGGCTCTGGTCTTCCCAGTGGTCACACACGGTTGTGAGAGCTGGACCATAAAGAAGACAGAGCAACAAAGAATTGATGCCTTCGAACTGTGGTGTTGGAGAAGACTCCTGAGAGTCCCTTGGAGAGCAAGAAGATCAAATCAGTCAATCTTAAGGGAAATCAACCCTGAATACTCATCAGAAGGACTGATGCTGAAGTTGAAATTGCAGTATTTTGGTCATCTGATGTGAACAGCTGACTCATTGGAAAAGTCCCTGATGCAGGAAAAGATTGAGGGCTGAAGAAGAGGAGGGCATCAGAGGATGAGATGGCTGGATGGCATCACCGGTGCAATGCACATGAACTTGGGCAGACTTCAAGAGATGGGGAGGGACAAAGAGGCGTGGCGTGCTGCAGTCCATGGGGTCACAAAGAACTGGCTATGACTGGGCTACTGAACAACAACATAATTCCAAGTGTCACTCTGTATGTGTGTGTGTGTGCATATGTGCAATTATAGATAATTGTAATAAAATTCCTTGTTTTACTAAACAGAGTAGTCAGAAAATAATTTTCTTTTCTTGATGAGAGCGTCATAAGCACACACACAGGACAAGGTGCTGTATCTTAGTACAGAGATCGGTTAGAATTGTTTTAGCGACTGAGAGCTAGGTTCCCCTCCTCCTTCAGTCACCCCCACATTCACTGTACGTTCAAAGCTTGGTGATTCTTCCAGAGCCTCCCTTGTTCATTTCAGATGCTATTTTATAACATACTAGTTTCTAGGTTTTTCCTACTTTCCATACCTAACTACTTTATATTTATTGCTGACTATAGCATAAAAGAAATTAAATATTGTTGAAGTAAGTTAGACTGTAAAAGCTTGTAACATTATTTTTAAGTTAGTCCTCTGAAGGAAGCCCAAAGTGTCTTCCACAAAGTGTATGCTCTTTATGAGTTTTTCCTTTGTTTACTGTTATATCCAGCTTAGCAGCTATATTTTGGATAATTTTGATTCCTAAAAGGCTGACCATTGGGTTAATAGGGCATTTTTACACTTCACAAATAAGCTTTGATTGAAAAACAATTTATAGTGCACCAGAACAGTTAAGCACAGTGTTAGGAAACGTCATACCAAGCTGTCCATTCCACACATTAATATAGTCAGTGGATTCGCAGAGCCCCTTTGAGAGACAAATTTAACTGTAGTGGAAGCCAGTATTTCCTGGATCACAGGTAGGAACCCACGTGTTGAACTACCCTTGCTTCTGAGCCCCTGCAGACGACAGCAGAGAAACAGATGAGCCAACGCTATGCCGGGGGAGCACGCATCCTGACGAAGCTTCCTCCGGTGCATCCTGGCCACCACCTACCACCCCTATCCTTTCTGCACCTTTGTTGGCACACGCTTTCCTGGAGGCTCAGAAGGAAAAGAATCCCCCTGCCAATGCGAGAGACTAGGGTTCGATCCCTGGGTGGGGAAGATCTCCTAGAGAAGGGAATGGCTGCCCACTCCAGAATTCTTGCTTGGAGAATTCCATGGACAGAGGAGCCTAGTGGGGCCCAGCCCATGGGTTGAAACGAGTGGGACACAACTGAGTGACTAATGCTTTCACTTTCTTTCACTGGTGCATGCGTGCAGTGTTCTGCTGATAGCTTGCACTGCAAAAACCCCCGGAGCTGCCTCCAAGTTTAAAATCTTCAGAAGAAGAAATATAGTGGAAAAACTTTTGGGGGTGCCAGACAGCCCTTGTCCATTGATATGACCTGGAGGTTGGTGAGTCAGGAGGGAGGTGGAGTTTAGAAAGCTCTGGAGCCAGGATTGGCTTTCCAGCCAAAACGTGAGAGATTTTCTCTGATTTGCTTCCATTTTCCCTTTATTTCCCTTCTACTCATTCCAGAGTCCCTGGTCAACACACTTCTCCCCAGGGTTCCCAGAACGTTACCATTTCTTTTAAAAACTATCCTCAGTTAGCACTGAGGCACAGCACCATGGCTCCACTTTGCATTTCCTAATCACCCCTTAAGGTGGATGTATCCCAATGGCAGGGGCATTTTTATAGTAGCCCCATTCAAGGTGGAAAACATTTTAGCATTTACTCAATGACTCTGACGGTCCACTTCTGATTTGAGCCCAAAGAGAAGCTCCCCTCCAACCTAGTATCTATAATTGCCTATGTCCTGACACCCAGCTCCAAGTCCCAGCTGTTGTGTCCTGCTGGGTAAATAATGGAGTTGGTTCTCTAACCTCCAGCAACAACCTAAGGTGAATTATAGTTTGGGGCAAAGGTAGCTGGAAAGGGTGGTGGGAATTTAGATTTAATTTGAATAGAGGCCACCAGCTTTGAAGATAAATGTCTTTTATTCTGAATCTATTCAATAATTACAGCCCACATTCATCCACAAAAAAATAGTGCCCCTGAGTTCAGAAAGGGGAATGTTGAGATCATTTTTCAACCCAGTTGGTCTACCATCCTTGGCTTCTGCAGGCAGATGTTGAACATGGCTTGAGCACAGGGCTAGGGGGTTTCTGCCAAGCAGCTCCAGAGGCATCTACAAACCACAGTCACTGAAGACATTTCCCAGAAGGCTTTCAGAGTACAAATCTCTTTAATTAAAATGGGAAAAGCCAGAGTGAGCGAGGTGAGAGGGGCTTGGCTGAGAGGGGAAGGAGGAGGGGGATGAAGGGAAGAAAGAGAAGGAGGAAAAGTAATAAATATTTTACAAGTGTTTTCAAACACTGCCCGTCTACACCCAGTGGAAAATGCCACTTGATGGATTATATTTTGGGTTGGAAAGTGAGGCTAATTCAATGTAATGAGAGGTGAATGGGACTTCAGGCCCTTATCCAACCACAAGAGACCCCTTACAAAAGAGTCGGCTCTTTCAGTCATTAATTTTTTATGAAGTTTAATAGGCCTGAGCCTAGAGACCTTCTGTGGTGTTGATTAGCTTCATATTTCTCTCATTAATGTAGAATCTGATTAGCTCTTATAAAAAGCATTTCATCTCAGGCTCCAGCATGGCAACCACATTGTTCTGATATTAGGAATTGCACGTTTGATTCATCTGAGGAAAGAAACATCTGCAGGGACAAAGGCCCTGGCCTGGTGCTACGGCAGAATGAGAGCCCTGTGGAGCCCGGCTGTCTCTCACATTTTGCTGGCTGCAACAAGGAACCCTCAACATTTGGTCCTGGATGACTTTATTGGAGGCCAGCAGTTTGGGTCCACTGCAAAGAGAGCGGGTTTGAAAGAACAGACAACCCCCAACGTATCAGTTAGGGTTTAAGAAGAAAAGCCAAACTGCAGAGTGATACAGAGTAAGGGGATTAGATTTCATGCCGTCATAGGAGCCAGCAGAGAGGCCTACTGCTCTGAATCTGTTGACGAGCCTGAAGTGTTACAGACAGATCACTAGACTAGGAGTCAGGAAGGAAAACTCGACATGGATACAAGCAGGAACACGGTGAAATCCACAGAGACGAGTTGGAACCCACAGGACAGACTGGATTCCTTTCTGTTTCTTACAACCTCCAGCCACAAAGTCCAAGCTAAGCAGAGGAGAGGTGCTGGTACCCTTCAGCATGGAGACGTGTACACACTTGACTCCAGACTAAAGAAGGAGACCTAGCTGCTTTCTGGAGGAGTCGCAGGTCCAGGAGTGGCCCCAAGTAAGAAGAAGGGCCAACTGATCAGCAACAAGGCATACTGCCTGACACCCTACATTTACCTTCAGAGTGAAAATGCTCACTCCCCCATTTCTGTCTTCCAATCTCATGATTCTTTATGGCTAACATTAACTAAAATTCATAAGGGGGAGGAATTCTGGGAAGTGTCTCAGGATAGCTAATTTGACACTCCACATCCAGTCCTAAGTAATACGTGCCAAGTAGAATGGTCTGATGGCCTTGTGGGCTATAACATGCAAAAGGGACAGGTAAGAGGTGGTCATCAATGGAAACCTGACCTGAGAGAATTGGGGCTGAAAGAAATTTGCTGTCAGTAAAGGTTATACCCCTAATTGTATAGAGGCTCCTTTCATGTAGGCATGCTCAATTTTTAACTCCATTTTCAGCCCCTCTGCCCTCTTTGGAGAAGTGGCAGGTTAGGGGAATGAAATTCCAAGGTCCTCTTTATTAGAGTTTGATCTTTCTGGTGACTTCTGCCCCTGCCACCAAGAGCTATCCAAGAGCTCACCCAGAGTTGCCTCAGTAGAACCAAGGATGTTCCTAGTGCTTATGACATTTAGGATTTTATAAGGATTTTAGGGATTCTGTGCTGGGAAACTGGTACAAAGATCAGCATATGTATTTTCTGTCATCTCCCAGATGACAAAACTGTGAAGAAACATAAGGATGTGATAACTATAAAGTCAGGATGCTGGATGTTGGATTGGGAGAACTGGACTGTAAAGAAGGCAGAGTGCCGAAGAATTAACGCCACCAAATTGTGGTGCTTAAGAAGAATCCTGAGAGTCCCTTGGACAGCAAGGAAATCAAACCAGTTAATATTAAAGGAAATCAACCTTGACTATTCATTGAAAGGACTGATCTTGAAGCTCCAGTATTTTAATCACTTGACACTAATAACCTATTCACTGAAAAAGTCCCTGATGCTGGGAAAGACTGAGGGCAGAAGGAGAAGGGGGCGGCAGAGGATGAGATGGCCGGATGGCATCACTGATGCAATGGACATGAACTTGGGCGAATTTCAGGAAATGGTGAGGGACAAAGAGGCCTGGCATGCAGCAGTCCAAGGGGCCCACAGACTCAGACATGACTCGGCAACTGAAAACTGCAACACGTGGACAGGCTTCTGGAATGGCTGGCAAAGCTCAATTTCTTGCTGTGAGTTGTGGTTAAAAGTGTGTTCACCTAATAATGATTCATTTAGCCAAGTATTTGTTTTTGTGGGATTTCTTTTTTTTTTTTAATTGGAGGATAAGTGCTTTCAGTTCAGGTCAGTTCAGTTCAGTCACTCAGTTATGTCTGACTGTTTGCAACCCCAAGAACTGCAGCACATGAGGCCTCTCTGTCCATCACCAACTCCTGGAGCTTGCTCAAACTCACGTCCATCGAGTTGGTGATGCCGTCCAACCATCTCACCCTCTGTCATCCCCTTCTCCTATCTTCAATCTTTCCCAGCATCAGAGTCTTTTCCAAGGAGTCAGTTCTTCGTATCAGGTGGCCAAAGTATTGGAGTTTCAGCTTCAGTATCAGTCCTTCCAATGAATATTCAGGACTGATTTCCTTTAGAGTTGACTGGTTTGATCTCCTTGCAGTCCAAGAGACTCTCAAGAGTCTTCTCCAACATCACAGTACAAAAACATCAGTCCTTCTTTACAATATTCTTTATAATATATTCTTTACAAAAATAAAATTGGCTTTACAATATTGTATTTGTTTCTGCTGCACAAACAATGTGAATCAGCTACAAGCATACATATACCCCCTCCCTCCTAAGTCTCCCTCCCACCCACACACCCCACCCTCTGGGTCATCACAGAGCACGAGCTGGCCTCCTGTGCTGTCCAGCTGCTCCCCACTGGCTGGCCAGTTTCCGCACGGCAGTGTATACACGCTTCTGCCATTCTCCCAATGAGCTCCACCCCTCCTTCCCCTGCTGTGTCCACACATTCACTCTCCACGTCCGCATCTCTAGTCCTGCCCTGCAAATAAGTTCATCACTACCATCTTTCTTTATGTGTCTTTATTTTGTGTGAAAAGTTTCAGTTCTTTTTCTTATTCTACTATGCCCATTCTTTATTACACTAACTCAAATCAAGCTTTGGATCTCATCAGCGGAGCTGCTCCTTTCAGCAATCAATTGCTTCCAATTGCTACACTCATGTCCAAGTCTCAGCTTTGTCTTACCTGCCAAACTCTGCGTTGTTGCTCACTCCCTCCTGTTGTGCCCGAAAGTCCAAATCCTAAGACCGACAAGAATAAGACCTTCACGACAATGCAAAAGGCAAAAAGGGAAATTTATTTCTGACTCAAGTCAGGGCCCCCGCCACATCCAACGCAGTGGAGTAAGACGAGAGGCCCTGACCTCTGGGTTCGAGCAGTATTTATAGGATTATAACAAAGGTAGGCAGCTGGCAAACAGATTGGTTGCACGGGTTACTCGTTAACTGAGGCAGCTGGCAAACAGATTGGTTGCACAGGTTACTCGTTAACTGAGGCAGCTGGCAAACAGATTGGTTGCACGGGTTACTCATTAACTGCTGATTGGTCAGTTTTTCGCGGGCCCGGGCTTTCCTGAAGAATTTCCATCTTTGTCTCTATAGGCCACCTCTAGGCTACTAGGAAGCATGACTCAGGTTATATTTTTAGGCCTAGCGTAGCTCGCTAAGCCTGTCATGGCCAGAGTCTGGTCCTAACACCTCCTTACAGTACTTTCTTCCTTGAGCTATTGTTAACACTCTACTAATTAGATTTCTTAGTCTCTTTTTCTGATTTCTTTTCTTCTCCATTACCTCTTAAAGTTGAAACACCCAAGGCCTCAATTCTTGGCATCTTCTCTTCTCTGTTGACCCTCATTTCTTTTTGTTCTCTCATCTAGTACGCTGACTTTAAATAATATCTAGCCAGTGACAGTTCCTGAATCTACTTTTCTTCTGCCTAGAACTTTAGACTAGACTATCCAAATGCCTACTTCCCATCTTCAGCTGGATGTCTATTTGAATCTCAAGTTTAGCAGATCCCAAACCAAACTTCTGATTTTTATCCCAAATCAGTTCCACTCATGCTTTTTACTTCGTCTATTAATGACATCTCCATGTAGCTCGAGACAGACGTCTTGGAGTCACTGGCTTACCTCTTTTTCTCTTATTCTTGTTCAGTCTCTAAGCAAATCTTCTTGATAGCACCTTCAGAAAGTCCCCATGATCTGGCTGTTTCCCCCTTCTGCTCTACTAGCAGCTTGATTCAGACCACAGGCACATCTCTCCTGCAGTTCTGAGACAACCTTCACAGGGGTCTTTTCACTTTTGCTGCTTCTCTATAGCCTCCCACACAGGCCACTCTCAGGAGATAGCCAGAGTAAGTCTTTAGCAATAAAAATCTGTGCCTTTTATGTCTTTGCTCAGAACTTATCAACATATGCACATTTTGCTCAAAGTAAAAACCAGAGTGCTAGAATGGCTTAAAAGGACGCTCATGACCAGACTCTCCTAGTTCACTCTTGACTTTCCTCCCTCTACAGCTTTTCTCCTCCCTCCTTTCTCTGTGCCTGTACAGACTCCTTGCCAGTTTTTAAACAGGGCAGATACATTCCTACTTCAAGACTTTTGTTCCTGGTTGTTCCGTCTGCCAGAGGGAACCGTTGTCCGCATGGTCCACATCCTCACTTTCCTTCAAGCCTTTCACCAAATGCCACTATCTCAATGAGGCTTTCTCACACAACCGTGTTTATTCGTACTTTCCAGTCCCTTCAAGTCCTGCAACCCTCCGCTGTTGCTTCCATAGCTCCCATCACTTTCTAATACGCTATATTATCTTCTTCATTTCTTACGTCTGGGGTCTGATGTCTGTCTCTTCACAATACAAAACAGCTCCCATAAAGGCTTTGCTGTCTGCTTTGTTCATTGGTATATCCCTAGCATGCTGTACGCCTCCTGATACACAATCAGAACTCAAATTCCTATTAGGAATAGGAATTCATAACAAGTACATATTTGCTAATGAATTACCATATGAAAGTGTCCTGCTCACTTCAGATTTCCATTTTCTCCCATCCTCCTTCTGATGAGAAAATTCTTTTAGAAATAGGAAAAAAAAAAAATAGACCTTATTTCAGATTTCCGAAAACTGAAGGGAAAATAGGTTTTAGTCACTTATGTAGATGCTGCCATTAATGATGTTTTGGGTTCTTTAATGATTTGATCTGCGATCTCTTAGCTCACTCTTGGGGCCAGGCAAGCACACTTTAATGAGAGTGGTACCCATGAGCGTTAAATGAAGATGTGTCTAAAAATGATAAATTGGACATTCTGAGTGAGCGGAGTGTTTTCTTCAAGAAGTCATACTATCGTATGGTTAATGAAACGTTCTGTTAGCAAACTTTAATTGCTAGCTGTCTTTATTTCTCTATGACCGGTCTTCCCATGTGAACATAAAGTGGCGTTGTCCAGTCGCCAAGTCACGTCTGACTCTTTTGCGACCCCATGAACTGTAGCCCACCTCTGTTCATGAAATTTACCAGGCAAGAATATTGGAGTGAGTTGCTATTTCCTTCTCCAGGGGATATTCCCAACCCAGAGATCGAATCCATGCCTTCTGCTTGGCAGGTGGATTCTTTACCACCGAGCCACCAAGGAAGCCCTGACCATAAACTACTTATATTTTAACATTACTTAGCATATTTTTTTTTTTACTAAGCCCATCAAAATTTTTGTGCCTCATAGACTGTGAATCAATAGAAAAAATATATTCTTTGACTTGTGGCAAGGAAGTTGAATTCTGTGTAAGGACGGGACAGTGAAACCATGTGTCCGATAAATGAAAGGTATACATGGAAGGGGCTGAGTTCGCCACCTGGTTTGGCTGAAACTACTCAGCCCTGTAACAGTTATGCCTGTATTTCAAGCCCAATCTTTTGGAGCAAGAACTTGCATATTCACTGCTGTAAGGAGAGGAGAATATAAGGTTTTTCTGTTCATTTTTTATCTGGTAACTCTAAGAAAAAGAAGGGCTGAGCTTCTGAATTAGGCTTCTGATGCATGGCTATTTAATCTATTCCTGATTCTGCATTTCCTTTGCTCTGTCTGAAAAGGATGCAGAATTTGCCATAATGAATGACCCAAGCAATTTCAGCTAATGGCCAGAATTGAAACCTTTGATAATCCCAGGTGAATAATGTTGTCTCAACAGACTGAAGAGTCTTTTACCTGTCTGACACAATGATAGATGTAATTAGTTAACAGGACTAGTCAGAGGTTTTAGTGGAGGCATTAGCAGAGATTGCTCAGGTCATTCTTAATTATGCAAATTCTAGTCTTCTTCAGACAGAATACAAAAATAAAAAAATAAAAAAGAGTAAACACAGCTGGATGAAAAGATTTCAGGGAAACCAGGATCTAGGAAGCTCATCAGAGATATGATTATGAATCCCTCAGGCTAGGTGGGAGGGGAAGAAATAGCCTCAAAGACTCACACTGTGGACAGCCCCCCTCTTTTAGCCAAGCCAAGCAGCTGGGAAGCTTGCTAGAAATGCTTATCCTAAGACATATGTTGCCTTGAGCAGACATGACTGAAGACAAGAATATTCCTATGGCTTTAATCCTTTTTCAAGAAGCAAGCTTGTTGTCTGGGGAGGACAAGCAAATAAATGGCTTCAATAAACAAAAGCAGGAGCCAGAGAATGATGAGTTGGGATCACTGGCATTCCATTCCATAGGACTGAAGGGAGGGACACAGGAAGAAGGAAGATTCTCCTCCAGGTCTAAGTTTGCAGCCACCTTTTGAGTGAGCTGTTGTGATCCATTCTCTGACATTCCAGCTTGAGATCCTACATGCCTCCACTCAGCCTTCTAGCAAACAGTCAGAGCCAGTGTCAGATCTGAGAGAAGGTGCATAATTCAACCTGGCATCAAAAACAAAGGACTTTTTGCATCAGACGTGTTTATTTTTCTTGTAAGGCTTTGACGCGTCAGTGGTTGTCACCCGTGGTTGAGTGAAATCTTGGCATGAAATCAATTTGATGTCCAATGTCAAGCAGCCTTGTTTAATGTCTCTAGATAAGGCAAGAGGGGGCTTGTATCCTTGAAGAGGGGCAAATGAATGACCTGGGGTCAATCATTAAGACTTGACAAGGATCCAGCTGGTCCTCAGAAGCAGTCAAGAGAAGTGGACATTTAGGCAGGGGCTCTTGCCAGTTGGTTTGCAAAAGCTTTGGGAGACACCCTGGGAATTACCTATTACCATCTCTCTTTGCCTGGGACACTGGAGTGGCTAATTCGAGGGCGTGACTTTTCAGCCACTCTCCTGTGGTTTTATTCTCTTTCTGTAGCATAAAAGAGGCAAACCAATGAAATGTTCTACATTTAGGGAACTCACAGCCAAGAATTAGTACAGCATGAACATATACATTTAAAAGGCAAAATGTACATATGGTAGATCACCGTAGGTGCATCAGGGAATGGAGGAGAGTGAAAAGAACATTTGTCTTAAAGTTATACTGCCCTGGGTCTAACTCCCATCTCTGTTCTTTGCTAGCTGTGTCGCCTGGCAGAAGCCACTTAAATCCTTTGAGACCAGGCTTCCTCATCTGTAAAATGGAGATTATAGTGCCTATTTGAGGATTAAATGAGTTAAAGTTTAGTACACATAAATCTTAAGGCATATTTTTATGGTGAGAAAAATTTTGGAGTAACATTGTAGAAAAGACAAATTTTTCATAATTTGAAACCATAATTTGAAAGAACCAATAGGTTCTTTAAGAGGAAGAACACAGAGCTCAATATATTTTATACTGAAACTAATGCACCATTGATTATATTCCTTTTCAATGAAATACATTTGGATGTTCCACTTTTCTGTTAAGTCTTAAATGGAGACTAGCAATTAAGACTATGTGGTTAAAACAAAACAAAACAAAACAGAAATCATCCTAGAAAAGGGGACAATTTAGAAGAATTGCCCCATTTTCACAAGTATCTCCTTTCCCAATAGATGTCCTCATTGAAAAATTATCCAAATTGGACTTGAGTATTAATTTAGCAAACTGTTATATGATGCTTGCTGTGTGTCAGGCATCTGCTCATGTAGAACTTTACAAATCCTGAGTTATCTAATAATCATAACAAACCTCAACTGTAGGGAGGTGGGTATTATTATTATTTCCATTTTGCAGGTGAGAAATCTGAGGGACTAACAGGTTAAGAGAATCGAGAAGATCAGAGAGCAAGTAAGCGGTGGCAGAGCAGGCTGAATGCACCAGGAGTCTGGCTCCCGAGTACATCACTTCAGCCAGTGAGCTCTGCTGTCTTCTTCACATCAGCCCTTCTCTGAGACACAGGATTTGCTGTTTCTATGATTCCCTTCTAGGTATTGATCTAGACAGGAGGCACAGAAGTCAACAAGGTACATTAGATGTTCCATTCACCAGGATGAATGTAAAACTGTTAGTTTGATTTTCACCCTGCACGTGTGAGGGAGGTCAGGAGTTGCCTAACATACAGAGTAGGACAATGATAGTTAACTGTCCCCTGAAGAATTCCTGAGATACCCACAAAGTGTGTGCTGGTCTACATGATAACATAGGATAATATGCTCTTCATCGGTCTATTTACTCAGGATTAGAAGAGAATTTAGAAGATGAGATTCTAGCTGATGTTCTCGTTCTTGAACATCCATCTCCAACTAGATTTAGGCTACTAAATAGCTGCAAGTTTACCAGAAATGCCAGTCTATCATCAATTCCAAGGTGAATCAAGCATTCTATTATTTTTTTAACTTCAACAATAGCTTTATAGCTCTTAAAATACACAATTCAATGGTTTGTCATATATTCACACTGATGCAACCATAAGTGAAGTCTCTCAGTCGTGTCTGACTCTTTGTGACCCCTTGGACTGTAGCCTACCAGGCTCCTCTGTCCATGGGATTTTCCAGGTGATAGTACTGGAATGGATTGCCATTTCCTTCTCCAGGGGATCTTCCCGACCCAGGGATCGAACCAGGGTCTCCTGCATTGTAGGCAGATGGTTTACTGTCTGAGCGATTGTCAAATCTCAGGACATTTCCCTCTAAAATAAACCCATTAGCTGTATCTCTCTAATCCTCACTTGCCGCAGACCCTGACAACCACTAACCTTCTTTCTCTCTGTATTTGCCTGTTCTGGATGTTTCACACAATATGTGACCTCTGGTCTCCTCTTGACTCCTTTCCATTAACACTATGTTTTCTAGGTTCTTCCACCTTGTAGTATGTATTGGTACTTCATCCTTTTTAAGACTGAATAATATTCTATTGTAAGGATGTACTACCTTTTGTTTATTCACTTAGTAGTTGATCACACTCTGGATGTTCTTTCCTTTTCTATTTTTTGGAATCATGTGTGGAGGACTGGTGTTAATTCTGTAAACTCTTAGTATAATTCACGGTAAAGTCAAGCTTATGAATTCTTTAGACCATCGATGTTTGAGGAGTGGATCGGCAGCATCTGCCGTCACCTGCAAGACTGTTATAAATGCAAACTAAGCTTCACTCCAGATCTACTGAATGATAATCTCAGGGAGTGGGTTTTAATCTCAGGCTGTGTTTTAACAATTTCTACAAGTGATTTAACTTACTTAACTTATATGCACAGTACATCATGAGAAATGATGGGCTGGAGGAAGCACAAGCTGGAATCAAGATTGCCGGGAGAAATATCAATAACCTCGGACATGCAGATGACACCACCCTTATGGCAGAAAGTGAAGAACTAAAGAGGCCCCTCATGAGAGTGAAAGAGGAGAATGAAAAAGCTGGCTTAAAACTCAGCATTCAAAAAACTAAGATCATGGCATCCAGTCCCATTACTTCATGGGAAATAGATGGGGAAACAATGGAAACTGTGACAGACTTTATTTTCTTGGTCTTCAAAATCACTGCAGATGGTGACTGCAGCCATGAAATTAAAAGACACTTGCTCCTTGGAAGAAAAGCTATGACCAACCTAGATGGCATATCAAAATGCAGAGACATTACTTTGTCCACAAAGTTCCATTCTAGTCAAAGCTATGGTTTTTCTAGTAGTCACATATGGGTGTGAGAGTTGGACATGAAAGAAAGCTGAGCATTGAAGAATTGATGCTTTTGAACTTTGGTGTTGGAGAAGACTCTTGAGAGTCCCTTGGACTGCAAGGAGATCCAACCAGTCCATCCTAAAGGAAATCAGTCCTGAATATTCATTGGAAGGACTGATGCTGAAGCTGAAGCTCTAATACTTTGGCCACTTCATGCCAAGAATTGACTCATTTAAAATACCCTGACGCTGGGAAAGATTGAAGGCAGGAGAAGGGGACAACAGAGGATGAGATGGTTGGATGGCATCACTGACTTGATGGACATGAGTTTAAGCAAGCTCTGGGAGTTGGTGATAGACAGGGAGGCCTGGCGTGCTTCAGTCCTTGAGGTTGCAAAGACTGAGCGACTGAACTGAACTAAACTGAACAGGTGATTGCAGTGGATAACAAATTTTGAGAAGCACTACTTTAGACAACTTTGAATGATATTTTTTTCTATCAAACTTTCAGTATCTTCTCCCTCTCTCATTCCTTTAGGTCAAGTACCTTTTTAAAAAGCTGTTTAGCTTTCAAGTGTAACTGTCCTAATGTACCTGAATACCATCTTTTTGATAAACATCACCCATTTCTTTGGCAAAATATAGGGACAGGTAATATGATATGGAACAGGCTGGAAATCTTTGTTTTGTTTCATGATGAATCTTAAATTCAAATATACCTGGCACATGGTATCTACTAAATATTTATTGAATGAGAAAATAAACATGATTGACAAATTTGATCACTATGTTTCACTGTACTGGTCAACACCTTTGGTTGAGAATAGCAGAGACACACTAAACTAGCTTAAATAAAAATATTACATTTACCATATGGATACACAGATATCTAGTAGAACCAAGGGACTTTATTCAGAGACTGAAGCCCTCAGTAAACATTGTGAAGTTTCTCCCTCTGGCTCTCATTTCTTCTCTTTTCCCAGTGTGTGTGAGTCTTTCTTCACAAGTTTCCACAAAATGGACCAAGTCTGCATATCTTCAGAGAGTAAAAATGTTCTCAATAGTATCAAGAGTACTTGATGTTACAACTCATCGCTGAAGAATTAAAATTAACCAGATCTGCTTAGTCTCAATTCCAAATTCCTGAAGGTAAAGATTCTGGTTTGCACAGCTTAAATTAGCACCCTCCCCCGAAACATCTTTGGGCGTGGTCAAGGTTTTGTGTTTCAGTATTTGCACTTGGCTGTTTATCTGTTGGACCATGTGAATAGGGGAAGGTAGCATTGATTTAGAAGGTGTTGAATAAAAAAAATCGCGTGATAGATAAAATGACAGAAGTCTCATATTTTATCAGTCAATATCTTGGTTAATCAAACTGTTTTAGAAACCTCCTCCATGCTGTTATGTTTCAGGCAATGCAAAGATGTAGGATTTAACCTTCGTGTTAAGGAGAGGTAGAGTTTAGACAGAAGGTCAAGACCTGGGCACAAGAAAACTTAATCTACGGTCTAAGTAGCACATGTTGAATGTCGGTGAGTGAAACAAACAATAGGTGTTTTAAGACCTGTGTCATCAACATTGAAAGAAGAATCATAAGGCACTCATTATTATGTATCAGTCGCTCAGTTGTGTCCGACTCTGCAACCCCACAGAGTAGCTACTCTGTCCATGGAATTCTCCAGGCAAGAATACTGAAGTGGTTTGCCATTCCCTTCTCCAGGGGATCTTCCCAACCCAGTGATCAAACCTGCATCTCTCCTGCATTGTGGGCAGATTCTTTACTGTGTGAGCCACCAGGGAAACTCCATTCATTATTATACTTCCCCTTGAAATGTCAAGGATAAAGATGTTGCCTGTTCTATAACCAGGGGCCTGTTCTCTTTAGTAAAATCCTCAGCATTCCTGTATTTCGGCTCTTGCTATCAGGAACCACTATGCAGCTTTTGGATAATGAGGGTTTGTATTTTATGAATATTGCGATTCTTAATTCAACAGAACAATCAACATTCTAAAAGGCCTTTGGCAATTCCACAGAACCTGCTGGTTTGTGCTATGCACAGTAACTCTATTTCCGATTTTATTTTCCTCTCCTTGTTTGCCACATTGCTGGATTCCCAAAGTGATATATGTCTTCACACTGTGGTACTGGTGTATGTTTTCATAAACGATGTATTTCCGTAAGTTTCCCCCAATCCTTCTTTAAAACAGGATATGACCAACCTGAGAAAACTACCCTCTTGTTTCGTGGAGTTCATAAGCAAGATGATTCAGTGTAGGTAGCAAGACCAGAGGAAAACATATACCACATTTTGCTTTGGCACCCTTCAGATCTTTGCTGTCTATATTTATGCAGCAAGGGAAATGACAAATTAATTGGGATTACATTACTGAAAAGCCCTTCGCTTATATAATTTTCATTCTTTCCAACTAAAAATATTCCTTATACTACTCAATATAAATATTACTTAATAATCTGGGTAGTTGTCCCAATATCTAGGTCCTTTTCATGGCATAAATATGACAGTTTTTGAGGACAGCCATTCTGCAAAAATGTTTAAGAAGGTTGCCTAGGAAATACCAGAATCTGAAAACTGTGAGGAATGTTTTTTTTGTTTTGGCCTCTTCTATAGAGCGTTAGCTCAGCTGTACAGAGCATCTGTGTCTTGTTAGCTCAGTTAATTAGAGCATGGTGCCGATGACTCCAAGGTCACGGGCTTAATCCCCTGGTGGATTCTTGGACTTTGTTTCTGCGCCTTAGCTGATGACTCTGTACCTAGATGCCTGCCTGAAACATGTCTGCCCTGTAGTCTATGGGAACTCCTGGAGATACTCCGTAAGGGCTGGTACTCAGTAGCATCTCTGGGCCAACGTCTTCCAAAGAATACCACTTGGAAGTGCACATAATGCCAGTTATCCCTTACTTGCCTTCTGTGGACCAGTTCAGCCCATTCATCTCTCTCTTTCCAGTCCTCCTGTGGAGAGGTAACTCAAAGCACAGACCGTCTTTGTGATGGGTCAGTTAAATCAACTTGCCTTCTTTGGATGCAGAGAGGACAATGATTCCATTAAAGTGAGATACCCAGAATGTAGCTGGTTTTTTTTCACTTGGATATGTGTACTCTGGGATCATCAATCAATTCTTATTTGATTCCACAAAGCCCCTTTACTGAAAAACATCCAGACCTCTCCAACCAATATGACTCATGGGACATTTCTGATTAATACCAATCAGGTTAATGGCTTAGCTATAGTTAATGGTGTCCATTCTGTAGCTGCAACAACAAGAATTAATAACAAAACACCACTCATTTTTGCAAATCAGAGGAAAGATGCTAAGGGCCCGACAAGCTCTAATCTTTATGATTTAATGGAATCGTGTTAGAGCACCGAGACTGGGAGAATGAAAAAAAATTCTGTCACATCCCCGGCTTTAAAGATCTGAGCTCTTTCTAATACTCTGTCAACAACTCACTGTCACTGGGGCTTTACAGGACAGAACAGCTGTGGTGGCAAACCATCTAGAAAAAAGACATGAGAGCAAGTGATTCATTAGTGCCCAGAACACACAGGAGGCTTAATCTCTATAGAGGAGGACAGAAATTTTAACAGGCGTCTTATCATAATGAGCTGGAAAGTGCGTCTTAAAGGCATAGGAAAGATTCATTCTGTCTCTGCCGGTGACCTTTACCGATTCAATGTCACAGACACTGCAAGTCCTGAAATATTTAGTGATGGGCAGTCCGTGGGATAAAGCACTGGGGATTTTGTAGTCACCTGCAACGTGGTCCAAATCACCACATGTCAAGCAGTAGCATGACTTGAAGTGAGCTCTCAGAATCCCTGAATACTTGGCATCGGGGTTAGTCATGAGTCCACCTGGTTTGCTGCAGGGGAGGTTAGGACTGAGGTGGTAAGTGCTGGTAGGAAAACGGGGAAGCCCTTCTTGGAAAAGGAGTCAATTCTAAGCAGTGGTATATAGGGCATGGACAGTGACGGATAATGGAATTTGGGGAGGAGACTGGCAATGTCAGGCTCTTTATTAGCTGCTGCCACAGCCTAAACTCCCAGTGAAAATGGTTAAGACATGGGGGAGCACTAAGTCAATGTATGGGAACATTGTGGCTCGACTTGGAGAAAAATCCCCAGCTTTCAGTTGGCAAGAAAAGAAACAGTGATGAATGAGAACTAAGCAGTCAGATGTAAGATTTCCTGGCCAAAGAATTTGGGCTTCTAAAAAGAAACCAGAGTACTGAGATTCATTTTTATGGAAAAAGCCAATACAACTGGAGGTGAGCATACACCGGTATGCAGAGCTATCCGCAGAGACACCAGGCACTCTGGATGCAGGACCCATGGCGATAAGACCCAGCTGGGATCCACCCCTGCGGCAGAGTCAAGTCCCCAAGAAGTCTCTGCTTCGGTCATTGATGGTGTGGTCAGAACCTGCGGGGACAGAAACTTGGTTTCAATTTGGGTGCAAACTCTAGGCATGGAACTGAAGACGGCAGTCCTGCATGGCATTTGCGAGAGCTGCCTGGAGAGCTCTCTGGGCTGATTTTATTTATTTTCCTGAATGTAGGTATCTAGATCTTTCATGTAGAATACAGCCTTAACTTACTTCAGTAGGTACCACACAGCAGTGAATGTCCATGTGAGAGGAAAGTGCACACTCAATTACACCTCTTTGCTGTCTTGGTCATCTTGCTTTAATTCGGAACTATTTTTTTCTTGGGCTCTGGAAATGACAGGCTCAGAGTTAAATGGTTGTTGATGTGTCTCAAGGAACCATTTAAAATATATATATTTTGAAAGCTTGAATCTGTGCAAGGAACGCTCTTATGAAGAGCAGAAGGTTAAGGATCAGCAGCTGATATTTGGTTGTTTTTGCTACCATTTCAGCAGGAATTTCCTCCACACTCAATTCTCAACTGACAAATGGTAGGCACAACCTGGACAGCCAGCCTAAGACAGAGGCTGATATACCATGTTTGAACAAAATCTAGCCCCAGTGCCCTTGATAAGCTGTTATAATTGGAGGTCTGTTTGGTGTATTATCCACTTGGCTGAATTTGGATACATCAAATATGTCTCCACCCTTCCGCCACTCTCCATTATCCAATTACACCACAGCCATAGTTTAGGTAACTCTATTTGTTCCAGAAGACAGAGCAGGTGGATTAAAATCACCTACTGTTACCTATTCAAGTGTTTAGAAATCCATGTGCTTTGTAACAACAGATTACTGTTAATATTAACAACAGATTATCAATAGCTACGAGCTTCATGTAGCTATTTACATTTAAAATTAAATTAAATTAAGAATTCAGTTCTTGTGACACACCAACACATTTCGGGGGCTCAATGGCCACAATAGCTAGTAGTTCCCATAACGAACAGAAGAAAAATAGCATGTGTCCATTATCATAGATTCCCTAAAGGAAACCAGTCTTGAATGCTCATAGGAACGGCTGATGCTGAAGCTGAAACTCCAATATTTTGCCCACCTGACGTGAGGAGCTGACTCATTGACAAAGATCCTGATGGGAAAGATTGAAAGCTGGAGGAGAAAGGGACGACAGAGGATGAGTTGGTTAGATGGCATCACTGACTCAGTGGACATGAGTTTGGATAAACTCTGAGAGTTGGTGATGGACAAGGAGGCCTGACGTGCTGCAGTCCATGGAGTCGCAAAGAGACATGACTGAGTGACTGAACTGAACTGATTATCATAGACTATGTTATTGGACTATGTTATTGGGGGCTTCCCTGGTGGCTCAGAGGTTAAAGCATCTGCCTCCAATGCGGGAGACCTGGGTTCAATCCCTGGGTCGGGAAGATCCCCTGGAGAAGGAAATGGCAATCCACTCCAGTATTCTTGCCTGGAGAATCCCATGGACGGAGAAGCCTAGTAGGTTACAGTCCACGGGGTCGCAAAGAGTCGGACACGACTGAGCGACTTCACCTTCACCTTCAGGTGGATGGGATATGCCATGTTATTGGACAGAATTGGATTAACCTGTCATTCGTCTTTGTACTGCAGCACCTAGAACCCAGGGAGAGTTTGTTGACTTCCTAATATTGGTTGGCTTAACTAGAGCAGAGACACCGAGCTCAATTACTTTTTCCTGCCTCTCCCACCACCCTCTCTGTAATCCAGGCTTTCTTCCCAGTTTTTCTTTCTTCCCAACTCCTGCTAGAGAGGCCAAAGGCATATCTGCTTTTGATCTCTGTCCCTTGGTCTCTGTCTCTCTCCCGGTCTCTCTCTTCTTTCTATGTTTGTTTGGAGTGAGCACGGTATCATTGAAGTGTCACTGAGCTCTCAGGAGAGTGTCCAGGAATATGATTATTCTGTCTGGTATTTAGTGAGACAGATTCAGAAGGGCTGAGGTGGTGAGATAACTGGGGTGCTCTGGATGTCTCATTTTGGCATTCAGACAGGAAAAAGAGGAAAGTGGGAAGACACTGGATAGCTGTATGAAGGGTTAACTCACTTGGCTCTCCTTAGCCAAAAAATAGGGGAGAAAATGTGGAGGAAACCAACATTTATTAAACCTCCACAGTGAGCTAGGTACCCCCCAGCAACCATAGGAGGTATATTTTATATTCCGCACTTAATGGAAATGATGCAAAAGTTTAGGCAATTAAGATTTATAAAGGTTATATGATTTGTTCAAGGTCATACAGCCAATCAAAAGCAGAGCTGATGTCTTAAAACCAGTCTTCTTCTCTTGAAGTACCTAAACTCTCTCTGTTACTGAATAGAACCTTGCAAAAATTGGATGAGCTGGAGATTTAAGCTGTGTACTTAGAGAATGGTCCTAAACAGTGTCATCACAAATTCCTGACCCCTTATCTACGTCCTGTGAGGAGGAAACATAAGCCGAGGCTCTGCTAATTCATGGAGTGCTCTGGAGAAAAAAAGAGAGAGGAGGTTGTGAAACAATGTTAATTTTGTAAAATGCATTTTGTGTGACTTTGCTACCTACACTACAGGCTAATCAAGGGCAAGGTTTTCGGATCCTGATTGGTACAGAGTTCATTTGAAGGCAGAATGCTATCTTCTTAACAATTAATCTATGACTTAGGCCATGGATGTTGCCACGGCAAGTTCTTGGACAGTCTTCATTTTCTAAAGTTCTGCTTGTGGGCCATCCCCACAATATGAAAATCAAAATGTCCTCATGGCACAGGTATTTCTGACATTGCGCTTATATTTACGGCAGGTTATGCGTGCGTGCGTGCTCGTCACCTCAGTTGTGTCTGACTTTTTGGACTGTAGCCCACCAGGCTCCTGTGTCCATGGGATTCTCCGGGCACGAATACTGCAGTGGGTTGCCGTTTCCTCCTCTAGAGGCTCTTCCCCGACTAGGAGATTGAATGTGCATCTGCTGCATGTCCTGCATTGCAGGCAGATTCTTTATCCACCCAGCCACATAGGAAGCCCAGGCGAGAGGCTTTTTAAATCCTCCACATGCAGTTCAAGTCATTCTCACCAACATCCTGTGGGCCGGTATATCATTTCCTTTTTCCTGCAAAAATAAGGCATGGGCAGTTAAGGGGATGATGCAAAATCAAAGTGAAGCGGCCCAAGACTCTGCTTCCTCAATCTTTTTCTCATTTTGTTCCATGAACAATAGAAAATAAAGAAAAAGATAAACTCAAAATCCAGACCCTTCTGTGTCTATAACCTTGGTCCTTTTTCCTTCTTCCTTATGTCTTACTCTTAGCTTGGAAACCTCTAGCTTCCAAGTTGTGGGCATTTTTGAAGATGATAGAAAACACTTACAGGTCACCAATGTCTGGCCACGTGGAAGACTCGGAGCATGGAAGCCCATGTCATGCCCCAAGGGATAGAAACTTTGGACATAATTCTTCAGAAACTATTAGCTAAAAGCCAATCAATCCATTCACTAATTATCCTGCAGAAAGGCAAACTAGTGGCTTAACAAATTTTTTCCCTGACAAATTCAAAGACCAATGTGGTCTCAGGTTTAAACTGCTCAGATTAAGAAGAGAGCAAAGGCACAACATTATATGGTAAATCATTAAAATAATATATATATGTGTGTGTGTGCTAAAACTAAATATGTATAATGCTAAATATATTTATATAAATAAGTATATATATATATATATATATTTTATAAAAAACCATTCAGTTAAGCCCAGTTCTCTTCCAGCACCAAGTAAATAAACTAAGGCCCATTTAAGGACTAGAACTCAGCCTTCATATCTCTGTTCATTAATTTGCCAAGCCAAGAGATGAGAGCATATCTGAATATGATATTCAGGTGCAAACCAGAACTATTAAGGACTATTAGTATTAATTGATATTTCGAATAAAAGAGTCATCCATCCAGCAAATATTTAATGAATTCCTATTTCATGCCTTACGCCCTCTGCATGGTTGCTTACTGATGCACAAAAATAAAGACATACAAGATAATCTAAGCCCCCAAATGAAGATTTCCTTCTCCC
Source organism: Aepyceros melampus (assembly GCA_006408695.1). NCBI lineage: Eukaryota > Metazoa > Chordata > Mammalia > Artiodactyla > Bovidae > Aepyceros > Aepyceros melampus. The sequence goes on along the minus strand of SJXQ01005169.1, from coordinate 71,001 downwards.
TCAGTGTGGATTGTCCAGATAACTGCTTCAGTACTCCCCTTCATGGGACCCTGCTGATAAAACTTTAATTATCTTTTAGGAGTACAGGCGTAAGGAAAGGCGAACAAAGCCGTACTCTCCCCAGATATTTCCCGAGAGGGAGACCCCCCGACGCTGGAAGGGAGCGGAGAGTCACCCCCATCAAGAAATTTGCCTTCAGAGGGGCAGACTGGTGAGAAGTCTGTTTATAACACTTTCCAGGACAGCGTTAGAGCCGTTAATTACCTAATCCTCTGCGCCTTATTAGCCTTCTCAAACCCTTCAGATGCCTCTAATTCCCTTATCCTAAAGGCCTCAGAGTGAGGGCCGCTGGTCCTCCGGTCCCAATGAGGCCCACGTGTAGCAGATTGTGCTGCAAACCTCCTCAGTGTATTTATACTAATTGTGAAATTACAGGGAATTTATACTAATTAATTACAGGGAAGCCCTGGGAGCTCAATGCCCATTCCAAAGTCGTGCATGGAGCTAGGCAGATTTATAATCTCAGAAGCACACAAGGCCAGTCCAGATTATATGGGGTCAAAGAAGGAATCAAGAAAAGATGAAGAAACAATCAGAAAGGTGAGAATTTCTAAGAAAAAGGGAGTTTTGAGTGTCAGAGGAAAAAAGAAAAGGCAGCTATCCACTTAGTTTGCATAAATGGTACACAGGGTCAGGGCTAAACATCCAGCCAAAAGCCTCTAAAAGCCTTCTTCTCTTAGGTCAGAGTTTATCTCAGGAGACCAGCATGAGCAGAGTCTGCAGATGATGGTAATATGACTTTAGCTACAGGAAGAACAGAGTTCAAAGCGGAGATCAGGAGACGGCTATATAAAAAACGTCCACTATGAAGATATTTTAAAATAATATTCATTCATTCACAGAATACATATAATGTGCTAAGTTCTATGACAAATTTAGTGTATAACGAACATTTCTGTGCATTTGTAATATCAGACACAATTCTAACCACTTTGCATGTATTCAGATTGTTAAAACAGGTAGGTAATATTCAGCTCAGTTCAGTATAGTCACTCAGTCGTGTCCGACTCTTTGTGACCCCATGAATAGCAGCACTCCAGGCCTCCTTGTCCATCACCAACTCCCGGAGTTCACTCAAACTCATGTCCATTGAGTCGGTGATGCCATCCAGACATCTCATCCTCGTTCTCCTCCTGCCCCCAATCCCTCTCAGCATTAGGGTCTTTTCCAATGACTCAATTCTTCGCATCAGGTGGCCAAAGTATTGGAGTTTCAGCTTCAGCATCATTCCTTCCAATGAACACCCAGGACTGATCTCCTTCAGAATGGACTGGTTGGATCTTCTTGCAGTCCAAGGGACTCTCAAGAGTCTTCTCCAACACCACAGTTCAAAAGCATCAATTCTTTGGTGCTCATCTTTCTTCACAGACCAAATCTCACATCCATACATGACTACTGGAACAACCATAGCCTTGACTAGACGGACCTTTGCTGGCAAAGTAGTGTCTCTGCTTTTTAATATGCTATCTAGGTTTGTCATAACTTTTCTTCCAAGGAGTAAGCGTCTTTTAATTTCATGGCTGCAATAACCACCTGTAGTGATTTCAGAGCCCCCCAAAATAAAGTCTGACCCTGTTTCCACTGTTTCCCCATCTATTTCCCATGAAGTGATGGGGCCAGATGCCATGATCTTCGTTTTCTGAAAGTTGAGCTTTAAGCCAACCTTTTCACTCTCCTCTTTTACTTTCATCAAGAGGCTTTTTATCTCCTCTTCACTTTCTGCCATAAGGTTGGTGTCATCTGCATATCTGAGATTATTGAGATTTCTCCCAACAATCTTGATTCCAGCTTGTTCTTCATCCAGCCCAGCATTTCTCATGATGTACTCTGCATAGAAATTAAATAAGCAGGGTGATAATATACAGCCTTGACATACTCCTTTTCCTATTTGGAACCAGTTTGTTGTTCCATGTCCAGTTCTAACTGTTGCTTCCTGACCTGCATACAGGTTTCTTCCAGCCCAGCGTTTCTCATGATGTACTCTGCATATAAGTTAAATAAGCAGGGTGACAATATACAGCCTTGACATACTCCTTTTCCTATTTGGAACCAGTCTGTTGTTCCATGTCCAGTTCTAACTGTTGCTTCCTGACCTGCATACAGGTTTCTCAAGAGGCAGGTCAGGTGGTCTGGTATTCTCATCTCTTTCAGAATTTTCCACAGTTTATTGTGATCCACACAGTCAAAGGCTTTGGCATAGTCAATAAAGCAGAAATAGATGTTTTTCTGGAACTCTCTTGCTTTTTCCATGATCCAGCAGATGTTGGCAATTTGATCTCTGGTTCCTCTGCCTTTTCTAAAACCAGCTTGAACATCAGAAAGTTCACGGTTCATGTATTGCTGAAGCCTGGCTTGGAGAATTTTGAGCATTACTTTACTAGCATGTGAGATGAGTGCAATTGTGCGGTAGTTTTGAGCATTCTTTGGCATTGCCTTTCTTTGGGACTGGAATGAAAACTGACCAAGAAACCCAGCCCTCTGGAGATGCAGAGCTTAGGTCCTGCCCCAAAGCCAGCAAATATCCAAACCAAGGCACCAATGCCAGAGGCAAGTTCAGGTGATCAATGCTTGTCAGCATCCTGGCAGGACAGTGATTCCTCCCCCCAAATCCCCTGCCTAGATATGAGCCCCTGGAGCCCTCAGAGAGCCCCCTGGAGATGTGAGGAACTGCTATGGACTCTCATATATGGACAGAAGTCCCACAGCTTGTCTAAAGCCACACAGCTCATGAGGGGCAGAGTGGGATTTGAACCAGGGGTAGACGTGTTCTGTCCCTTTAAACAGCTGGAAACTCACATACCACCCCTGGCGAGGTGTGTCCTCACATGATTTTACACACGTGGGATAGTGTACCCAGGAGGCTCAGTGCAGTAGCTCACATGTGGCACAGACTGTTGCTTTCATTCTTCATTTGTTCTTTAGTTTTGTTCATTTTTTATTTTTTAGAGATGTTTATAACTGCTCTAATTCTATGAAAGGGGGAACGATATAGCTCCATCTGAGCCTGAAACCACGGTTGTGTGCTGAGTGGTCCTCACACACCGTTCGGGTCTCTCTGCACAGAGGGTGGAGGGGCTGCCACATGAAGGTCTTAGCCCTTCAGTGCTTCCCCATGGATTTCAGATATAAGTCCAGTTGTCATTGGGCTCTCAAGGCTCCTCCCTTCCCCCTCCGCCCCCGTCCTCCTTCCCACTCCTCAGGCTCTCGTAGGACCGCCCTTCCTTCACTCCCTTAACAAGGTCATGGGCCTCCCACCCCAGGGCCTTAGCACATGCTGTTCCCCCACATGAACGCCATTTCCCCTCTTAACTTATCCTCCGTTAAATTCCAGCTTCGTTGTCATTTCCTTTCCCAGAGGAGCCTGTCCCAAGTGTTCATCCCAAGTATCTCTCCTGACACCTCGAGGTACCTGTCACAGCTAAAACTCGTTCGGGTCTCTCTGCACAGAGGGTCGGGGGGGCTGCCACATGAAGGTCTTAGCCCTTCAGTGCTTCCCCATGGATTTCAGATATAAGTCCAGTTGTCATTGGGCTCTCAAGGCTCCTCCCTTCCCCCTCCGCCCCCGTCCTCCTTCCCACTCCTCAGGCTCTCGTAGGACCGCCCTTCCTTCACTCCCTTAACAAGGTCATGGGCCTCCCACCCCAGGGCCTTAGCACATGCTGTTCCCCCACATGAACGCCATTTCCCCTCTTAACTTATCCTCCGTTAAATTCCAGCTTCGTTGTCATTTCCTTTCCCAGAGGAGCCTGTCCCAAGTGTTCATCCCAAGTATCTCTCCTGACACCTCGAGGTACCTGTCACAGCTAAAACTGCTCAACATGTTCAAATCTGTCCATTCTAAGTGATGTCAAAGGTCATGAAGGCAGGAGTTTTCTCCTAGAATATCAGTGCTGAGCCCAGTACACAATAAGGCCTTAATCAACATGGGTGGATGGATGGTTAGGTAGATGGGTGGATAGATGGATAAAAAGATGGATGGATGGATGGATGGATGGATGGTTGGATGAGTGGATTGATAGGTAGGTGGGTGGATGGATCTCCACAGACACTAAAGAGCACAGGGAAAACGCAATGGATTCAGAGAAAGCATCTCTGGACTCTTGCAACATCTGATTAAAATAAAAAGAACATAAGGAGCACCCCCTGAGGGCTCTCTGATTGGAGTCTGGATGAGTGCTTTATCCTTTGTGGAGGCTGAAAGCCCCTGAGTTCCCAACCTCCACGACACCCTACTGGAAGCTCTGAGGAGAGCTGGTGTCCCATCTCAGTCACTCGGAGGTTTGCCACTCTCCACTGAGTGCTCCCTTTGGGGGCTGGGTCCTCACCATCCACCCAGAGTGCCGAGAGTCACAGGTGCCCATGGGTAGAGGGAGCAGAAGGGGGAGGGTCCAGCCACCTCCCTTCTCTGGGGAGATGAATATGTGGTCTGCAGGTCTCCTGAGGGTCCCAGCTGGAGCCCCAGGTCACCTGCTCAATTTGGTGTCACCCAGTGCTGGCCCCTTCCTTGCCCTTGTCTCATTCCTTCCCTCTCAAATAAACTGCATATCCCAAATCCTTGTCTGGGCTCTACTTCTTGGGGACCCCAACCGGTGACAGTCTCAGTGAGCAGAGCACACTGTCATCACAGGAAAAAAACTCTTCGATTCAAGGGCCTCTGTGAGTCGCTGTGCGGAGGTCAGTCGTGGCCTGGATGGATTCTGGGCCCAGACCTCCCACCCTTCCGGTAACCCCGAGCTGAGGAAAAACAGGCGTGCAAGCCTCGGCCTGTGAGGTCAAAGATATTTTCATCTTTTCCTTTCTGATGCTTTCTGCGATGCTGCCACATCACAACACAGCATTTGCACTACAAAACCCTGAAAACTGCCAAATTTCACCCAATTGGGTTTAATGTTCTTGAGGAGGGAGCTTGGCATTGTGTTAGAAACTCAGACATTCCCACGGCCCAGTTCCTATTTTAAAAGTGCCTATCTATTTAAAGTTCACGACGAGGGGACATAAGAGAAAAAAGACTCTCAAAGCCAAAGGGAACATGAGCGAGCAAAAGGAGAGTCCAGTTTGCTTCTAAAAAAGGCTGAAAATTATAACCATCATGTCTCAAGTCTAGGATTTTTTTTTTACTTTCCTTCTTTGGTTGTTTGCAAACCAAAGTGGAATTTTATTATGGGTTATGAAGTGAGTTTCTCAAGTTCCTGGCCCCCTCCAAATCTCTACTCACTCCGCGGCGTGCCCTCACATGGATGGGAAGGAGGAGGAGGGACCCCCAAATAAAGGCGCTGGTGTATGCAAGCCACAAACGTCTCCCCACCCCCATCGCCGCTGCATTTCCTTAGCCCGCACCCAGCGACGTTGCCTGGCTCCTTTTATGAACAACAAAACCGTGATGAAGGCAGCAGGAGTCAGAAGCTATTCAGCACAGGAAGCCCCTGTATCCGGTGAGAAATAAGAAGGGCAGCGGCAGGATGCGCCTTGGGTCAGGGGGCCGCGGAAAGCCTTCAGCCTTTGTGTCCTTCTCTGCGACGGAGCGTCCACGTCTGAGCCCTCGGCTCCCCTTGGAGCTCAGCTTGGGCTGCCGCTGTCACTGCCGGGGCGTCAGCCTCCCACTCAGAGGGACACAGAGGCCACGATGGTCGGTTCCGCTGGCCTGCTGCTGCTGCTGCTGTCGATCCAGTCCCGGACGGAGAAAACCACTGACGTGAAGAACACCGCTGACCCGGAGGCCGTGGTCTGCGCGGGGGCTGCCTGCTACACGGCCCACAGGCACAAGCTGAGTGCAGAGGATGCCCAGCTCCATTGCAGCAAGAAAGGGGGCAATCTGGCCACGGTGAAGAGTGAGGAGGAGGCCCGGCACATCCAGGGCGCCCTGACCCAGCTCCTGCTGCTGGGGCCGCCCCTGCCAGAACGCCAGAACAAATTCTGGATTGGGCTCCAGCGAGAGAAGGGCACTTGCTCGGACAGCAGCCTGCCCCTGAAGGGCTTCAGCTGGCTGGGCGATGGGGAGGACTCGCAGTACAACAACTGGCACAAAGAAGTTAAGAGCACCTGTATTCACAGGCGCTGCGTGTCCCTGATTCTGGACCTGTCTGTGCCGGGCCTGGCCAGCAGCCTCTCCAAGTGGGTCGATGGTCCTTGTGGGCAATCCGGGTTTCCTGGAGCAACATCGAGGGCTTTGTGTGCAAGTTCAGCTTCAAAGGCATGTGCCGGCCGCTGACCCTGGGGGGCCCGGGTCAAGTGAACTACACGACCCCTTTCCAGGCTACCAGCTCCTCCCTCCAGGCTGTGCCCTTTGCCTCGATGGCCAGTGTGGCCTGTGAGGACGGGGACGAGGGCAGGCAGCACTACTTCCTGTGCAAGGAGAAGTCCCCCAGCGTGTTTGACTGGGACAGCTCAGGGCCCCTCTGTGTGAGCCCCAAGTTCAGCTGCGATTTCAACAACGGAGGCTGCCAGCAGGACTGCTTCGAGGGTGGGGATGGCTCCTTCCGATGTGGCTGCCGGCCGGGGTTCCGGCTGCTGGACGACCTGGTCAGTTGTGCCTCTCGGAACCCTTGCAGCTCCAGCCCGTGCGGAGGGGAAGCCACGTGCTTCCCCGGGTCCCTCGGAACAGACTTCACATGCCACTGTCCCCCAGGCTACCAGCTGGACTCGACTCAGAGAGACTGCGTGGACGTGGATGAGTGCCAGGACAACCCCTGTCCCCAGGACTGTGTCAACACTCCTGGGAGCTTCCGCTGTGAGTGTTGGGTGGGCTTTGAGCCTGGCGGCCCGGAAGAGGGAGCCTGTGTGGATGTGGATGAATGTGCCCCTGGCCACTCGCCCTGTGCTCAGAGCTGCACCAACACTGAGGGCTCCTTCTATTGTTCCTGCGAGGAGGGCTACGAGCTGGACAGGGAGGATGGCACCCAGTGCCTGGACGTGGACGAGTGTGAGGTCCAGCAGGGTGGCCTCTGCGACAGCCTGTGCTTCAACACGGAGGGATCCTTCCGCTGTGGCTGCCTGCCGGGCTGGGAACTGGACCCCAACGGCGTCTCCTGCACTGGGGGGCCCACATCGTTGGGACCACCAACCAGGTCTCCCCTTGGGGAAGACATGGGAAATGGAGAAGGGGGGCTCCAGTCTTCTGCCACCGTGTCCAGTCCCAGCGGGGACAACCCTGAGGGTACCTCCACGGTGGCGCCTCCAACAGGAGACCCTCCTTCCCAGCTAGGGTCCCTATCTCCCTGCCCCCACCAGAGATGCTGGCCCCCAGTGAGACGCCTGGGGTCTGGATGGAGCCCAGCACCCATCACCCCACAGCCACCACCGGCCACAAGGAGTCTGCAGGCGAGGATTTCACAGCCAAGCAGAGCGACCAGGGCACGGACGGACAGCAGCTGCTCTTATTTTACATTCTTGGCACCGTTGTGGTCATCCTGCTCCTGCTAGCTCTGGCCCTAGGGCTGCTGGTCTGTCGCAAGCGCAGGGCCAAAAGGGAGGAGAAGCAACAGCAGCCGCAGAGTGCAGCAGACAGCTACGCCTGGGTCCCTGAGCGGGCTGAGAGCAGAGCCATGGAGAACCCCTACAGGTGAAGGAGGCTGGGTCACCCAGGGGGAGTGTGGCAGGCACGGGGGCGGGGTGGGGGCGGCAGTGATCATGGCACACAGCAGGCAGAGGTGAGGGGCAGGCACAGCCCCCCTGGGATCACCTCGAGGCCCACATGTGCCCTCTGGGGGTGCTACCCTGCCCCGTGTCCCATGCCCAGGGTCCAGATGGCATGGCCCCGGGGCAACAGCTTCCAATGTGTTGCCCTTTGTTCCCATAGTCCAACGCCGGGGACAGACTGCTGATGCTGACGAGGCCCCTGGACACTGGCAGCCACCACCATTCTCAGAGCCAGGAGACCGTTGAAAGCAGGACCCCCATCCTCCTGGACTGGAATCCCAGCAAGTAGTTGTCAATCTTCTCTTTAAATGCCTGGCAGCTTGAACTCTGCAGGTATCACACGTGTGTAGTGTGGAAGCAGGGGAGGGTCAGGTGTCATTTCAGGAAATTCATGCGTGTTAACAATTCTCCTTCCCTTTCCTGTTGAAATTCAAATGTAACTGAGTTCATGTCACCCCTGATTCTGGATCAGACTTGACATGTCAGGTGCTAACAGGCTCTGTTTGAACTGCTTCTCTGCCCGCATACACCTCTATTAAGAGGACGCTAATTAGGGCAATTTGGACTGAAATGATTTGTGCCTTCTGGTGTGATGAAGCCTGAGTCTATCAGTTGTCTGATTATGTAAGAAGCTCTGTTTCTGACGGAGGGAACATGTTTCAGGCTGGAGACATATTTTTTCCATTCTTGCATTTCCATCCACTTAGGCGGCAGAGGCAGGGTGTTTAGAAATCACATCTCTCTAGCTCTTCAGGTTCTAATTGTCTTCAGTTTATTTGCAAATGAAATCTGAACAATGTCAAGAAAATTGTACCAAGCGAGTAAACAGTGACTCTGGAAACTAGGGTTAGAAGGCAGGGTTTGTTTCAAAACTATGTGAGTCAATTTGTCTCAATAAATATTCCCATGTTCCACCATGTGTTTGACTGGTGAGACCGACACTCGTGAGGTCAAGGGTTAAAGACCACTGGTCTCCGGGGCCAAGTGGCCCCACGCCCCCAATGCCATCTTGCTGTCTCTGCACTCTGCCTGGGCTTGGACGCTCTGGTGATTTCTGGATGATGTGGGGGGCTGAGTTTAAAAGGTGCTGTAACAGCATTTAGCACAGTTCACGGTGGTGGAGGCCTCCTGAGAGCTGAGCCCATCTTGTGGACACAGCACAGCCAAGTCAGGACTCGTCCCCTGAGTGCTGGCCCAGTGCTGCTTACAGCACAGGTGTCCTCTGGCCCTTTTCCTTAAAAAAGAAGACAAGAGGGGATGGAGAGAGAATGAGAGCATAACTAAGATCTTGTGCTTAGAGCCGTTTTAATTTACAGCCTTGTCTGTAAGTGCCCACTAGCCAGATTTCCCATAACTGAGACTGCTGTGCTCGGTGGTGCTCGGTCCCTGTCAGTTCAGCCTGGGTCCCTGGAAAGCAGCCCAGAATTCACTGCAGGTCGGAGCCCTTAGAAGCTGCCTGAGCAGCACAGGAGGCCTGGGCACCTGGAACAGGTGGGACTGGGGGTGAACCCCTTGCCGCACCCCTCCCTGATGCTCCTCTTCCCCTGCAGGTCAGACCGAGGAAACCATTTCCGGGATCCAACTCTGCCCCAGAGGTCAGTACCCCACATGCCCACATGCTTGGCCTTCAGAGCCAAGTAGATGCCTTTTGCCAATTTCGAAATGAAGGTGCTATAGCTCACATTGAAAAAAGAAAAAGGAAAACTGGAAGGGGTTGGGGGAAGGAAGGAAGGAAGGAAGGAAGGAAGGAAGGAAGGAAGGAAGGAAGGAAGGAAGGAGGTCTGAAGGGGCCCAGCACAGGGTTCGGAGTGTCTTCTTCTGAAAGTCACCTAATATTCTGCAGTTTCTACTTGGAACACTGAGCTTTAATGCTCCAGGGGTGGAACGCTATGCCCCTCAGCCCGGGGTCCTTGGGTGCCGTGCTGTGTGGGGCTGACTGGGGGCCATTTGTGGCTGTGTGTGCTGCTGGCTGGTATTTGCACTTACAGAAATGCTTCGCTCTTGGCCTTTACAGACCTCACCCTGGTCACTGGGCTGAGGGGGACATTCCCAATCCAGGATGCCCCCGACTCCCATAGTCCACCAGCCTTGAATTGGCTGAGGCCATTTGATTTCTTCCACGGCCCGGCCCCATCTGGTTTCTATGTTTGAATTCTTCTGGGGACGAGTAGGGAATACGCAGCCCTGCCCGCTGTGCCTCCCCCCGTTCGCCCCACCACTGAGAACCTCCATGGGGAGAAATGGGTAGATAAGTCACAGCTTCTCCAAACCTGCTCGGTCAGAGTCAACCCCTCTGCTGACAAACTGCCCTCGCAGCCGCCACCCAGCTGGACGACCTTGGGCCGTGACTATGATGAAAAGCATCAGATAGATGCTTCCTTCTCCATTGAACCTGCTTTGGTCTAGGGGTTTGAATTCTTGTTTTGGGAGCTTGAGGCCGGTGGACAAAATATTTATCCAGAAGCCAGGTGGTTCGATCATGACAGCCAGGTAAATGGACAGGTGGAGTGTGGGGAGAGGTGGATTTTGCCACGCAAGGACTTCCCCAGCAGCGAGCTGGACAGGGCCGACCAGGTGCTGTTCTGTCCCTGACCCCCTGGCCTCCAAGCGGCAGAGCAAGCCAGGTGCTGGGGTCAAGGAGAGGCTCCGCTTAGCAACACGTTCAAAGACAACTTGGGCTTCTGTCCATGGCTCAATAATTCTATGTTTGGGACAAACTCATCACGTGAGTGATGCAGATAACTTAAAGGGAGACTGTCTCCTCAAACAGGCCTGCTCCTGAATCTCAGGGACAGTCTCTGCAATCCCTGCTCTTCTCTCTTGCTGGCCATTTGGAGGGGCTGAAGCAGAAGGACAGTCCCCTGGGAAAGTGGAGTGTAGACAGCCAAGCATGGGCCATTCTCCAAATTTGCCTTGGGCGTGGAGGACCTGGGGAGTGTCCTTTGTATGATGAACCCATGACTGCTTGTCTGGGTGGCCTTGAGGCAGAAGTAACCTTGCTGGTGTCACTTTGGTGCCTGTCCCCTGTCCCCAGAGGCACTAAGGGTGAACCCACCAGCTCTGGCCTGAAGCCGGGAGGGACTCAGCCTGTGGTGACCACCAGGCCCGGCAAGGCCATCTCAGGCCTGAATGTCCCTCGCCAATAGACTAGCAGCCTCTCCAAAAGGTCAGTCTTCACATCTTTCCTCAAGCTCAGGTGAAAAGTGAAATAAAAAAACTAAACACGTATGTGAGTGTGCTTCCATGCAGCCTTCGAGAGGAGCAGAGTTGGGAGTGAAACTCTCTCTCCCACTCACGCGTGTGTAGCTGCGTCTTTTATGTTCTGGTTGCGAGCTTTGTTTGATCACACTGTGCAGGGCCTGGATTTTACCCCGAACAACCTCTGGAAGATGTGGATTTGATCGTTAGCTACTTTTATTCCTACTGTCTTTCCCGTATAGATTTCTATAAAAACTAAGAGAACCGAGATGAGATTTGACTCTGAAAAAGGTACCAAATTCAAAATAATGCAGTTTTTAAAAAAACAAATAGAGGAAAGCCTTTTCCTATTATTTTTCTTCTTAGTTTCTCCATTGTCTAAATCAGGAAAACAGGAAAGCACTGCTTTCCAGCAGCTGCAAAATGGGTAATGTCCCCTACATATTTCCACCCCTGAAAACAATAGGGTTAGCATGGAAATCAGAGACAGAAAATCCCTGAAAACATCTGTCCCTCTCTGGCTGCAAAACCCAAGGCTTAAATCTGTGTGGTTTGTGGAGCTTGTCAACCAAAAGAAAGAGGATGATTAAACTCTCCATGTGTTCAGTAATCAAGTACCTTAGTTGTTCCAGATTCCGGGAGTAAAACTCACTGAAATGCCTTTTTTTTTTTTTTTTTTAACAAAATGAAGTGTGTTTTGGTCTGTTCATGGAGATAACACCCACTCGTTTTAGAAAGAAACTCTGGAATTCCTTTCTCTCATTGTTCCTCTTATCTGCAAGGGGGCAAGTGTTTCCTTTCAGCAGAATTTGCCCACCGTTCCCCTGGCCTAAAGCTCTTTTTGCATATTTGGCTTAAGCTAGAATTAGATCACCGGTGAGGTCTTGCATGATGATACAATTCGATGTGATCGTAAACATCAGCAGTTTCTCCCTGAGTGCTAGAAGAGAACATGTAAGTCTCTTTGAATGTGTGTATTTGAAGTTTGTTCCACTGATGCTGGAATCACAGGCTTTCTAGACAGGTTCATTTTATCCCAGGGTTGGGGAGGGCGGGCTGGACACTGAGCTGCCCTCAGGCCTCTGAAAAGCTGAGTGGCACCGCGGGGCAACCTCGGAAGTGGGTTGTCATCCTTTGTGCTTTGTTACCTACTTATCCTAATAAACTCCAGAATACATTGCTGTCAGTCTGTTTTAATATTTTAATATGCTTCACAACAGCTCAAAATATACAGCAGGAACTACATTCAAAGGTACCTGTGTCCGTTGTCAAAGATACCTCGACGACCTACGTCTTTACTCATTGGAGGTGGCACTGGCCTCAGGGCATCAGGTGGGTGGAGGACATTGTAGGGAGGCCCCCAGGCCCAGATCTGCGCTTCTAGACTCTGCCCTCTGACCTTGAGCCCTGCTGCACGCCTCCATCTCCACTGTTCTATCCTCTGCATCGTTTTAGTTGTGTGGGTGATGCCTGGTGCAGGATTAAACGTGTCTAATGGGTGCGATTTGCAAACACCATTCTGTAATGATCACAGGAGCATTTATGACCACTTGGGCACCAAACTTTTTCCAGTATATTTAACTAATTGGACAGGCCGACCGCTCGCTCATTGTTCTGCCACATAAACCTCACCGTGACTGAAGGCTGGAGCAGCAGATGGTGGTTGATTCCCAGTCGACTTGCTTTCCACTGTGGACTTTGTAAAAACAGGGCTTATGGGGAATTAAGGGCTTTCCGGTGATGCTAATGGCCTGGACACTTGTGATAAACAGTCATTACCGGGGCTCAATAAAACTTATTTTTGAGCTGTCTGGCCCCCAGGCCCAGATCCGCGCTTCTAGACTCTGCCCTCTGACCTTGAGCCCTGCTGCACGCCTCCATCTCCACTGTTTTATCCTCTGCATCATTTTAGTTGTGTGGGTGATGCCTGGTGCAGGATTAAACGTGTCTAATGGGTGCGATTTGCAAACACCATTCTGTAATGATCACAGGAGCATTTATGACCACTTGGGCACCAAACTTTTTCCAGTATATTTAACTAATTGGACAGGCCGACCGCTCGCTCATTGTTCTGCCACATAAACCTCACCGTGACTGAAGGCTGGAGCAGCAGATGGTGGTTGATTCCCAGTCGACTTGCTTTCCACTGTGGACTTTGTAAAAACAGGGCTTATGGGGAATTAAGGGCTTTCCGGTGATGCTAATGGCCTGGACACTTGTGATAAACAGTCATTACCGGGGCTCAATAAAACTTATTTTTGAGCTGTCTAGTCACTAACAAACCCCATTTGGAAATAATATCTTAATATGAAGAACTGTGGCTACCTCGTCCCCAACATACACACATACACAGAGACACGCAACACACACACACACACACACACACACACACACACAGAAAAGCACCTTTCACACAAAGAGAGAGACACAAAGAGACACACAAATACATATAATCCTAACACCCTCTGTTTCATACTGAAAAACCTTGAGGCCAGGGTTTCCTGATTTATAAGAAAAGCCCATGAACAAAAATGCCACATTTTAGCAGCAATTCCTCTTAGAGACTTAGAGTGATGTAAATGCTAGCAAATCTTTCAAATATGATTGATTCACACACACAAAAATGTATACAGAATTAAACCTATTGTGCAAAACAAGTACATCTGTGACAGAAAACCCATAGATTAACATGAAAGAGCCAAATACCCATCATGTACCTTCCATGACTTTAACATGGACTGAAAGAGTCCATCCTTATTGAGCTGACTCCTCAATCTATTCAATATAGGAGGAAGAGACAATAAACCCCAAACCAAAAAGCCTCCGCTCAAAAGTGTCTCATCTCTTTTACACCCTGGATCAGTGTCTTCAGAGGAAATAAAGGCCAGGAGTGGTGAAAAGTGAAGAAAGAGGGGAGGAGTGAAAGGTCAAGTTGGAGGATAAGCCCTGAGGTCAACAGTCTCTCCCATGAACTTGACCTGAGGCTCTTCTCTTCACAGCAGGGAGCACACTCTGCCTGAGCCTCCAGGAGCCCGCAGCCAGAGCTCCCCAAGAGCTGCTGCCCTGGGTCCTATTTGCTGGGCGTTTTATTTGAGTTTTGTCACCATTGATTCTGGTCCTCCCTTGTGGTTAAAATCCACATATTTCAGCTGCGTGGAGGGAAGGATGGGAGGAATGGAGTATAAACAGAGAGGGAAGAAGGGAAGGAGAGAGGGAAGGGAAGGGGGTGGGGGATGCCTGGATGAAGTGAAGGTCACTGGGCCCCAATAGCACATCTCGGCTTTCAGTTAGAGACGATGCAAGGCTGTTTTCTCTCCATGCCATCTCTAACCTGGGTCACACGGCGGAACAGCCAGGCTCTTTCCTGCTGACCCCCGTGGAGGACCAACACCCTCCTCATCAGGCTCTTGTCTCCTTTCCCTGCAAAGCACTTTTACCTCGCCCCCTCTGCGTTTCACGCTTGTCCTGGTATCATAAAGGCTTAAGCTGGGTCCATCTGCTCTCTTGAGCTCCTGTGTTCAAATATCCAGTGAAAATAATGAGACTTATGAGGTGGAAGGAAATAATTGTACCTTTTACCTTCTTTCTCCAGAGTCTTCCTTTCCGAAAAAGATTAAGTCCCAAACCTAACTGTTCACTTGCTTGTCAAACCCATCATCTCTGAACTAGGGCAAGGTGCCCCAGTACCCACCCTCATGGTCACGGTTAAGGTTTTGGTGTGTGCACTGGGGGTGGGGGGTGCAGGCCTGTACACCCTTCACACCAGCTAGTCCATCCTCTTTCTCATCATTTCCCATGGAGATCAGCTTGTCACTCCTTGTATTTCTATCAGTTCTGTCTTCTTCTCGATGGCTTAGTCACTCAGTTGTGTCTGACTCTAGTGGCCCCACAGACTACATGTCTGACTCTTGTGGCCCTGCAGACTATAGCCCGCCAGGCTCCTCTGTCCATGGGATTTCCCAGGCAAGAATACTGGAGTGGGTTGCCATGCCCTCCTTCAGGGGATCTTCCCGACCCGGGAATTGAACCCAGGTCTGCATTGCAGGCAGATTCTTTACCAGCTGAACCACCAGCAAAGCTGCACGATTGGGTGATTGATCTGCATTTGGCATTATCCCTTTCTGTACCAATATGAAATACAACCTTCTGGACATCTTCACCTCCAATTACATTCTGTCTAAATCTCCAAACTGATACACTGCACTAATTTGTGGCATTTTATGAATACAAACGATTTCTATTAGAACATCTTTGTTTTCGGCCTTCTTTGTGTTCGTCTCACTGTGTTCCCGTCTGCCTTGCTCTGGGCCCGCTCTCTCCATCTCAGGAGCCTGGAGCCCTCATAGGGCCTCTGCCCAGAGTGAGCAAGTCTGGGTTGGAGCCTGTGAGACTCTGCATTTCTAGCAGGTTTGGGGGGAGACTGCTGCTGCTGGTCTGGGGGCCCCCCTGGAGGAGCTCTGCTTTATCTGTTTGGGGCCCCCTGGAGGAGCTCTGCTGCTGCTGGTCTGGGGGCCCCTGGAGGAGCTCTGCTTTATCTGTTTGGGGGTGGTTCTCTTGTCTCATTACTGGGAGTAGGCCCTCCTGGCCACTCTCCTGACTCTCTTATTCTAGAAGTGATTTTGGATGGGCCTCCTTCCCGAGTCTCCTGACTTTCCCCTGCTCCTCTCTTTTCTTGTCTCTTGAGGTGGCTGTGAAACTGCACTTTCTCTCCAGCCCCCCCAGAGACTCCTGTCCTGCCCAAAGCCCTAGTCACCTTCTAACATGGTGAACCATTCCTTCCTGTGGTCAAGATGTATTGACGTATTGCCTGTCCTTACATACATGCAAGCACTCTAGGGCAATTTTTGTTGTTGTCCAGTCCCTGGTCCCGGATGCTCCCTGGGCCTGGCACACAGTGGCACTCAGTAACTCTGTGTCTGATGCTTGGCTGCCCTGGGGTCTTGGAGCAGAATGGCAGGCAGGGGGAGACGATGGGGGTCCTACTTGAATCTCTGATGTTGTCCCTGGCCTTCATTTTTTGCTGGCTCCTCACCTCAGGCTGCTCCCCCTGCACAGGCACTGCCCACACTCAAGATATCCCTATTGCTCTTGGACCAATGCTGTCTTGTCCATCTGGTCTTCAGGCTCCTTTTGCTCCAGAAGCAGACCTGGAGACAAGGATTCCAGTAATGCGAAAGATGGACATTAGCAGTAGGGTCATGCGGAGGCGATGCAACTGTGGAAGCACTAGGAAATGTCATTCCACCAGAGGGAGCCGAGGTATTGATACACTGACTTCCATCCATCTTGGATGGGGCTGCTGCAGGGGGATGGGCAATTCCCGGTACTTCCAGAGGGGCTCCACTCTTGGATGGGGGAAGCCTTCAGGTATAGAGATGCAGACACGGGAGGATGGAAGTTGACCTGAGCACAGGCACAGTCTCTGGTGAACAGTCTGGGTGAATCCCTGCCTATCCTGATTGTCCCCCACAGCGAGCAGAAACAGCCCTTCCTTCCTCTGCAAGTCACAGCTGATTTCCTCAGGAGGCAGCTGGAAACTTGAGGAGAGAGCTCTCTTTCCAGATTTCTTTAATGGCCCCCCCACCCCTTTGTTCTTGATGTGATAGCTCAGTGGCTCTGCGTCTGTCTTCCTGTGAGGCTGGGAGGCACTCAAGGGAAAGGTGAGCCTCACACGGTTTTACACACAGCTTGATCTCAAATGTGGCCAACAGAAGGCCACCTGAATAGTTCAGTTCTTGGGACACGTTGTTTAGGCAACGTGACAGGAAAATTTACCAAACTTTGACTACTATCAGATAAATAGTGCCACTGATTTATTGGGAAACAGGCAGAATTACTCTCCCCACTTGATAGTAAGGAAGTGGAAATACAGACAGACTGGGAAATTTGCTCACGGTCCCAGCTGACAAGTGGTGAAGTAGGGCTATGAAACCCTGCAGCCTCACCTGGATTGCTAGGTCTCACCACCTCCGGCTAACTTCCAGGGTGTCACCCAGTAGGCCTCTGAGGAGACAAGCTGGCTTTCATCCTGTGTGAGACAGGAAGGTGGAGCACTGCGCAATGATGGGTATTTCTAATAATAACTTATGTCCAAGCGAGCACCTCTGTTTTCTTGCACTTGTGTATTCCCCCAGGCACACACGTGGGCATGTACACCACATACACACACCGCTCAAAGCTCTCTGCCATCCCCTGAGAGCTTGTGTACCTGAGGCCCGCAGTGATCTGAGGGTGGGACGTGCCTGCGGCCTCACTGACCCCCAGGGGCCTTCCTGCCTCTGTGTTGGTCACAATAGCACCTATGTGTGTCCTGGAGGCAGAGGTGTGACTGCATCCTGCTGGCAGAGACCACTGCTCTGCTGCACCCCTTCTGCACAGTGATGGGAATGCCAGAAGTGCTGCTTTGTCAAAGACAGTGGGCTAGTTTCTTCAAAAGTTAAATGTACACACACATGGCCTGGCAATTCTGCTTTTAGACATCTACTCAAGGGCAATGGAACCATGATGCTCACAGTCTTGGCCACAGGTATTCACAGGAGGTTTATTCGCGAGCGTGGACCTGGACACAACTTCTGTTCCCAGTCTTCTCTCTACCTGCCTCCAGGGCAGCTCAGGAATCATGAATCCCATTCATTTTCCTGGTCTCCATCACAAGAGGCACATATCTCCCTAAGAAGTGGTCTTTGCCAGTCCCTGCTTGTGCCACTCCCAGTACTGCCGCCCAACATCTTGCTGAGTGTTCTCTTTTCACAGTATCCTGTTTCTTCTTTTATCCCCTTGCCTTTGAATTATCTAACTGCATTTCCCTCTGAGCAATGGCCAGAGTCAAACCCTATCCTCTGTCTTCAGGTCCTGCCCTTTTAGGGAAGCATCTTTACTATAGAAACAATCTTTCGTGTTATTTAAGTTCATAAGTAAAAACAACCTTGGAAAAGCTCCTGAGCACTGCAGGTGCTGGTGTCAGCAGCAATGTCATGGTCTTTCTTTAAGAGGCTTTTTCAGAGGGGACCAGAGGCCCAGACTAGCTTTGATGCTTGAAGACTGGATTTGGTGCTTACTGATTTGTGGCTGAGATGAAATGCTCTCTGTTAACTTCAGATATGTGTCAAGTGATCTTCAACATGAGGCATTTTTTCTCTTTTTTGAGCATAGGAAAAGATGATTCATTTGGGCCTTGTTATTTTGAAAGTTGGAGTCACACGGTCTGGAGTCAGCTCACGCATTAGCTTAACAAGCAAGAAAACAAACCAGAATGAATGAATGAATGAATGAAGTTTTGTTGGGGAAATGAGGTTCATATAAGATTTTTAGTTGATCTATGTAGCCTACCAAATTAATCTTCAGGGGCTTATCACAGTGTTTACATCCATTTGTGTAGAATAGACAGGAACTAGAAATGATTCTCACATGAATGCAAATGAATCAGTATTTTTCAGTATCTATTTTGAGTATTTAATTCTCCTTCTGCTTTTATGTTAAGTGAACTTGTAGTATTCAGTGGTGAATTTGTCTGCCCATAATAATGCCTGATTAACATAATGTTTATTTTCTCATATGATGAAGGGTCCAGAGATGGGAAATCTCAGGCTGCCTTCTGTCTTTTTGGTCCTTTATCACCAGCCTGTGACTTTCATCCTCATGCTTACCACATGCAAAAAAAAAAAAAAATTCTATTTTTTCCTCATTTAAAGGCAGAAAAAGGCACCAATCCCAATTTGACAATTTGCTCAGTTGTGATAAGAGTACAGATCCCATAACTAGCACTTCAATCAGGAAGACCTTCCACTGCCCAGCGGGTCTCCTATGTTCCTTGCAGTCTGTTCCCACCCTGTAGATCAACACTGCTTCACTTCTTATCCGTATTCAGTCCTTTTACCTGTTCTAGGAATTCAAACAACAAAATTAGAGTTTCTCAGGTTTAAGCCTTTTGGGTTACTTGGTTTCTGTCTTGCCCACTTTTTTTTTTTTTTTTTTAACATCTGATGCCTTTTTCTTGTTTTATTTTGGGTTAATCAAGTATTATTTTTCATTATTGGATTCTTTGAGCAATTTTAGGTTTGCAAAAGAATTGAGTTGAAAGTACAGAGAGTTCCCTTATAACCTCTCAACATTTTCAGTTCAGTTGCTCAGTCATGTCCGACTCTTTGTGACCCCATGAACCACAGCACGCCAGGTCTCCCTGTCCATCACCAACTCCCAGTCTACCCAAACCCATGTCCATTGAGTCAGTGAAGCCATCCAACCATCTCATCCTCTGTTGTTCCCTTCTCCTCCTGCCCTCAATCTTTCCCAGCATCAGGGTCTTTTCCAATGAGTCAGCTCTTTGCATGAGGTGGCAAAGAATTGGAGTTTTAGCTTCAACATCAGTCCATCCAATGAACATCTCCTCCAGGATGGACTGGTTGGATCTCCTTGCGGTCCAAGGGACTCTCAAGAGTCTTCTCCAACAACACATTTCAAAAGCATCAATTCTTTTGCGCTCAGCTTTCTTTATAGTCCAACTCTCACATCTATACATGACCACTGGAAAAACCATAGCCTTGACTAGACGGACCTTTGGTGGCAAAGTAATGTCTCTGCTTTTGAATATGCTATCTAGGTTGGTCATAACTTTCCTTCCAAGGAGTAAGTGTCTTTTAATTTCATGGCTCCAATCACCATCTGCAGTGATTTTGGAGCTCAGAAAAATAAAGTCAGCCACTCTTTCCAATGTTTTCCCATCTATTTGCCATGAAGTGATGGGACCAAATTCCATGATCTTTGTTTTCTGAATGTTGAGCTTCAAGCCAACTTTTTCACTCTCCTCTTTCACTTTCATCAAGAGACTCTTAGTTCTTCTTCACTTTCTGCCATAAGGGTGGTGTCATCTGCATATCTGAAGTTATTGATATTTCTCCTGGCAATCTTGATTCTAGCTTTGCTTCCTCCAGCCCACCGTTTCTCATGATGTACTCTGCATATAAGTTAAATAAGCAGGGTGGCAATATACAGCCTTGATGTACTCCTTTTCTTATTTGGAACCAGTCTGTTGTTCCATGTCCACTTCTAACTGTTGCTTCCTGACCTGTCTAAAGATTTCTCAATTTCCTATTACGAAGACTGGGCTTTGGTGTGGCACATGGGGTACAATGTGTGAGCCATATTGACACACTCTTATTAACTAAAGTCCATAGTTTACATTCGGGTTCACTTTTGTACTGTACCTTAAATATTGTTCAGTTGCTCAGTCCTGTCCGACTCTTTTGTGACCCCATGGACTGTAGCGTGTCAGGCTCCTCTGTCCTTGGAATTTTCCAGGCAAGAATGCTGAAGTGGGTTACCATTTCCTTCTCCAGACCCAGGGATCAAACCCGGGTCTCTTGCATTTCAGGTGGACTCCGGACCATCTGAGCCACCAGGGAAGCCCTGCACATGGGTGTGTGTGTATATTGCACTGGGTCTTAGTTGCAACATGTGGGATCTAGTTTCCCTGACCAGAGATCTAACCCTGGCCCTTTGCAGTAGAGATATAGAATCTTAACCACTGGACCACCAGGAAAGTCCCCATTCTATGGGTTTTGAAAACTGTATCCACCATTGCATGTATCACACAGAATAATTTCCCTGTGCTCCACCTGTTCACCTTATCCCCCCTCCCCAAATCCTGGCAACCACTGACATTTCACAGTCTCTGTAGTGTTGCCTTTTCTAGAATGTCATACATTTGGCATCATATAGCCTGCTGCATTTTCTGATTGGCATAGGAAACATTTAAGTTTCCTCCATGTCTTTTCATGGCTCAAGAGCTCATTTCTTTTTAGTTCTGATAATATTCCATTGTCTGGATGTACCACAGTTAATTTATCCATTTACCTACTGGAGGATATTTTGGTTCCTTCCAAGTTTTGGCAATTATCAATAAAATTACTATAAACATCCATGTGTTTGTGTGGACATAAGTTTTATTCATTAGTGTGACTACCTAAGATTGTGAATAATGTATGAGTGTGTTTGGTGTTGTAAGAAATTTCCAAACTGTCCTCCAAAATGACCAAACCATTTTGTATTTCCGTCAGCAATGAGTGAGCATTTCTGCTGCCCCACAACCTCCCCAATGTGTAGTGTAGTCAGTGTTCTGGATTTTGACCATTCCAATAGGTGTGTTCAGTCCAGTTCAGTTCAGTCGCTCAGTCATGTCCAACTCTTTGTGACCCCATGAATCGCAGCAATCTAGGCCTCCCTGTCCATCACCAACTCCCGGAGTCTACTCAAACTCATGTCCATCAAGTTGGTGATGCCATCCAGGCATCTCATCCTCTGTCGTCCCCCTTCTCCTCCTGCCCCCAATCCCTCCCAGCATCAGGGTCTTTTGCAATGAGTCAGCTCTTTGCATGAGGTGGCCAAAGTATTGGAGTTTCAGCTTCAACATCAGTCCTTCCAATGAACATCCAGGACTGATCTCCTCCAGGATGGACTGGTTGGATCTCCTTGCAGTCCAAGGAACTGTCAAGAGTCTTCTCTAACACCACAGTTGAAAAGCATCAATTCTTCGGTGCTCAGCTTTCTTCACAGTCCCACTTTCATATCCATACATGACCACTGGAAAAACCATAGCCTTGACTAGACAGACCTTTTTTGGCAAAGTAATGTCTCTGCTTTTTAATATGCTATCTAGGTTGATCATAACTTTCCTTCCAAAGAGTAAGCGTCTTTTAATTTCATGGCTACAGTCACCATCTGCAGTGGTTTTGGAGCCCCCCAAAATAAAGCCTGACACTGTTTCCACTGTTTCCCCATCTATATCCCATAAAGTGATGGAACCAGATGCCATGATCTTAGTTTTCTGAATGTTGAGCAGTATCTTATTGTTGGTTTAATTTGGATTTCCCTGATGACATGAAGTGGAGCATGCTTTCAAATGCTTATTTGCCATCTGTGTATCTTCTTTGGTGAGGTGTCTGTTAAGGTCTTTTGCCCATTTTAGACTGAGTTGTACTGCTGGGCATGCACACTGAGGAAATCAGAATTGAAAGAGACATGTGTGCCCCAATGTTCATCACAGCACTGTTTATAATAGCCAGGATATGGAAGCAACCTAGATGTCCATCAGCAAACGAATGGATAAGAAAGCTATGGTACATATACACAATGAAATATTACTCAGCCATTAAAAAGAACACATTTGAATCCGTTCTAATGTGGTGGATGAAACTGGAGCCTATTATACAAAGTGAAGTAATTCAGAAAGAAAAACACCAATACAGTATACTAACACATATATATGGAATTTAGAAAGATGATAACAATGACCCTATATGTGAGATAGCAAAAGAGACACAGATGTATAGAACAGTCTTTTGGACTTTGTGGGAGAAGGCAAGGGTGGGATGATTTGAGAGGATAGCATTGAAACATGTATATTATCATATGTGAAATAAATTACCGGTCCAGGTTCAATGCATGAGATAGGGAACTCAGGGCTGGTGCACTGGGATGACCCTGAGGGATATAATGTGGAAGGAGGTGGAAGAGGGGTTTAGGATGGGGAACACATGTACACCCATGGCTGATTCATGTCAATGTATGGCAAAACCACTACAATACTGTAAAACAATTAGCTTCCAATTA
Organism: Aepyceros melampus; assembly: GCA_006408695.1. Lineage (NCBI taxonomy): Eukaryota > Metazoa > Chordata > Mammalia > Artiodactyla > Bovidae > Aepyceros > Aepyceros melampus. The sequence continues at coordinate 48,501 of SJXQ01005169.1, read as the reverse complement.
AAATAAAAATAAATAAATAAATAAATAAATAAAATTAGGTTGTTTTCTTACAGTTGAATTGTAATGGCACCCCACTCCAGTACTCTTGCCTGGAAAATCCCATGGACAGAGGAGCCTGGAGGGCTGCAGTCCATGGGGTCACTAAGAGTCAGATACGACTGAGCTACTTCACTTTCACTTTTCATTTTCATGCATTGGAGAAGGAAATGGCAACCCACTCCAGTGTTCTTGCCTAGAGAATCCCAGGGACGGGGGAGCCTGGTGGGCTGCCATCTATGGGGTTGCATAGAGTCGGATACGACTGAAGTGACTTAGCAGCAGCAGCAGTATATTTTAGGTATCAGTCCTTTATCAGTTTTTTTTTTTTTAACAAAGATTTCTCCAAGTCCATGGCTTGTCTTTTCATTCTCTTAAGGGGTCTTAGTTGTCCCATACCTCGTAAATTGAGAGTGTGCTTGGGATAAAGTATGAATAAATATGAAACTCACCCAAAGTGGTTTCCTTCTTTGAAGGGATAAATCCCTCCAGTTTTTAATCTGAGGCTGGTCACTACCCAGTGCCTTCAAATAGCTGTTTTCACATTTTTTCCAGAATTAATTAATTAATTAATTATTTTTTTTTTTTTTTTTACCAGAAACAGATCCTATATTTGTCTTTTTTGAAGAATCCTCCAGATAACCCTCAAGCAGTTTTTAAAAATGTTGTGTTGGCTAAAATTGAACAACATGACTGTCTGTAGGCTGACCACTGGGAGGGTCATTAGAGAGCAAGGTTGTGAAGGGTTGTGGATGGGGGAAGAGTCAGCCTTAAACATTCTCTAATTCAGGCTTTTCACATTTTCTGACCCACTTTCCTTCCTTACCCAGCAAGACAAACACTTGCTCCTCTATCTCGTCTAAATGAATGAGATTTGACAAAGTAATTTTATTTTTTCCCATGCCTCAGTTTCTCTATTTATTGGTGACATGGTTAATTTTAGATTAATATTAAAGAGGAGTCCATTAGTTGTGTATGACCTTGGTGTGTAGGTTCTTGAAGGTGATCATATGTCCTCATGAACTTGAAGTTTTGAGGGCCAGGGATCTTCATAAAATCTTCTGGCCAGTGAGACTTGGATATTGATATAAACAGAAGTGTGCTTGCTGACAGCAGAATATATAGCAGCAGCTGTTTTACAGAACAAAAGCTCAAAGCTTGCCCCCACGGATCTGCCTGATTCCCCTGTGCTTCCTGAGTGTCCATGAAGCAGACTCAGAGATTCATCCTAGGATACAGATTTTGTCATCTAACCCTAAGATGTAGCTCTTTTCCTCATTTTGAGAAGAGAGGTTGAGTCTCAGGGAGCTTATCTATCATAGAAACAGAGCTAAGAGCAGTTGGACTTGTTCAAGTTCATCTTTGTGCCCACCATTGTGATAAAATATTGACTATCTGTCCCTTTTGTTGACCTCTGGTTTGAGGGAATGTGACCTCGTGAACATATAGAAGATACTATTTAATGATGATATTTGACTGAAAATAGAAATCAGCTTTTGCTGCTGCTGTTGCTGCTAAGTCGCTTCAGTTGTGTCTGACTCTATGCGACCCCACAGACAGCAGCCCACTAGGATCCTCTGTCCCTGGGATTCTCTAGGCAAGAATACTTTTAAGTTTAAGTAAATTAGACCACAGAGATGGCAACCCAGGAAGCTACACTTTAATTTATTCATGTTTGCGCCAACTGGGCAGGTAGTCAGCTGCATGAAACGGTAATCTGATTACAGTGAAGGAACCAAATAGACACAGATGTCTGGGCCCAAGCCCTGGAGTTTCTGACTCAGGAGGTCTGTGCTGGGCTCAGGAATTTGCCTTTCTGACAAGTCTGAGGTGATGAATGGTCTTTACAGAGATAAGACGTAACAGTGATGCTGTTGGTCTCAGGGCTCCTTTCCACAAACTAGAGAGGGCCAGTGACCCTCTGTAGGGAGCGAGCAGGGAAGGGGCTGTTTTATTGCAAGGTCTCAGTGAGGCCATTCTGCTGCCTGGCTAGGTCCTTCCCCAGCACAACCACTTGGCGGGGGGAGTGTGTGCCCCCCATGCCCCCAGGAGGGGGTCTTGTCAAAGGCAGATCCTGATTCGGGAAGCACAGGGTGGGCCCATCAGAGATGGCACATTGGACCAGACAAGGATGCTGGCCTAGGACCTCATGTTGGGGAGGAAGGCAGCCACTTGGCTAGTAGATTCCTTCCTTTCCCTCTGCCTGTTTCCGACCCCAGCTGCCCCTCACTCGACCAGAGCTGACGATACACAAATGCTCAGTCCACATTTTTGTCACTTCCACTGAGCTCTGGGGACTGACTCATTTAAATGACATTCTCAACTCTGGAAAGATGCTGGGCCAGAAATGGAAACAGCGGCAAAGACTTTCTGGGAAACAGGAAGCAAATAGATATTTTTTCCAATCATGATTTTCTCCAGATTCAGAGACTGCTTAATTCACCATGAAACAAGACTTTTAGATAAAATACAAAAGTCTTGTCCATGCTCAAACCACGGGAAGACAGCAGAAGAGTAAGTATTGCAAGAAAACAGCCATAAAGTGTCTCTGTGGCGTATTTCACGTCCTGGATTTTCTTGTTACCAGCTGTGTGTATTTATCCAGGCTGCGGTAGGACCAGCTGGAGTTTTAATTGTGCACCATGGATGATGCTGCCAGGATTTTCCCATGCATCTGTTGACTCCAAGTTCTTCGGTGGCCAGCTGGCCACCAGAAGCATAAAAGTGGCATCCAGCTCCAAGGAGGAAGCTTCTGTCTTCATCATCGGTTGGAACATGAGGTAGGTAGTTCCTCTTTCCTGGGAGAGGTGTTGTAAGGGAACCTGGAAGGCTGGGTCTTGCTGAATGTCCCCACAGTCCCTTCCAAAGGAGAATAAACTCTAAAGAGAAGCCTTTGCCAGCACTTCTCTTAAATCTGGCTTCAGAATTATTCCCAGGCTGAAGAGCATTCCCAGGGTTTGGGTGTGGGTGAATGCTTCCCCCTCCCTCTGTGGGTGGGCTGGCTCTGGGTGCAGGTGAGTGAGGTTGGGGGCTCCCAGTGGGGAGCTGCTCCCATCCCCCTTCCCACAGAGCTTGACCGAACCCTGGGCACCCCCTGGGCCTGTAACTCGGAGTGAGATTTCTGAAGAAAGGATTCAGTATTGGCAGCCCCTGAACCCAAGCAGAGCTCCCTCCTAACAGCTGCTCTCTGTGACTCCTTCACTCCTCAGGGCCCCCCGTTTGCCCAACTCTCCAGATGGTCTCACTCCATCACCCACGGGTTGGGGGGGAGCTGGCTACCAAAGTATCCTGCAGATCTGTTCTCAGACCCCCAAGGACTGGATAAGGGGGATAAGGAAGTTACCTTTATCCCCCTTATCTGGATGAAGGATAAAAAAGTTGTGGTACATATACATGATATACTCAGCATGAAAGGAACACATTTGAGTCAGTTCTAATGAAGTGGATGAACCTAGAACCTATTATACAGAGTGAGGTAAGTTGGAAAGGAAAAGATGAATGCTGTATTCTAACAAATATATATGGAATCTAGAAAAATGGTACAGAAGAATCTATTTACAGGGCAGCCATGGAGAAACAGACATAGAGAATAGACTTATGGACATGGGGGAGAGGGGAGGAGAGGGTAAGATGTATGGAGTGAGTAACATGGAAACTTACATTACCATATGTAAAATAGACAGCCAACCGGAATTTGCTATATGGCTCAGGAAACTCAAACAGGAGCTCTGTATAAGCCTAGAGGGGTGGGATGGGGAGGGAGATGGGAGGGAGGTTCAAAAGGGAGGGGATATATGTACACTTATGGTTGATTAAGGTTGAGGTGTGACAGAAAACAACAAAATTCTATAAAGCAATTATACTTCAATTAAAAAATAAAAATTAAAAAAGAATCTGAATAGATATTCATCTAAAGAAGACATACGAATGGTCAATAAGCACATGAAGCTAGATGTTCGTCATTGGGGGGAAATGTAAATCAAACCATAGTAAGATATCAGTTCACTCCCACTAGGATGGCTCGGAGAAGGCAACGGCACCCCACACCAGCACTCTTGCCTGGAAAATCCTATGGACAGAGGAGCCTGGTGGGCTGCAGTCCGTGAGGTCGCTGAGGGTCGGACATGACTGAGTGGCTTCACTTTCACTTTTCACTTTCATGCACTGGAGAAGGAAATGGCACCCCACTCCAGTGTTCTTGCCTGGAGAATCCCAGGGACGGCGGAGCCTGATGGACTGCCGTCTATGGGGTCGCACAGAGTTGGACACGACTGAAGCAACTTAGCAGCAGCAGGATGGCTGCAGTAAAAAAAGACTATCCTTTCCTCCACTTAACTGTCTTGCCATCCTTGTAAAAACTGACTAAATTGATTAAAGATAAATTTTTTTCTTATTGAGCATCTTTTCATGTGCTTATTGGCCAACTGTAATATTCAAAGGGTTTATTTTTGGACTCAATTCTGTGCCAAAGACACTGATTAGGTCTTTTCTGATGCCAGAACCACACTGTTTTGATTACCGTAGCTTTGCAGTAAAATTTGAAATAAAAAAGTGTGAGTCCTCCTGTCTTGTTTCTCTTCTCCAAGATTACTTTGGTTTTTCAGAGCCCCTTGAATTTCCTTGTGAATTTTAGGATCAGCATGACAATTTCTGTAGAAAAATCAGCAGATATTTTAATAGAGATTGTGACTCTGTACATTAATTTTGGGAGTTTTGTCAGCTTAAATCTTCCAATCTATAAACATAAAATGTCTTTTCCTTTATTTAGGTCTTTTAAAATGTCTTTAAACATTGTTTGTAGTTGTCAGAGTACGTATTTTGCACTTCTCCTGTTAAATTTATTCCTAAGTAATTATTTTTAATACTATTGTAAATGAAATTGTTTTCTAATTTCATTTTAAATTTGTGCATTGTTACTATATAGAAATGCAAATGGGTTTTAGGTATTGATTTTACTTCCTGTAAGGCTGAACTTGTTTATTAGATCTTATGGTTTTTGGATAGTTTTCTTAGGATTTTCTGCATATAAGCAAGGCAATATGATCAATAAAGAGATAATTTTATGTCTTCCTTTTAAATCTGGATGCCTTTTATTTAATTTCCATGCAGAACTGCCCTGGATAGAATCTAGCTGGAACCTTCAGGACCCTATGGCAGGAACAGGCATCTTTTTCTGGTTTCTGACCTTAGGGGTAGAACTTTCAATCTTTCCCCATCAAATATGTTATCAAATATTGGGTTTGGGTAGATGCAACATATTTTCTTTTATAAAAATAGGCCAATAAAGGACTGTCAATTTTCATCTTGCTTCTTGAAGAAAGTCTGGCTGACAGCAAAAATTTAATAAAATCTGCACCATGCTAGGTGCCAGGCTGTTGTTTATTGAATAACATTTGCTTACCAGGCATTTAATTTCCACTTCTAGAATCATGTTGCTGCATCGTCACAGAGCTTTATTTTGGTGTCTTCATTTTAATATTGTTATGGCTTATACACATGATGTTCTTACCTTTTAAATGTCTTTCTTCTTAATATTTAAATTATTACAATTAACATCCAGGTTAAACATAATATCGATGTACTAACTTACTATTGTTCAATCGCTAAGTTGTGTCTGACTGTTTTTGCAGCTCCATGGACTGTAGCCTGCCTGGCTCCTCCATCCATGGGATTTTCCAGGCAAGAATATTGGAGTGGGTTGCCATTTCCTTCTCCAGGGAATTTTCCTGACCCAGGGATTGAACCTGTATCTCCAGGATTGGCAAGTGGATTTTTTACTACTGAGTCACCAGGGAAGCCCAATGTATTCATTACCAAGGAGATCAAATCTTAAAGGAAATCAACCCTGAATATTCACTGGAAAGACTGTTGGTGAAGCTGAAGCTTCAAAAGTTTGGTTACCTGATGTGAAGAGCCGACTCATTGGAGAAGACCCTGATTTTGGGAAAGACGGAAGGCAAAGGAGAAGGGTGCGGTAGAGGATGAGATGGTTAGATAGTGTCACCGACTCAGTGGACATGAATCTGAGCAAACTCTGAGAGATAGTGGAGGATAGGGGAGCTTGGTATGCTACAGTCTGTGAGGTTGCAAAGAGTCAGAAAGAACTTAGCAACTAAACAAAAACAAAAACAGTTTCTACACTCTTCTTAACATATCCCTTCTAGACTCTGAGGACAGTTTTTACAGCTATTATCTTGAAAATAGCAATGATTGTAAGACAGTGTACTTGGAATCTTAGAAGGGATACTCACGTGCCCCCACCAATATCTTCCTTGAGATCATTTGTGTGGACTGTGCTTTACCATCTGAGCCACCAGGGAAGTCCTTGTGTGGACCAGCAGGGCCCAAAAGCAGTTCCTGTGATGATCAAGTGCTTTCTCAGTAACGTCTAATTTATAGTCACCAGCCCCTATAGTGGGGCCCTTGCTGTAACTAGGGTGACTGAGAAACTGAATTTCTAACTTTAATAAGTTTAGTTTAAATAACCATAGGGGATTATGGCTATTGTATTGCATAAATTATACATCCCTCCTTCCCCCACATCCTCAAGTGCTAGTGACAGTTGTTTCCATGGGTGGGGAGCTTTTATCACCAACAATTGGGAGTCAGCCCTGCATCTCACAGCCTGGAAGCCCTGAGCACCTGGAATTGTGTATTTCCACCCATCTCTCCACCTCAGAGGCTTAAATTCTAAGTCGGAGCAGGGACAGCTGCCCACGTGCTCCAGAGAGAAACAGTGCCAAGCGGGATCTGCACCAGGGGGTGGGGTTGGTGGTTTAATCACTCAGTCATGTCTGACTCTTGCAACCCCATGAACTGTAGCCATAGCCCACCAGCCTCCTTTGTCCATGAGATTTCCCACGCGAGAGTCCTGGAATGGGTTCCAAGCATCAGGGGACCTAGGAGTTAATACATCTAAGAACAGGTGTTCATGTTGGAATTAGAGGGTTTTTTTTTTTTTTTTTTTTTTATGTCTCTTAAGAAAAAAAGTTGCCTCCCACACTTGATAAAGCTCTTTGGCTCTTTATGGGTAAATCACCTAGAACCCATCCAAGAAGTGACCCACCTTGGTGGGGGCCAGATCTGACGCTGGAATGTCCCTCAACTCCTTTAAAGGTTGGCGCGGGCTCAGAGGACCCCATCCTTTGTTTGAACCTTCCTCCAACACAGTCCTGAAATCCTTTGTAAAAGAGGCACAAAGGGTGTGGCTGGCCCTGCCTCCCTTCCTGTCTCAGGCGTCCACCTTTGAGGTCTCTAAAGTGGCGAGTTCCAGCCTGCCTCTGGAGCCCCGCCCCGCCCCGCCCCAATCGGCTGCACCGAGACAACCTCTCCAGGGTGGCCGTACCCGTGACTTGGCCCTGACTTGGTCCCGAAGCCAGTGGGATGTCCGGACAGTGCCTGCCCGGACCCACTCCAGGCTGCGAAACTCTCCGATCTTGGGCGAGGGGTGGGTTGTGTGTGTGGGGGGGTGTCTTTCCTTCCTCCTCCTCTAGGCCAATCTGGCCCAATCCAGGAAGCCTCAGATGTCCGTGTCCCTTTGCGTGGGGCGCGGGGGTAGCGAGATAGTCAAGGGTGCCTCCCCCCACCCCCTTGCACTTTCGGGGTCTCCCCGCCCTGCCCCCTCGATCCCTGCAGACAGTACTGTCCATCCGCTAGCGGGTGTCCGTCTTCCGCGCGTGACGACGCCAGGCTGTCCTCCTCCTTTAGCAAGTTCTGGGCTCGGCTGGACGTGGGGGGCCCAACCCCCGGGTCAGAAGGGGATCCGCGAGTCCTGCCCGGAGAAAGGACTCTGCATAAGGAATCCTTTCAGCCCAACTTCGGGGATCACCGTTTCTTTGGCTTCGTTTAGAGTTCAACAGCGCCGCCACCTGGCGCATCGCTGTGAGTGACCGCAGAGGAGGATGGCACAGGGTGTTAAAAACACACACACACACACACACAACAAAAAACAAATTTGCCACTCTCGGTTGGGCTTTGGACTGACTCCTCCGCATTCCTGACAAGTGAGTAAGCGGATAAGGTCGTGAAAGTGACAGATTCCAGTCTCCTCCTCCCAGCGCTCCCCACCTCGCACCAGCGCTTAATCGCCCCTCGTCCGTGTCCTTTGCGTACCAAGTAGCATCTATGTGCGCCCCTGTATCCGTTTGATCTGTTGGGGAAAAGATCTCAACAGACAGACCCTCCCCGCGAGGGCACCCCGTGCGTCCCTTTGGGGGTGCGAATTGCACTGCCCCTCTGAGATGATGGACAAACTCACACCACTCAAGCTAACTCGCTCCCCTACAGAGGTCCGCAGGAATTCGTATGCCGCCACTTCCTAAAGGTGACGAGATTTAGGGCCCTGACAGTGTCTCCGAGACTTTCTTACACGAGATGAGGTCTGGCCGTGGTAGCTTGCGCTCAGGGACTCGTGGGTCCCCCAGGGTCCAAGTGTTAGACCAGTCCTCCTCCTTGGCAGAGGGTGGCCCCAGCCACGCCCTCTGTCTCCAAGCGCCTCGGTCTCCTGAACTAGGCGCCTGGCGGATCCGGTCGGCTAGCTCCCCTTGAGAGCGCGTTTGTGTGTGTGTGTGTGTGCAAGGCCAAGCTCTAGGCAGCCCCTCTCCAAACCCTCTGGGTGGCGTGCACCTTCTCCTGAAGCCCTGTAGGTCCGAGGGGTTACGGATCCGCCCTCCCCCGCCCCCCATTCTAAGCCCTTCTCGCCCAGTCTCGTCTTCCAAGAGCTCCGCAATCCAGGCTTTCCTTGAATTAGTTGGTAACAGCACTGATGAAGGAGAAGAGGACAAGGAGATTCAGGAGGGTAGCGTGTTAAGCCCCTCGTAGGGCGGCGCGCATGAGGCCGGTTGGCGGGGTAGGTCCCCCTTGACAGAGGTGCGGGGCCCCCGGGAGCCTGCGCTGCAGGCCCCGCCCGAGGATCTCGCAGGCAGGGCCGAATTTACTCATCCCTGGGCGAGGTGATCCCGGGCGCGAGGGCGGGCGCAGGGCGTCCGGAGGACCCAGTAATCCGAGAACGCAGCATCAGCCCTTCCCACCAGGCACTTCCTTCCTTTTCCCGAACGTCCAGGGAGGGGGACCGCTCACTTATAAACTCGGGCCCGAGCTTGGTGGCCTGTCAGAGACTGCCTCGCCACAGCCGGACGCGCCGGGTCGGAGACAGACGCGAGCAGCTGTCGCCGGGGGCTCCCCGCGTCTCTCTGCCCCGGCCGGGACCCTGTGCGCGGCGTGCGGACACTATGCTGCGCGTCCTGCTCCTCGGCGTGCTGGCCCCCGCGGGCCTGGGGCTCCCGGCGCCCTCTGAGCCTCAGCCCCTCGGCGGCCAGTGCGTCGATCTCGACTGCTTCGCCGTCTTTCGGGGCCCCGCGAATTTCCTCGCCGCCAGCCGAGTCTGCGAGCGCCTGCAGGGCCACCTGATGACCGTGCGCTCCTCGGTGGCCGAAGATGTCATCTCCCTGCTCCTGAGCGGCGACAGTCCGAGCCTCTGGATCGGTCTGCAGCGCCCGCCGGGCTGCGCCGACCCAGAACACTCCGGGCCCTTGCGCGGCTCCAGTGGGTGACGGGCGACAACCGCACCAGCTTCAGCAGGTGGGCGCGACCTCGCGACGACGGGGCGCGCCTCTGCGGTCCGCTGTGCGTCGCCGTTTCGGCGGCGGCCGGGGCGCTGGCACCGGGAGAGCCCGCCTGGGAGGAGCGGCCGTGCGACGCGGAGGCTGACGGCTTCCTCTGCGAGTTCCACTTCGCCGCCTCCTGCCGGCCGCTGGCTGTGGAGCCTGGCGCCACGGCGGCCGCGGGTCTCTCGATCACCTATGGCACCCCTTTCGGAGCCCACGGCGCAGACTTTCAGGCGCTGCCGCTGGGCAGCACCGCCGCGGTGGCGCCCCTCGGGGTGGAGCTGGAGTGCGCGGCGCCGCCAGGGGAGACCGAGGGGCGCTGGAGCAGGGAAGCCCCAGGTGCCTGGGCCTGTGGCGTCGAGCGCGGCGGCTGCCAGCACGAGTGCAAGGGGAGTGCCGGGGCCTCGAACTGCCTGTGCCCGGCGGACGCCGCCCTGCAGGCGGACGGGCGCTCCTGCGGGCCGCCGGCCGAGCACGAGTGTCACCAGCTCTGCGAGCACTTCTGCCACCTCCACGGGTTTGGCAACTACACTTGCATCTGCGAGACGGGCTACCAGCTGGCCGCCGACCAGCACCGATGTGAGGACGTGGACGACTGCACGCAGGTGCCCAGTCCGTGCCCGCAGAGCTGCGTCAACACCGAGGGCGGCTTCCAGTGCCACTGCTTCCCTGACTTTGAGCTGGTGGACGGCGAGTGCGTGGAGCCCGTGGACCCGTGCTTTGGCAATAAGTGCGAGTACCAGTGCCAGCCGGTGGGCCGGTCCAAACACCAGTGCATCTGCGCCGAGGGCTTCGCGCCCGTCCCCACCGCCCCGCACAAGTGCCGGATGTTCTGCAACCAGACTTCGTGCCCGGCTGACTGTGACCCCCACAACCCGGCCGTCTGCTGGTGCCCTGAAGGCTATATCCTAGACGAGGGCTCCGTGTGCACGGACATCAACGAGTGTGACAACGGCTGTGCCCTGGCCAGTGCCACAACCTCCCCGGCACTTACGAGTGCATCTGTGGGCCTGACTCGGCCCTCTCTGGCCAGACTGGCACCGACTGTGACCGCATCCAGGTGAAGGAGGACCAGGGCACCCTGGAGGACAATGGCGGCTCTGGGGAGCCCCCGGTCAGCCAGACTCCGGGCGGCACCCCACGCCCCTCGCCGGCACCTGCTGGTCCCCTGCACTCGGGCGTGCTCGTGGGCATCTCCATCGCAAGCCTGTCTCTGGTGGTAGCGCTTCTGGCTCTCCTTTGCCACCTGCGCAAGAAGCAGGGCGGCTCGCGGGGGGAGCTGGAGTACAAGTGCGGGGTCCCTGCCAAGGAGCTGATGCTGCAGCAGGTGAAAACTGAGCGGACACCTCAGAAACTCTGAGAAGCCTGGTACCTGGACTTCTTCCCTCCTCCCGGTCCCGCAGCCTTTCTCTCCCACTCCCCAGCCCCAAGCACCTTAGCTGGCGTCAGAATAGAAGACCCCTCGCCCCTCTTCTTTCACTGCTTCTACACTTGCTATGGAGGAGAGGAAGGGGGGTGTTGGAAGTTCGGCCCCAGCCACTTCCATGATGTCATCAGACAAGCGAGCAGGAATGACAGCTTCATTGTGACAGGTTGCAAAGTGTCCTGTGCCCTCACCAAGGGGCACGGGGTGGGGGTGTGTGTGTTCTTGGTTGGCAGCCTGGGGGCAGACATCATTCCAGCGGACTTATGAGTGACACTGAGTCAAGGATAATGACCCCAATATTTATTTTTTGTTCTGCTTTTTTCCTTACCCAGTGTGTCTCCAACACCTGCTTTGCATCTCTCTCGCCTTCCTCCCCTCCCCTCCCCTCTCCCTCCTGCTCTATTTATGTGTGTGCTCCCATTTGTTATGGGATCCTTACACTATCTTGGTGAAGTTTTTCCAGCCTTCTTGTGTTTATGAAGCTAAGCCCCATTTCATCCTTTTCATTTCTCCTAACTTTCCCTTTCCAGGAACTCGGCTGACCTACCTGAGCACCTTGTCTCTATTGGACCCTATTTTTCTGCTCTTAGCTGTCTGCCTGGGCAGAACTACTTTGTGAAACAGAAAGAAAAACACTAGAAATAAGAACGGTTGAGAATCTGTTCTTTCACCAGAGTTGCTCATTTATCCTGAGATTTCAGGCTTCCAGAGCAATAGCATTTTAAGAAAGGTTAAAATATAAAGGGCATTTATTAGACTCATGTTGCTGGACTGAGCTAGGAATTCAACCCAAGATTTTCATTTTTATTTTCAAACAATGAACCTGGGTTTTACTGTTGTTGCTGTTTTGATTTGGAAAGTAGTTGTCATTAAGCTTCTTATGCAGTGTCTTTTCCTATGATTATTATTAGTTATTTGTGAAAATATTGAAAATGGTTGCTCTGAACTGAGAGGAGATGAAAGCCCATCCCAGGAGACAGTGTAAGAAAGTTTCAGCAGCAGAATTCACGCCAGTGGACATTTGGACTCTCATGATCCTTGTCATTTGTGGGCCCAAATAAAACCAGCTCTACTGGTTTTTTGGGAATTTGGGAGCTTGGGGATGGAGGCTGCAGCATGGCCTCTTCTTGATCAGGCCCTCCAGGATTTCTCCCACTTTGGAGGAGAGTTTTCTGAGCCCAGCCATTTGGAATGCAGTCCGGGAGGCAGGAGCTGCCCCGGCAAGCTGGTTAGAAATGCCCTCAGGCGCCATCCCACCTACTGCACAGGAATCTACATTTTAACAAGTTCAGCAGGGGGCTGTCTGCTCCGTGTATTTGAGGAGAGCTGTTCCAGACAGCTGCCAACGTTCTGGAACAGATTAAATATGAGTAATAAGTAGCAGGCCAAGTCAGGCCCTATATTCAAGAAACTGAGGAATTAACTGAGGAATTTTCCTTTTATAGCTTTGCTTTCTGGTAGAAGAGCCTAGGTACACACCTTTAGACATTGCTACACAGGGTCTTTGGTTCAAGTAAGCTAGGAATGAAATGCTTAGTGTATGGGGAAAAATGTATCATGTAAATGTATCTTTTTAATGCAAAGATTTTCCTCTATTGTTTTGTAAACTCAGCACATTTGTACATAGTTATTTATTTATTGGAGATAAACTAGAACACAGGCAAAACTCCTGCTTATGATGTCACTTGTAGAAAATAAATAACAGTGCTCTTGGGTTTTGTGTTGGTTCATCTCACTCCCATAGCCCCTTAATTTTATGCTATTAAACAAGGCTTATGAAAAATGCAGATGCCAAGAGGTACATTTAAAGGCCGCCCCCTACTCCGTTACTAGCTCCATCCACTTCTGGCTCATCGCTGACTTTTGAAGGTCTTTCCAGAGGAGATTGTTTTCACTGTAGAAGGACTTCGTGTTATGTCTGTGTGCACAAATATTTATTTTTCTTCTGTAACCATGACAACTTAATACACAGGACTTATGCCTATGTGTTTTAAAATACATTATAGGAGTATTTGTTGGGCCGAGTTAAAGAAGCAGTCCTTCTTGGGACAGCTCCAGAATCTTGGCCCTGTATCCCTCAACAAATGGTTCGGCATTATCTGGGCTCAGAGATATTCAAACACAAAAGTCACCCTGTGGCTCAGAAACCAAGGTCTCGTGCAGTATGAAATCATCTTCATTTCTCTTGGAGATTACAAACACTGTCTTTTTAATACATGCATATCTTGGGTCCCTCTTCCTGGGATGCTGAAACTGGCTGAATTTTATATGCAGTGTTTGAAAGTTTTCAGAAAGCAGAAGTTGGAAGAAAATTGGACTTAGTCAAATATCCAAATATTTTTACATATTTGGATCCTGCTGAATTTCTCAGTTTTAATCTGAGTAATTGGTGTCATGGAAATGCAAGATTTCAACACACTGTTCTGGATGAAGGAGATAGCTTTGGGGTGTGTGGGAGCTAGGGGGATGGTGGTGAGGGTTGGGTGCCCCAGGCACGTACCTTCTCGAGATGGCCAGAGCAGCAGTTACTCTCAGTAGCTGGAAGCCTAGCAAAAATCCAGATTCCATAATAGGTACATATGAAGAAAGAACTCCAGAGTGGGGGCAAAGCAGGTGCCAATGAATCATGCTAGGAATGAGGAGGGCAGAGTGACACCTCATTACCTGGCCTTCTATTTTTTCCAAAGGGTCTGCTTCCAAGGAGCTGTCAAACTGACTTTCAAAGGCTCATTGCTTGGCATTCCTTGGCAGTCCAAGGAAGACTCCTTGCTTCCTCTGCAGGGAGAGTGGGTCGCATCACTGGTCGGGGAACTAAGATTTTAAATGCCACCCAGTGTGGCCAAAGAAATATCATATAAGTGTCTTTCTTTTTTTAAAAAAAAAAGCTCATTGCTTTAGGATGTCTTCCTCCAAAAAAGGGATATTTTTTCAAGAACACAAGAAAACCAAAGCGAGTGCTCAAGACTCAGAGGCGAGAACCGTCACCGGGGCATCTTGGATCCGAGGACACTGGTGGGGTGGGTGTCGACCTTGCTAAGGCCCTTCACTTTCTGTCCCGTGGGAGAAGCACCTCCCCACCTCCAGGCTTCACCTGAACTTGAGGTTGTCAAACCTCAGCCTCTCTCGGAAAAGACCCCGTATGAACAAGTCAGTTAACCCTAAAAACGAGTCCTCAGCACTTCAGACCAGAGTGGGTGGCCCTTGTGAAACGGGCCATAAGCCCTGCCTTCTGTTCACGTGGTTGACATCCAGGCCTCCCAGTCTCAGCTGGGTGTGTAGTGTGTTTGTGGGTAGTGTTCCAGGGCTCACGGGGTCTGGGGAAGGAGGCCAGGCTGGAGCAGTTAGAATTCAATCTGACGGCTCACGTGGCTTTTTTTGTGTGTGTGTGTTCTCAGACCAAACCCTTTGGATCAGTTCAGCAAATATTTATTGAGCATGTGCTTTGTCTTTAAGGGGTTGGGGGTGACACAGTGACCAACCCCTGCCTTGAGAAGCTCGAGTTCTTGTGGGGGAGACATCATGCAACCAATGAGTCCCTCCTGACCACCGCAAAACTGTATTTGCCTCTGAAACCGTGGTGGGAGTGGGGAAGAGGAGCCCAGAGAGACAGGTCTGGAGGGCCACTGGGCCAGCGGACACATGCTGGGCTGATGGAGGAGCAGGATTGGTCCAAGGCAGAGTGCAGGGCAGAGCAGTCTGGGTGATGGGCGCAACAGGCACAGAGACCTTGTGCTGGAAGAGTCTTGGCAGAGGGTGTTGCATAAGGTGGGCGAAGAGGGGGTCCACGACAAGGCTGCAGAGGTGGCATGCAGAGAGAAAAGTGGAAGGGGGCCATGGGTCAGCTTAGAGATGTTAAATTCTGTTCTCTGTGCAAATGCACCACTCAAGGAGTCAGTCTCGTTAAGAGCCTTTGGATGATCCATTTACCCACCAAAATCATTTGAGAAGACCACAGCTACTTCTAAACTTAGTTACATGTCCCCACGGGCAACACACACACAGTCTGCATTATAAGCATCCTTCAGGGCCAACAAGGAGTACGAGTGTCATGCACCCCTGGATACGAGTTGCAGCCTGACATGGTGGTCACACAGCCATAGGCACCACACAGCCTCCAAGGCTGGGAGTTCCCTGGTGGCCTAGTGGTTGGGACTTGCTGTTTTCACTGCCATGGCCTGGGTTTAGTCAGTCCCGTGGCTGGAGAACTGAAATCCCACAAACCACAGGGCCCAGCCAAAAATAACCCTCAAGCTGTAAAGGGTGTTGTCAGGGGCCCCTGGATTTTGCAAGAGGACCGGACGAGGGGAGCTGGCCTGAGTCAGTGCTCCATAACGTAGCATATGCACCATCAAACTGGTGGGTTCATAAGTGGGGAAAGACAAAAAAGTGTTGGGAGTGCCTCGAGGACAAGTGCAAGCTTTCCAGCATGTGGCAAGGGTTCTTTCCAGGTGCCACATGGTCACTTGGAAGGGCTGCTGCCCCCTAGACATATATCCTGCTGGGATCTCAGGCACGGGGCAAAGCAGCAGGTGGGGAGGATGACACAGCAGAGATGAAGCACATCTTCAGGTGTAAACTCCACCTCAGAGCCCCACTCGCCCTGCCCACAGGCCCCTCAGAGAATGCGGGAGCAGGGCCCCCCTCCCCGCCTCCTCTGTGCTCCCAGGGAAGCCATAGAGGAGGGGCGACCACAGCCTGAAGCAACTCCCACCCCAACTGCCACATCTAGTCACACCAAAGGGGAACCTGCCGAAGAGGAAAGAATCTTCAGTTCAAAGCAAGGGACTGGCCCTGTGTCCATGGTGGTCATGGAGGGACCCAGCCCCTCCAGCCGTCTGTCGGCTACAGGGGACATGGCACAGGGCTGTGGACCTGGGCACCCAGCCCCCACCCAGGGAGTCACAGGCCTCTGGGACTGAATCTCCCTGGTGGGTGGGGGTTAATGCCCGTGATTTCTTCTTCAAACCACTGTACAACTGACATACACCAAAACTCGCCCCTTTCACCCCTTTTATTTGACGAACATTTCTACGAGTCCTGAAGAACACACATTTGTGGAGACCCTGCTATCGTCACTATACAGAATATTTTCATGACACCAGCAAGTTTCCTCTTCTGATGTTGGGCTCACCTACATGACAGGCCACAGGAAGTTGGCTTCTATTCCATATGCCCTCTTCCCGCCCCTCCACACGCCCTCCTCCCGCCCCTCCACACATTCTCCCCAAAACGAGGGTCTTGTGTGGTCACGTTTGAATCCAAAGACAAGATTTTCCAAGGATTGACCAGACCGACATCCTCTCTTCTCTTTCACCAACAGGTTTTAACAAAACCCAGCTCACATGTCTTCCCAGACCCTGCCCAATCTCCCCGTGCTTGGGCCCGAATCCTTGCACCCCACTGGAGAGCATAAGGACACAAAATGAGACATTTCAGGGAACAGGAAGTAAGGATGTGCTGTTCAAGGTGTCCCATGTGCCCCCCTCCAACCCCCACACGGCCACAGCCCTTCCTGAAGCTCCTGGGCGTGACCTTCCCATGTAGACAGAGCAGGGGGCAGAAGACCCCTAAGTTCACATTGATTGTGTGTTGAATCAGGGTTAATCATTACGTCATCTCTTCAAGGAAAACCGAGGTCACAGAAAAAATGGAAAAACACATCCCATGGTTGTCCTGACTCGGTGGGGGACAGCAAGCTCATCTGAAAACATCCCTGACTTTCTTGGCACTTCTTCATAAAACAACACAGGCTACACCCGCCTCTGCCTGTCTGTCTCATTCAGAACGTGTGCCCGGGTTCAGCGCTGTCTCCTTTTGTTTTGAGAGCGCCCTTCTTCCTTTTTTTGGTCAGCAGATTCAGAGGTAGGCAAACAACAGATTTCCTCTCACCAGAGAAATGAAATATTGTTTTAACATCAAATTCTAACAGAATCAAAATCCTCCTCAGCACGTTTTGAAAGTGTGATTGCGAAAGATAGAATGAGCCCTGGGGATGGTTAGTTCAGTCACACCTGCTGGAAACAGTGGAAATGAATGGGGTGGCAGAAGCGGAAAGGTTTCAGGAATCCAGTGAAGAAAGCCAAGATTCCAAACTGGGGTCCAGGATTTTAATGCCTTCCGCCCTAGGGCAGACATCTCCCCTGCCTACACCTGAAATAACCTTCCCCCGGACAAGACTCCCATGAGCTGTCGCTCCCTGAGAAGCCCCTCTAGGGCACGCTCAGCTTGAGGTGGGATCTCCTTGTCCTTCTGGAATCTTCTGTAATCACCTGGAGACAAGCCTTCTCAGTGTCAAAATGCATAAAACCACACACCTAACAGGAGTGAACTTTGTTGCTGTTGTTTGATCCCTCAGACGTGTCCAACTCTTTGCAACCCCCTGGACTCTAGCCCACCAGGCTCCTCCGTCTTCCATTATCTCCCAGAGTCTGCCCAAATCAATGTCCATTGAGTCAGTGATGCAATTTTACCATATATAAATTCAGTTCAGTTCAGTCGCTCAGTCCAATCCAACTCTTTGTGACCCCATGAATTGCAGCACCCGAGGCCTCCCTGTCCATCACCAACTCCCAGAGTTCACACAAACTCACGTCCATCAAGTCAGGGATGCTATCCAGCCATCTCATCCTCGGTTGTCCCCTTCTCCTCCTGCCCCCAATCCCTCCCAGCATCAGAGTCTTTTCCAATGAGTCAACTCTTCGCGTGAGGCGGCCAAAGTATTGGAGTTTCAGCGTTAGCGTCATTCCTTCCAAAGAAATCCCAGGCTGATCTCCTTTAGAATGGACTGGTTGGATCTCCTTGCAGTCCAAGAGACTCTCAAGAGTCTTCTCCAACACCACAGCTCAAAAGCATCAATTCTTCACTGCTCAGCCTTCTTCACAGTCCAGCTCTCACATCCATACATGACTACTGGAAAAACCATAGCCTTGACTAGATGGACCTTTGGTGGCAAACTAATATCTCTGCTTTTGAATATGCTATCTAGGTTGGTCATAACTTTTCTTCCAAGGAGTAAGCATCTTTTAATTTCATGGCTGTGATCACCATCTGCAGTGATTTTGGAGCCCCCAAAAATAAAGTCTGACACTGTTTCTACTGTTTCCCCATCTATTTCCCATGAAGTGATGGGACCAGATGCCATGATCTTCATTTTCTGAATGTTGAGCTTTAAGCCGACTTTTTCACTCTCCTCTTTCACTTTCATCAACAGGCTTTTGGGTTCCTCTTCACTTTCTGCCATAAAGGTAGTGTCATCTGCATATCTGAGGTTATTGATATTTCTCCCAGAAATCTTGATTCCAGCTTGTGCTTCTTCCAGCCCAGTGTTTCTCGTGATGTACTCTGCATAAAGGTTAAATAAGCAGGGTGACAATATACAGCCTTG
>SJXQ01005169.1:0-29401 GCA_006408695.1 Aepyceros melampus | reverse complement strand
AGCTGTGAACAGAAGAGAAGTGAAAAGCAAAGAGAAAAGGAAAGATATAAGCATCTGAATGCAAGGTTCCAAAGAATAGCAAGAAGAGATAAGAAAGCCTTCCTCAGTGATCAATGCAAAGAAATAGAGGAAAACAACAGAACAGGAAAGACTAGAGATCTCCTCAAGAAAATTAGAGATACCAAGGGAACATTTCATGCAAAGATGGGCTCAGTAAAGGACAGAAATGGTCTGGACCTAACAGAAGCAGAAGATATTAAGAAGAGGTGGCAAGAATACACAGAAGAACTGTACTAAAAAGATCTTCAAGACCAAGATAATCACAATGGTGTGATCACTCACCTAGAGCCAGACATCCTGGAATGAGAAGTCAAGTGGGCCTTAGAAAGCATCACTATGAACAAAGCTAGTGGAGGTGATAGAATATATATATTATACTCCCATAAAAATGGTTTTGAAAGAAACCACAGCCTCCTCAGAATGGCTAAAGAAAGCTAGATGCAAAAAAATATAGAAACACCAATGGGAACTTGCTGTTTGACTCAGGGAACTCAAAGCAGGGTTCAGCAAAAACCTAGAGGGGTGGGATGGGGAGGGAGGTGGGAGGGATGTTCAACATGGGTAAACCTGTGGCTGATTTATGTTAATGTTTGGTAGAAACCAACACAATTCTGTAAAGCAATTATGCTTCAATTAAAAGTAAATTTTAAAAAATTACAAAAACAACCAAGCACAATCCCCCCAAATACCCCTCAGCTCCCTGGAGCAGTACCCCCATCCTCCTCTGTGCCACTGGGTCTCCATCTGGGCACCAAGCCTCCCAGGCTGGCCCCAGACACCCAGGCCGGACACTCTTGCTCTGCCCTGTCTCCAGGGGGTCCCACAGCTTCCTTGTGGCCATGCTGGGTCAGTGACCAGTGACCCATCCTTGTTCCATGTCCCCAAATCTGTCCTCTCACCTGGTGCACCGTCCACATCTCACCAGCTAGGAAGCCTCGGGTCTTGTTTTGGTAGTCAGGGCTCCCTTTCTAGGCAACATGGTTGATGATCTCGAGTTTTTGTTTTTAATTTGGTTCCCTCGTTTTCAAAAGAGGCGCACCCTGATAGACAGTAGGCCAGTCTAGTCACAGGACCTGGGACCCTGTCTCCTTGGTGATAAAACAATTTTAAAGCATTAAAATGATGAGGACAGACTCCTTCGGCAACCTCCCCCTGAAAAATGGAGGCACATGTACCCCGGTTTTTTAGGGACTCGGAATTGTCCATGGGTTCTTGGCCAGGTGGACCCATGCGTCTCATTGCCACCACTGTTCCATGGCCAAAGTCCCCAGTGGGGAACCTCTGGTCTTCATCTGCCAACGTGTCCCGATGATCAGCAGTCACTGGACTGTGTTCCTGGACACTCTCAGTGCCTCCTTTCCCGGCTGCTGGGACCCATCGTCCCCTCTGCTTTGGCCCTTCTGCCAAGCCCTATGGTCCTGGTGACTCCCATGTAGCCCACAGAGGACATGGTCCCCCAAGCCTTCCTGGGGAGGCAGCCGTGCACAAAGTAGGATCCTGGGTGCCTCACCTCGCCGAGGCCTGATCCCTGATGCTTCTTATTTTGGCCCAGAAGTGTATGCTCATTCCTGGGCTTATCTGATTAATGACAGTTCAGTTCAGTTCAGTTCAGTTGCTCAGTTGTGTCTGACTCTTTGCGACCCCATGGACTGCAGCACACCAGGCCTCCCTGTCCATCACCAACTCCCAGAGCTTACTCAAACTCATGTCCACCAAGTTGGTGATGCCATCCAACCCTCTCGTCCTCGTCATCCCCTTCTCCTCCCGCCTTCAATCTTTCCCAGCATCAGGGTCTTTTCCAATGAGTCAGTTCTTCGCATCAGGTGGCCAGAGTATTGGAGTTTCAACTTTAGCCTCAGTCCTTCTAATGAATATTCAAGACTAATTTCCTTCAGGATGAACTTGTTGGATCTCCTTGCAGTCCAAGGGACTCTCAAGAGTCTTCTCCAGATTCAAGATTAATTAAAGATTAATGCAAGGGGTGACCACTAAGCAGTCTCCAGGCTCTAAGAGGACAGGGCCCCATCTACAGAGCCTCTCCCACCACTCTGCCCTGATAGACTTGGTACGTGGCATGCAGTCAGCCCGCCTCCCCTGAGCTCTGCACTTGCCTTCCCAGAGCAGAGCCATGGGGCATGGTGCCCGCTGACCAGGTGCAACAGGACAGGTCTCTGGGTTCAGACATCTGTGCTGACGGAGGTTATTTGGTTATCTCCTTAGGGAGAGGGAGGGCAGGGTGGGAATGATTCACAGTTTCAAAAGCCTGGTGGAGAACAGCTTGGATGGGCAAGTTTGCAGGAATTTTCCCAGCCATTCTTCAAGCTGCCAAGTCCAATTTCTGAGGTAGCACAGCCAACGCAGACCTCGTGTGGTTGTTTTTCCCTTTGATATCAGCATTGGCACCTACCATGTGCTAGGTAGGGCAATTTTATGGGCAAAGTGAAGGCAAGAATTTAAAGATAAATATGCAAACTGCATTCACGTTTGCTGAAAACATAGTGCTGACCAACTGGGCAAGAATTCCGATGAGTGATCACCTGTCACGTGCGAATACCATCTTCCTGATCATCTGCAAAAAATTAAACGCCTGGCTGGTCACTGCACAGTAAATCAAAGGCAGTTTTAAAAAGTAAAGCTAGTTCACTGGTGGAAGGTGCCTGAAGGCTGTTTCTACCCAGGATGAAAATGTTTTCATTCCTGATGCAGCCACAAACTGGGACCTCCTGGTCTTGATAAGTGGAGCAGGACTGGGGTCAGAGGGTGTCTATAGGCCGATGCTCCAGTCCAGTAAAACGTGCAGGTATCCTCAGAGCTCAAGGGAGGGTTTTATGCAGTGAAGACTCTTGTTACTACAGCTGGCTCTAGAGCTCTAGTGCATTCCCAACAAATGCTTGGCATGATTCGTAGCTGCCGACTTGTTAAGCCCGAGAGTTGAGAAGGCCCTGCAGCTGACAAAGAAGACATCCCACCAAGACACCCCCTCTCCACTGCATGATTCATGACTCCAAGGTCAAAGGCAGTGTCAGTGCTCATTTTTAACAAGTGGTGAAGAGAGCAGTACACACAGAAGAATGCCGTAGTCCCCTCCCACCGCCTCAGCACCCCGCTC
This sequence comes from Aepyceros melampus, assembly GCA_006408695.1. Classification (NCBI taxonomy): domain Eukaryota; kingdom Metazoa; phylum Chordata; class Mammalia; order Artiodactyla; family Bovidae; genus Aepyceros; species Aepyceros melampus. The sequence continues at coordinate 26,232 of SJXQ01005169.1, read as the reverse complement.
CTGCCTCCTTGATGAAGCTGAGTTGCGGCTGGGAAGAACTCAAAACTCAGTCTCAGGTGGGACCTGTGGCTTTGTGCACGTTTCAGGTGGGAAACTGACACGCTATCCACTGTGTCAGCTGGCGAGGAGGTCCCCTGCCTCCCAGTGACCTTTCTTTCCATCATCACCAACTAAGTTGAAAAGGCTGCATTCATTCAGGGGGAAAAGGCCCTTTTTCCCCTGTGATAATAAGTTACAGTATTTGAAATTATTCATAATTCAGGTGAAATTAAAATACAGACTTCAGGACATCCTAAGAATCAGAATAGATGTTTGTACAGGACTAGGTCTCCCCCTCCTGCACGATGAAAGGAAGTTGTATTTAGATTTCAGTCTGTTAATAACACAAAATACTCAGGCAGAGGGACTTCCCTGATGGTGCAGTAGTTAAGAACATTCCTTGCAATGCAAGGGATGCAGGTTCAATCTCTGGTCTGGGAACTAAGATCCTAGATGGGAATTAAGATGCTGTAGGGCAATGGCAGCCCACTCCAGTACTCTTGCCTGGAAAATCCCATGGACGGAGGAGCCTGGTGGGCTGCAGTCCATGGGGTCGAGAAGAGTCAGAGACGACTGAGCGACTTCACTTTCACTTTTCACTTTCCTGCATGGGAGAAGGAAATGGCAACCCACTCCAGTGTTCTGCCTGGAGAGTCCCAGGGACGGGAGAGCCTGGTGGGCTGCCATTTATGGGGTCGCACAGAGTTGGACACGACTGAAGCGACTTAGCAGCAGCAGCAGCAGGGCAATTAAGCCTGAGCACCACAACTAGAGAGCTCAGTGGAGACCCAGCATAGCTCCCCCCCTACAAAAAATAATTACTCAGCAGAGCATGAGCGTTGCCAGGGCTCTGGGTCGGTGCCCAGTCTTGCATGTCAGAGAGTGTGCCCCGTGAGAGTCACTGCAGGAGGCTGAAGAGAGGCTTCCAAGCCCCACTCAGGGCTGGGGCAGAGACCTGGAGCCCAGGCCCATTTAGATCACTGCCCGCGCCAGGGAACCAAGCACCTAGCTGGAACCACATCAACCTGTGTGGTTCATGCAGCTCAGCTCAACCACTTGTGCCAAGTGTCTGTCCTGCCAGGCATCGGCAGGCACCAGGAAACAAAGATACGGTTGACTTTCAAAGGCTGCCAGGAGGTTACAGTTATGCGCAGTCCCAACAACTGACTGACTCCAGGTGTCCAAGGTGATTCCAGGGCATACTGCCAGGTTGGGGGTGGTCTGAGTGTGTCTGCGCGCATGTGTGTATATGTGTGTGGGTGAGATTCATGCCTTCATTAGGAGTTTCCAGCCCACAGCCACGTCTCCAGTCTATAGTGCAGACTTGGCTACACTTTTTCTCTCTGAGACAGATGGAGACCACCCCGGGGCAGACTCGAAGCATCTGTGTGTCCACCTAGACTCCAGCCCACGCGACTCACTGATCCCCGCTGATCACTGCTTCCAGGTCACTAGGCTGGCTGGCCATGTGAGGGAATAAGTGTCCAATGGTCATTTTTAAGGCTGTTTCTTTTTTTCATCCAGTAAAGGAGAAAACGGCATATGCAGCCATGTGGGAAAGTCTCTAAGGTTAGGCTGGGGATGATTTTACAGGCGGAACTTGAGGACCTAGGTTCAGCCACTGGCTGGGTCACAGGACACTGGATCCAGGACCAGAATTCAACTTCCTGCCCATTTCCAGAACACCAGTTGCCCGCTCACATCTGTGAAGCCTGGCTTTGGCCTGAGAGCTTCAGGGGAGGGTCTTGTTCTGCTTCTCCTCCTGCCCTGGCTTTGAGGGAGGCGTCCTTGCCCACCGGGGAAGTAGGGAGTGGTGGTGGAGGGTTGCCCCACCTCTGGCCTTGCCCCATCCTTTGGGCTTTCTTTAGCTTTCCAGCACCCCCTATGTCCACCTTGGTGCCTCCAGGGTGTCTGAGGAGACCCAAGTCTGGCAGGTCCTGGGCGAAGACAGGCCCAGGATGTTTTCTCTTGAAGCTTTCCTGCCAGGAAGCTGTGAGCTCCACGAGGCCGACACTCCGGGGAGTGGAGGGGGCCTCTCCTTGGGGGCCAGCTCCCCTCCCTCCCTAGTATCTTCCTCTTGCCACCAGGACCAGCCAGCCAGACCCAGAAGTGTCCTTGGCTGAGCTGAGACTGGGCCCTGAGACGCTCCCTGCTCACAGATCAGCCAGTTTGCCGTCCAGCCCCCTGCAGGAGCCCCGCATGCATCTCTGCAGCCCCCGCCTCCCCTTTTGGCAGAAAACAGGACTGAAGCTCCTCTTAAGCTGACTCTGTCCTTTGGGGAAAGATAATTTATCCTTGGGTTAATATCAGGCAAAAAGTTATAGCCTTTTACTGTGTTCAGCCTCCATCTGTTTATTATCTACATCTGGCTGATGTTTTACTGAATGTCGACTCTTTTTTATTAGGGGGTGATAGAGCTGCCTCCTCCATCCAAAACCCGGGCTGGTTTCCATCTGCCTCCCCAGATTCCCCCCATGGCCATCACCGTGTGCATCACTGCCATGAGGAGGCCTCTTGCTCTCACACCAGTGGGTGGATGAGTGCAAAAAACCCCATTGTCGGAACGAGATGGCATTTATGCTCCTGGCTTCTTCCTTTTTACTTTCATGCCTCATGATAAACCCATGCCAGGTCTGTCCAAATCTTTCCTACTCATAGGAAGCTGGCTGCTGGCCCACGATGACCAGGTGACACCTGTGATTGCAAGCAGGCATTGGGGCCCTGGGGGTTTTGACAAAGTCGGGGTCCTGGGCTGTCACACACCAATACCTCTGTGCACAAGGGCCTCGGAACAGCAGCCGAGGGGGAGAGTTTGGAGGCACCTCCCTTCCACCTCCTCTTTCTGAACATGCTGTATCCCCACCACAGGCAGAAAGTCTAAGCCAAGCAGGGGTGCTGGCTGCCTCCACCTTCCAGATGGTTCTTTCTCAGGCAGAGTTGCTGTAACAAGTCACATACGTGTGGCCACTCTTCCCAGCACCCTCTGTTCCCTCCTCACAAAAAACAGCCAGAGTTTCAGGAACGATTCACATCCTAGACCAGTTCTCAGAGGGTCCCTCCCCCTTGCAAACTTCCTTCTAAAAGTCAGAATCCTGGGGAGAGGAGAAGCCGGAGGGGCTCCAATGCCCTTGGGGCTGGACACAGACTGCATGAAGCAGGTGGTTTTCAGGGGAGTACCCAGCACGCGTAGTCTTCTAAACTCCAGAGAGTGTGACTTCACACCCCCAGGCTGGACTATCCCGGGCTGGATGCCCATCCAGTAGCCCCCAGCCCCAGCCCTCTCTGCTAGTGTGTACAGGGTGCAGAAGAATTTCTGAAGTAGGTGTGTACCCTGGAAAGTTCTGCAGCGGACGGTGCTGACCCTTGGGAACCCAGCCTCTGGAAGCAGTGGCCTCCTGGCCCCCCAGCTCAGTACTGATGAACTGGCTCCCAGATGAACCCGGAATCCTGTGGATCAGAGGAGGAGAATAGGGACTCGTAGTGGTGTCACTGTCTCTCCAAATTCTGTGTTTATAGAGAAGAATCAGAGAGGCAGTTGAGACGGGGGAACACCCCACAGTGGTGACTTCTCTAGAGGGTGAGCACACAGGCACAGGTGTTCCTCCTGTGGTGGACTTGAGGGGACACAGGCCCCCCATGAGGGACTGGTCCTGAGATGGATGGTCTTCTGTGCAAGTTCCATTTCCTACCTCGCTCTTATGTCCCATCGGCCTCGAACCCCAGGCCCAGGTTGGGAGTGGGATACAGTGATATCTTAGCTTTGAAAAAATGACTCAAGTGAGGAAAACAAAGTTGAGTTCATACCAAGTGTCACTGTCCTTGACCCAGTGTCATCATGTGACCAAACTTCATGGACGTGAAGAACAAGAGATGGGGAAGTCCCGGGTCAACATGGAGGTTCTTCCTCAAAGTCAAGAAAACGTCACTTGGCTGACCTACCAGGCGTTTGGTTAATTTGACAATGGGGGGTGGGGGCTGGGGACAGAGTCATTTTTAGAGGTAGCTTAGCAAAAGGTCTTGGTCTGAGTCTCCACTCCACTGCCCCCTAGCTGTGTGGTTCTGGGCAGGTTACCCAACCTCTCTACAAAGTGGCACATGGGCTGTCCTGTGGGCTAAATAAGCTGACGTATGGGAAGCAGTTACAACAACTGGATGTGATCATTAACACGCCAAAACAGGGAGCTTGGTAGCTCACAGCTCCTGCGTGCGTGTGTGTTCACCCCAGGTGTGCTGACTTATGCAGTTGACCACTTCATCAGTGCGGGTGAGCTGGGAGGGGCAGATGTCACTCCTGGGTCATGGAGGCTGCTAGTATGTGAGAGGCTAGGCTCAGAGCCTGCTAAGGCTGACCGTGGACCAGGCGGTCCCATCCCCACTGGAGCCTGGGACGGAGGTGGGGGTCTGACGTAGCCTTGGTTTTCAGGAACTATTTCCCAGAGAGCCAGGCCCTCTCTGCAGTGTGAGTACTTGACACTGGCTGTATGTTGGCACCAGCAGGGAGCCCAGGCCTGTCCCAGACACTCTGACTTACTTGGTCTAGAGGTGCCCCAGGCATCTGAATGTTTGAGAAGCTTTCTGGAAAATCCTAATATGCACTGATGCAACACTTTTTAAAAATTTAATTAATCAGTTTATTTATTTGGCTTCACTGGGTCTTAGGTGTGGCATGTGGGTCTTAGTTCCTTGACCAGAGCTAGAACCTGGGCTCCCTGCATTTGGAGCTCAGAGTCCAGTCTCTGGACCACCATGGAAGTCCCTTAAGGCAACTTCTAATTGAATGGAATTATGGAAAGGCAGGCAGCCAGGGGCCACCCTGGGTGGGAATCACTGTGCCCCCAGGAGGGGCTGCAGGGAAAGCCTGGGAGCAACCAATCAGAGGCCCTTCTGCTCAAGGGGGTTAGCCTGGTGTCCTCCTGGCTGGAAGAGGCTGGGCCTCAGAGCTGTGCGCTCCCTGGCCATAAATGAACACTTGAAGGGAAACACACTCCGTTTCTCAAGCAGGAGAGAACACCAGTGTGACAATCACGCAGAGTAAAAGGGGTGGGGATGAAGGCCATTTGTGTCATATTTCCAGCTCACCGGTCTCTTCTGTGTAGGAAGTAAATATGGGGCCGGTTTGGGGTCTGTTGACTGAATGTCTGATCTCAGGCTCAGGACTCCCCTGTGTATGGTTATAAGCTGTGCAGAGCTGGACCTGAGGTGGGTCTAAGGGACTTTCTCCTTCAGACGGTGGAAGGGCCATCATGGGTCCAGCCGATCCTAGCTGCCCAAGGACTGGAGAGGGTTCCAGACTGAGTGATGGGCAAGAGGGTGGAGCTGAGGCCTCATAGTCCCTCCTTGAGTCGAAGGGCAGGAGCGGCTCCTTTCCTGGACATGGAGTCATCTCGTCTATTTCCTCAGGCCCCTGGCCGGTAGTTCTCAGGAGAAGCTTCTGCTCAGAGGAGTCCCTGAGGGGAGGCTTGGCACTTGGCTGGGCAAGGTCCTGGGAGTGTCTGTCAACCACTGATTAGAAGATTATCTGAAGTGCTCTCAGAGTGGCTTTGACCCCTTCTGCAGTGAGTGTGTTAAAGGCATAATTCACCAGGCCAGTTGCCCAGCTCTGTCAGTCAGGAGTGATTTACATCCTCACCCTGCTTCACATACCCCGCTGAGATCCGGTGTGGTGACAACAACCCCCTCTGCCCCAAAGACCCAGCACTGCACACAGGGCTCCCTCTCAGAATTTATTACTTGTTAAATGAATTCCTCAGGAGTACTGAACCTACAATCATAAGAAGAAGAACAAAAGGTCAGCGTGAGGAAGGCACAGGTCGAGGGTGGGGATGAGTCTGTGGTGTCCAGGTGGCAGACGCTGCTGTCAGTCTCCAAATCGAGGACGTTGAGGGGTGTTCTCTTTGGGGGTTGTTTTCAGACTGTCTCAGCATCCTGGTCTCACAGCTCTGTAGAAGAGAGTGGGCTGGAGGACAGAAAATGTGGACTTAATTCTAGACCCTTTGCTTAAGAGGAAGTGGGCTTGGGTGGCTGCCCTGAGCAGCGCTCCTTCAAGTATGGCCTCTCATCCTTGGCTTGCTTAATCAGAAGAGGAAGGGTGGGGACCAGCCCTCCAGGGACTCTGGGTGGGGACCAGCCCTCCAGGGATAGCTTGGGCATCCGGCCCACCTTCCAGAGCTGGAAACCAGTGTCAGGAAAGACAATTGGACGCAGAGGCTCTGAGATCTCTAGAGCAGTGCAGACCACATGGGGTGCTGAGCAATTGAAATGCAGAGATGAGTTGTGGGTGCCAAACACACCCCCAATTTCAAAGCTTTAAGATGAACAAAAGGAGGTGAAGTGTATCAGTGGTATTTTTTGTATCGATTATGTGTTGGAGTGTTATTTTGGATGAAGAGATAAAGTGTAGATAAGAGTTTAGTTCAGTCACTCAGTCGTGTCCAACTCTGTGACCCCATGGATTGCAGCACACCAGGCTTCCTTGTCCATCCTCAACTCCTGTCCAAAGTCGGTGCTTGCTCAATCTCATGTCCGAGTCGGTGATGCCATCCAGCCATCTCATCCTCTCTCGTCCCCTTCTCCTCCTGCCTTCAATCTTTCCCAGCATCAGGGTCTTTTCAAATGAATCAGTTCTTTGCATCAGGTGGCCAAAGTATTGGGGTTTCAGCTTTAGCATCAGTTCTTCCAAAGAATATTCAGGACTGCTTTCCTTTAGGATGGACCGGTTTGATCTCCTTGCAGTCCAAGCGACTCTCAAAAGTCTTCTCCAGCACCCCAGTTCAAAGCCTCAATTCTTCAAAATAAGAGTAGTAGAAAATGAGTTTTAGTTCTTTTGTTTCCCTTTACTTATGTGGCTGTTGAAACGGGTCGAGTTCTGCGGTGCCTCATGTTACATTTCTAGCCCGCCAGAGCCCTACAGGCCGTCTCGATGCCTTCAGCAGCACCACGGACATGCTGTTCCTGCACCATCCCTGCTGTGCCCACCAGACCTGGTGGCTCTTTGAATGCCATTTGACTTAAATAATAAATTCAGCCCTCCAGTCACATGACGTTTATTTCAAGCACTTAAGTCACATATGGCTGTGGCTACCATGCCACAGGGTGGAAATCTAGAATGTTCCATTGCAGTGGAGAGTGTAGCATGAGGTTGAGAGTATGGTGTCTATGCCCTGGGTCCAGTCTGGCTTTGACAGGATCCCAGCCATTATCGCACACCTCCCAAGTCCATGCTCCTCTTCCCCGTGGCCAGATCGCTGGTTTCGTTTAGGCCTTTTTTAGTGTACTCAAGGTTTCAAATTGGTTCCCCTCCCAGAATCTGGTCTAGCTTTAGAGGTGGGCATGTGGCCTGAGCTTGGGCAATGAGACATGAGGGGGCATCACTGAAATTGTAGGGCTGACTTCTTTTTATTTTATTTGTTTTTATTTTTGGCTGCACCTCAAGGCTTGTGGGATCTTAGTTCCCAACTAGAGATTAAACCCGGGTCGTGGCAGGGAAAGTACCAAGTCCTAACCACTGGGCCGCCAGGGTTAAGTGATGGTTCCCTATAGAGACAAATTCTGGGGAAGATTTGGCTGTTGTCCTGTGGGAATATATGGTTTGGAGGAGCTGCAGCCACTTTGTGACTGTGAGGCAAAAGCTTATTTGATATGTTGAAGATGATAGGATAGGAAGCAGGAAAGAACTAGGGGGTTTGGTAACCCTGAGAGTTCATGAGGCCACCAACTCTGACAACGCTCCCACTGAACTCCTTTTTATGTGAGGTGGTCCACTTGCTTGATTTTAGTGCATTCAGATGTGTTTTCAGTTTTACACCCACAAACACACTATCCCATTATCCTTGAGCAAGTCACTGGCCTTTCTAAACCTTGCTTTTCTCATCTCTAAGACATGAACACAGGAGTTCTTACCTCATTGAATGAACTACTGTGATGATAACACCAGGAAACATTCATGTCACGCTTGTTGCATGGCAGCCTCTGTTTAAAACATACATGAAGCACTCAGCATAGGATCCTGAACCTTGCGTGTTCTCAACACTCATCCTTACAATTGTTGTTGTTACAGGAACCAGGCCATTAGTCTGGACATTCTGTTCCTGGACACTATTTTCAGCAGGAAGAAATATCCTTCCTGTGGTCCCTCCAGACCCCAAGAGGGGACAGTAGCAGGAGCATTGCAAAGATATTTTTGCCCCAGGTCAGTTTTAGAAATTCAAACCTTCTTCCAGCTGTACAGTATAGCACTTGGTACGTAGGAAACTGTCTTCCTGGTGGTCAGGTTACAATACAGACATTTAGAAATAGACTCAGGGCAAGTTCCTGCAGATCCACCTGGAGACCAAAGGAGCACAGTTTGATTCTGGACGCAAACCAGACCCCTGGAGCTCAGGAGTGGACTTGCCCCATCGGCATACACGCCACCCAAGCTTGCCCATGTCCTGCACGGTGAGCATCTTGGTCTGTTGCTTAACCTTCAGGCAAGAACTATGAAGGTCTGAGGGCTTACACTACCTCCCAGCTCCCTAGCCTGCCCTCCATGGTTTCATGGCAGCTGGCAGGAGACAGGGGCTTCCAGACAGGGGATGGTGAAGGACAGGGAAGCCTGGTCTGCTGCAGTCCATGGGGTCGCAGGGACTTGATTGCTCAGGGCCCAGTGGGGCTGAGCTTTCTGTTGGCACCAGTCCCTGGTTGTTACCTCCTTGCCCACCGCCTGCCCCCCAAGCTCCTGAGGGTGATGAGGAGGGCCCAGGTGGATCCTGTGCACACCAGGGGTTTACATCAGAATCAAGGAGCCCTGAATCTAAGCATTCTTCATCTTCTAAGGGGCGTAGCAAACTTGCCCAACTTTCCTGCAGAGAGAGTTGTTATCTTTATTCCTCTGATCAGGAATCCATCTCCCGATAGCCCCCAGGGCATGTTGTCTCCTTCTCTAAGGCCATCACTGGACAAATAGCCCTGCAAAAACTATTCAGAGCAAAGTGGTCAGCACCTTGCCTCACATGATGTTGAAGTTCCGTCGCTTGGTTGTGTCCGACTCTTTGTGACCCCATGGACTGCAGCTCTCCAGGCTTCCCTGTCCTTCACCATCCCTTGGAGCTTGCTCACACTCATGTCCATTGAGTTGGTGATGCCATCTAATCATCTTATCCTCTGCCATCACCTTCTCCTTTTGCCTTCAATTTTCCCCAGCATCAGGGGCTTTTCCAGTGAATTGGCTTTTCACATCATGTCGCCAAAGTATTGGAGCTTTAGCATCAGTCTTTCCAATGAATATTCAGGGTTGATTTCCTTTAGGATTGACTGGTTGGCTCTCTTTGGTGTCCAAGGGACTCTCAAGAGTCTTCTCCAACACCATAGTTCAAAAGCATCAGTTCTTTGGCACTCAGCCTTCTTTATTGTCTAGCTCTCACATCTGTACGTGACTACTGGAAAACCCATAGCTTATGGATGAGCAGAAATAGGACAGCCTTCTTTATTGTCTAGCTCTCACATCTGTACGTGACTACTGGAAAACCCATAGCTTATGGATGAGCAGAAATAGGAGAGGCCGAGGTGTGTCCTCTAGGCCCCTGCTCTTATCACAAGGCAGAGAAAACCCCTCCATCTCCTGGCTTTGCGGCTCTCTGCACAAATACCCTGTTTGTATCCCCAAGTCGCTTGCTACTGGTTTTGGCTCCAGGCTTCCCCTTTCCCTTTTGGTGGCCCAGCACTTTCTTAGTGGTACACGTTTGGAGGACCAGAGAGGTGCGACGGATGGGTCCAGCTCGGGTGCAGCTCTGGGTGGACTGGCCGTGGCCGAGGCGGGTGAGCTGACACAGACCCTCCACCTGCCTCTGTGGATGGATGTGGTGGGCAAGTCTCTCGGGGTGAAAACAGCTTCCCTGAAGACTCATTCAGAAATATTATTGCACAACTGGTGTCACCATCCTTAGCAACAGCAGTCCTTCAGATGGGTTTAATTCACTCATATTGAAGAGTCATCTGATCTGACTCAACTGCAGCAGGAAACAGTCCCCACAATAAAGCTATTTAACTGCCTGAGAAGTGGGTCTCACCTTCCTGCTGAGTGGATTCAGAGGGAAACTTGACAGCTCCTTTCATTGCTCATAGCTTGCGGCTTCTTGGAAGGTGACAGAATCATTTGTATTACCATTGAAATGTGCTGTTTATGGAAATCCTACTCAGAACAACAGAAAAGCAATTGCAAAGCCAATCCAGCAGCCAGAGGAAAGGCCGCCCAATGGAAAGAAATGAAAGGGAGAAAACGGTGGAGTGCGTGAAAGCAGAGTTGGGCACAGCAGGGCCCAAGGAGAGGGAGCTGAACCTTGAGGCTGAACGTGGAGGGAGGGGTCAGGCAGGCTAGTTCTCTGTGGCCTTCACTTTCCATCTTTACCGACAGGATGGAACCCTCCCCATATGCCACCACCAGTGTCTCAGAAGACAAGAGGCTCAGAGATTGTGTGCGTGCGCTCATGATGAATGACTCTCTGTGGACTTATCCACGATGTAACTGTTCTCCGTCAATGAAAAAGCCATCCAAGCAGAGAAGCCCAACTAAAGTTTGGCCAAGTGTGTACACTTGATCAACACTAGTCTCCGGTTTAGAAAAAATGTCAAAACCAGTACGAAAGGGCACTTGGGGGTGAGGGGTGGGACTAGCTTCCTCTGCCCCTGGAAATGCTTTGACCTTCTGGCTTCCTGCCCTGCAGCCTGTAACTGGAGAGCCCTCGCCTCTGCCCACCAGGTCATCTCTGCCCAGGCTAGTTATTTGCAAGCATCCTGTGTCAGACAGTGAGCATCCAGCCTGCTTTCCTCCCAACACACAGAGCTGACCTCCGGCCTCCTGCCTGGACCCCACTCCCCGCCGCCACCCTGGCGTCTCTCCTTCCTGCCTTGCTGCCCTGGGCCCTGCCCTGGCCGTTGTTTCCAGGTCTGGCGTCCTTGGGGATTTGTCTTCCCTTCATCGAGGTGAAGCTCCAGCCATAGGACTCAGCATTTTGAGAGATACTGTCCACTGTGGGAGGGAGACAGGGGGGTAAACAGACGCTTCCAGTGCAGGAGAGCTGGGCTGGAGGCTGAGGTGGGCTTCAGAGGGCACTGAGGAGGCCTCCTTCAGCTTGGGGATTCTGAACAGACTACCCAATGGGGGAGAATTTGACCCCAACAGCAGAGAAGAAGCCGTGAGGGGCCCTTTCTGAGGACCTTGAGGCTGGAGCAGAGGCCCCCTCACCGGTCTTGTCTGGTCCCCACTGCACACTGGCGGGTTTACTGCGTAGGACAGCACTTCTCTCGTTACTTGAGCAGCTCGGATTAGCCTGGGTGGTACCTGCCTCGGAGGGCCTTTGAATATTGATGCCATTAGTACAGTTTAATGTGGTTAGAAAAGCACGCACGGGGCCAGAGTGAAAGTAGGTATATTTAAGATTTACATGTATGTTCTTTTTGCTTATCTACCAGCCCTAGAAGATGAGCAGGGTTACCTTCAAAGCCAGTATATGGACCAGTCCTGGGAGATGTTTTCTTAGCACTGGAGACATCACACCAGCAAGTCCCATGTTTTACCAACATGATTCATGCTGAAGAGCAATATTTGCCAAGTGACGGCTTGACTGCAAGGAGATCCAGCCAATCCATCCTAAAGGAAATCAGTCCTGAATGTTCATTGGAAGGACTGATGCTGAAGCTGAAACTCCAATACTTTGGCCACTTGATCTGAAGAACTGACTCATTTGAAAAGACCCTGATGCTGGGAAAGACTGAAGGCAGGAGGAGAAGGGGACAACAGAGTATGAGACGGTGGGATGGCATCACCGACTCAATGGACATGAGTCTGAGTAAACTCTGGGAGTTGGTGATGGACTGGGAGGCTGGTGTGCTGCGGTCCATGGGGTCACAAGAGTCAGACCCAACTGAGTGACTGAACTGATGCTTGACCCTCACCTGGCAGAGCCCCGAGAATGCCAGAAAATGCTTTTCAGATTCACCTGGGATGAGTGGTCCAAGGCCAGCCCTGGGGCCCACTGGTGACTTGAGAACTCTGGGGAGAGATGGCGTCTTGTGATCTGGCATCTGCATTTTTAACACACTTCCCACATGATTTTAATGGACTCCGCAATTTGAGAGCCTTACTCAGGAAAATGGGTAAAAGGATCTTGTAAAGGAAACAGAAATAGCAGCAACTAATCCATGTAGTAGCCAATTATGTTCCTCTAAGATGTTCTCATTCCAGTGAAGATTCTTGGGGCTCCATCTCCATGGGCCAGAATCTCTGGAGTTGGAGCCCCAGAGCCTACACATTTAATAAACACCTTACTGAATGTGTAGACATTTGATAAACACTTAATCAAATGTGTAGACCTTATCTACAAGTGTGGAAGGGATGACTTTAGAGCTCAGAAGCTGGAATAGATTTTCAATTTTCTTAACATCATAAATTCTTCTTCTTCTTTTTTTTTTTTTTTAAGTTTGAGCTTGATTATTTGAATGAGGTGAGTTTTCTAGCCAATAACAACCAGAAGTGATGTGAGTGACCAAGAGCCTCTCAGGGGAGCCCGAGGACAGGACAGCTCCTAGAGCAGAGGAGCCCAGTTTGGGAAGGATGCTGAGGATTCTAGAGCAGTGGTTCACCAGGTGGGATTCAGAGAACAGCAGCATCAGCATCTCTTGGGCCCCACCCCGCTCTGAATCCTAAACTCCAGAGTTGAGCAGTCTGTGTTCCTGAACCCTCCAGAGGACGCTAATGGTCTCCAAACTTGAGAGCCAGCATTCTGGACATTAGTGGACAGCTTTTGACTGTCTGGTGAGGGTCCCCTCTGTCCTCAAGTGTGTCCCCTTTCTCTCTGCTGCCTGATGGGGTGGAAAATGTAACACCTGGATCTCCTTTTCCAGTCCACACACTGCAGAGACATAGAGCAAAGTCTCAAACCCCACACCCACACTTTCTGGACCTCTGTCTTTCACAGTTGAGGGGATTCAAGCAAAGTTCTTATCTTTCATGGCAGAAAGATGCTGTCTAAAGTCTTAATAACACTGTTGATTGATATTACCTAAAAGATCTAAATTTTTGCTTTTAAAGACTGATGTATTAAGGGGGGAAATAGTAACTTCATGGTGGGGAGACCTGGTGAACGCCACCTTAAACCAGGGAACAGAGGTCAAACCAGCAACTTTGGGACCAACCATCTTCATAACACCTGACCCAGCGTCCTGACATGGGCACCAGGCACGTCCACGACGTTGCTGCCTAGAACACACAAGCTGAGTCAGTTCAATGGGAAACATCAGCCAAACGCACTGAAGGATGTCCTACACTGGCCTAACTTTCTAACACATCAGGGTCAAGAATACATTGTTCAGTGTCCACAAAACTTAAGAGAGCTGAGAGCTAGAGGCCCCCATGGTCCTGGATGGGAAGCAGAGGGACAGAGCCATCCAGGGCATCAAGGGACAAACGACAGCAGCTAAATGTGGCCTGTGGATTTGATAGCAGCACTGCTTGGTGGTAAGATTTCTGAGTTTGATTATTGTACTGTGGATGCAAAAGAGAATGTCATTGTCCTCAAGAAAACTCAAAGGCATATGTAGGGAGGATCCTATATGCAGAATTCTATGACTTATTCTCAAATGGTTTAGACAGAGAGGGAGCAAGAGAGGATGAGAGAAGGGTAATGGGGCAAAATGTAAACAATTGATAACTCCGGGAGAATGGGAAGGAATTCTTTGAACTCTTCTTACGGCTTTTCTGCAGAAACAAGTTTTTAAAAAATAAATATAGATTTAGAGAGAGTATTCAAATGACTGTCATGGTAGTTTTGCATCATGGGATTACAGGGTGGGGGGCATATTTCTTTGTCTTTCTTAAAGTCTGTTCAGCCTCCAACATTCTGTTGTATGAAATTACTTTTCTACTTAAAATCAGAAAATAATAAATGACATGATAAGATGATTCTTCCTTTTCATACATATTTCGGTTGTTTTCTTTCCTTTCTGCTGGTAAAAAGAATCCATATCTACTTCTCCAAAGGATCTGAGATGGCTCAGAGCCAAGGACACACACAAATCCCAACGCAATGACACTCAAACCATATCCACAATTGGGGTGGGGAGGAGAATCTAAATCATAGGACTCTTAGCAAAAGCCTTTTGCTCCCTTTTTCTTGGAAGCCCGAATTTCTCTAGTCTGCTGGTGGTGTCTACTCCACATGCCTAATTAGCTTGTTTCCTGTAGGGTTTCACTCCCAGAGGATGAACTTTCTTCTGCTCGGTACGCACCTCTGTCCGGCTGTGGGTGAGGTCGCGGCTCTTTGGGGAGGCACCAGATTACTATCCTTTCGCTTTTTCCTGCCCTGCTAAGCGTCTCAGCAGTATTACGGAGATCATTATCTTTTCCAATCATTTTCGCATTGTTACCATGAAGATTTAGACAATACTTGGCAGACTCCAAACACACAAGATAATGGCTGTTATTTTAAGATCTTCCTCCTCTTCAAACACGGTTACTAAGATAACACATACAAATCACAGACCTCCTGTCTACAATGAGCTTAGATATTGAACATGTAAACAGTATGATACAGGAGCCTCTGGATTCACTTGAAGTCTGTGGGTTGAAATCAGATCTGCTAGGCGTGGTGGATGTTCTCAGATTGTCCTTCCAGACAATGGGTGGTGAGCCGGAAGGAAATCCCTCCAGCAAAGCTTTGAACTTGAATGCCCTGGCCAGTCTTAAAGGGCAACAGTGAGCCCTTCCCAGCTTTTATGGATACCTATTTGTGTTTTGGCTTAGGTTTATTGCTACTTGGTCAGTTAGAAATAACACAGTTTCTTAGAAACACGCACTTATGGTAACTTTCCAGAGTTCTGTGGCCATATTCAAAAGAAGGCTTTGTATAGTGATCGATGTAAAACACACCCTACCTAGGCTGACCACAAAACAAGATCATTTTATCATTAAAGGGATGTTGTAGAGAAGCTTCACCCCCTGCACTCTTAAGAAACGCCTGCTGAAGGCATAAAGGAATAATTGAGTCTCTAACCCACTGTGAGGAGCTCATGTTCTTTAGCAGAGCTGGGTGGGTGACATGTGCTCACAGCTTTCGGGGGCAGAGATACCTGGTCCTCTGAGCAGCAGCCCTGTCCTTGGCCAGGAGCTTAGCAGAGATACAGATCCTCAGGTTCCACCTGGAGCTTCTGAGTCACAGCATCCCCGTGGGGCTGAACTTGGCTCATGAGCGGGTGCTGCCTGCGTGCATCTGGCTGGCAGATGTCAACCTCCCAGAGTAGGCAGGAAGGCTAGGGCCCCAGAAAGGCTGACTGAAGAGCAGACTGCTCACGGGAAAGGCAAATGTTGCCCCCCAAAACATCGAAAACGATGTTCATTTTCAAAGATTTGAGACAGGTGTTACTTGAAGGCGGCCTGTGGTGAATGTTCTTTGCTGGAGGAAGGAGGAGAGTGGTACACTTGTTTCAGCTTGTTGTTGTTCAGTCTTTGTGACCCCATGGACTGCAGCACACCAGGCTTCCCTGTCCTTCACTATCTCCCGGAACTTGCTCAAACTCATGTTCATTGGATTGACGCCATCCAACTATCTCATCCTCTGTTGTTTCCTTCTCCTCTTGCTCTCAATCTTTGCCAGCTTCAGAATCTTTTCCAATGAGTTGGCTCTTCACATCAGGTGGCCAAATTATTGGAGCTTCAACTTCAGCATCAGTCCTTCCAATGACTGTTCAGGGTTGATTTCCTTTGGGATTGACTGCTTTGATGTCCTTGCAGTCCAAGGGACTCTCAAGAGTCTTCTCCAGCACCACAGTTGAAAGGTACCAATTCTTTGGTGCTCAGCCTTCTTTATGGCCCAATTCTCACATCCATATATGCAACTCCATGGACCACAGCACACCAGGCTTCCCTGTCCATCACCAACTCCCAGAGTTCACTCAAACTCATGTCCATCAAGTCAGTGATGCCATCTGATCATCTTATCTTTGTCACTCACTTCTCCTCCTGCCCTCAATGTTTCCCAACAGGAAGGTCTTTTCTAATGAGTCAGCTCTTTGCATCAGGAGGCCAGTGAATTGGAGCTTCAGCATCAGTCTTTCCAATGCATATTCTGGGTTGATTTCCTTTAGGATTGACTGGTTTGATCTCCTTTCAGCCTGAATGTGTGCTGAATACTATGCTAGGCTTAATACACCTGGGTGTGCGTGTGTATGTAGCACATAGCTGTGCATTTACTTATGTGGGTACACATGTGTGTGTGTCTCTTTTCTCTTATCACTCAGGCTCTTGGCTGCTAGAACCACCTTATAGATTAAAAAGGTGACACTGGGCCAGGAAGGGTCAGCGACTTGTACGTACAGAATGAGGTACAGAACCTGCAGGGCAGTCTGGCTGCCATCCAACCCATGTCCTGCTGGCTCCGCCTCCCTCCCTCCTTTCTGCAGAAAATGAATGATTGTCCTCTGATCCCAAGCACTTCCTGGTCTGTTCTGGTCATCAATGAGTGGGAGGTGGGGAGTTCCAGTTACCTTGACTGAGAAGGAAGTCACCTGGCTTAGCAAATCTCACGTTTACTGGAAAAATCTAGCCACGCCCACTACACTGTGGGTTCCTGGTAGGGGATCCCGGCAGGGCCATGCAGAGGAGTAGCAGGGCCTGGTCACTGGTCCTTTCTCCCCTGTCTTCCCAGCCTCTGCAAGGTGACCATGCACCCTCTCTGCCTCAGTTTCCTCTTTTGTAAAGTGAGCAGAAGCGGCCATGGCTCCTTTGACTACCATCCGAGAATATCAGGGCTGGATGAGGTGAATATCAGAGCATGTGCACAGACACTGCTTCTGATGCTGTGCCCAGGATAGCAAGTGCCCCATGAGTGGGTGCTATTACCATGGGTGGCAGTGATGCTGATGTGAGGATGCTGAAATCGGGGAGGAGGCACTGAGGATATGTGGGGAGTGCTGCGTGGTTGCCAGGCTGTGAATGAGGGCAGAGCAGTGGCCCCCAGCAGCGTCAGGAGCTTCCTCTGGACCACTTCAGGGTATCAGACACATGTGGGCTGTTTTCCCCAGGACGACGGAGCATTGCAGCTGGTCATTCCTGACTGTTGGTCCATGGAGCCAACCTCTGGGCACATCATCTTATTCCTGGGGTGCATGGTATAGAGAGAAGTGTCAAATCTAGTGTCTTCTGTGTGTGCATGCGTGCGTGCTAAGTCATGTCTGACTCTTTTCAACCCCATGGACTGTAGCCCACCAGGCTCCTCTGTCCACCGACTTCTTCAGGCAAGAATAGTAGAGTGGGTTGCCATTTCCTTCTCCAGGGGGTCTTCCTGACCCGGGAAAGATCCTGACCCTGTGTCTCCTGTGTCTCCTGCAAAGGCAGGCGGATTCTTTGCCACTGAGCCTCCTGGGAAGCCCAGTGTTTTCTTACTTAAGACTTTAAATATAACAATATTATTTTTTGAAAGATAAATTCAGCTGAAATACTCCCTTTTCCAATGGTGACCGTGGAGCACTATGTGCCTTTTCATCTGCTACAAAGAAGTCTCCAGTTGTTGCTGAGCTGAGGTCTTGAATAGTGTGGCCTTTTGCATATTTAAATAAACTCCCATCTTGTGATTTTTCTTTTGAATCCAACAACTAAGATACCCAGACAATTTTGTGGAAATAAACAACCCAGGCTGAAGAATTGCTGGATTAAAGAAAGATGCAGGTGGTTTTTAAAGAGCTATTGAACAAAACCCAAGCCTTTTACCCCAAGTCTATTCTGTCCACTGAGTCCCTGCTTGGAAGGAAGGTTTGCAGCCGGCTCAGGGGGCCAGCTGGGGTTGGCTGGACCGCTTCCTCTGGTCAGGCTGCTGTTCTGTCCCTGTGAAGAAGCAGAGGCTGAGGGCAGGATGAGGCCCGGGGCAGCCTGTTTCAGCATCTGCCCCGAGAGATGGGAGGCTGCACTCATGGCTGGGACCCTGCTGCTCCCACTGCCGTTCTGTGTCTGGACATGGCTTAGTTGGTGGGGGCAGTGATTCAGGGGCCAAACACGGCAGAGCAGGGGTGGCCCACCCATTTGCATAGCTCACGACCACTGACTGATGCCAACGTACAGGAGGCCGGCCTCCTCCAGCTCCAGGGGGGCACTCTGAGTGCTGCACTTGCTGAGGGCTTAGACAGCTGCTCTCCTGCTGATCCCATGTCCTGGCTTAGCTTTCTTCCCCTCTGCCCTTCTAGCCCTAAATGGGCAGGAATCCACGTCCCAGGCTCTGCTTCTAGAAACCTGGCTCCAGCGTTGCCTCTTCCAGGTGAGTGCCCCTCCCACATGTGCGTGAGCCCAGAGCACCAAGGCCAAGCCACCACCAACCTCCCAGATTAGGCTGCCAGACAAAATATGGACACTGCAGTTCAAGGGTATTTCATGGGAAAAACCCTAAAAAATGATTTAAAAAAATTATCTAAAATTTTACCATAGCCCGGCATCTTGTAATTTGATTTGCCAAATCTGACAGCTGTAGCCTTGAATGACTTGAGGACATGTTTGTCACAACCACACCCCCGGCTCCTGCCCCGATAATGACTGTAGTAGTAATAGCAATATAGTTGTAATAATAGCAGCAGCAGGAGTAACAGTAACAGTGGTAGAAGCTAAGGCATATCTAGGGAGTACCGTATTCCAGGCAACATTTCATTCTAAGGGCGTCACATATATTATTAAATTCCTCTTCTCTCTGTGAGATCCCGCCACATGTCACAGATGAGAAAAGTGAGGCTGCTCAAAAGAGAATTGACTTGTCCAAGGCTGGTAACCAGCGGGGTGAGCTCCAAACTCAGACCATCCAGGGTCCATGCTTCTAACCACAGCACAGACGGGACTGGTTGGTGGACTCTTAGAAAACCACAGGATAGCGTGAGTTTTCCAGAAGTCAAATAATTTCCTGACCAAGGCCTAAGAGGCTTTGCCCAGCGAGGAGGGACAGACAGGGAGGGAACAGTTTCTTCTCCTGGTCCTGCCACAGGATGGGCAGCTGATAAGGAGACTGTCTGGACTGGGATGCAATTAACCAAGTGGGGTAGAAAGGAAGCCCTGTTTGAATTATAAACGCCCAGGGATGTGCCGTCCGACACAGAGGTAACACCTGTGGCCCTGAGCCTCGAACCCACAGTCCGTTGGAGTTGAGATGTGCTGTTAGTTAAAATACAACCTGGATTTCAAAGACTTAGTACAAAAAAATGTACACGTGTCATTAATAATTTTCATGTTGATGACACATGGAAATGATATTTTGGATATACTGGGTAAAATATATTTTTACAAATCAAGTCCTCCCGTTTCTTTTTTACTTTTTAAAATACAGCTATTCGACCATTGAAAATCCTGTTTGTATCTGTTGAGGGGAAAAGAAGAAACAGGAAAGGATTGGGGCTTTTGGCCTCGAAGAGAATGATGCCCACTTGTGGGGTCTTTTCTTGTCTGAAGCCTAGATTTTTCTGATTTTTATTTTTCCCAAGAGCAAGAGAGGGTGAGTCGAGAGAAGAATGAGGCCAGTGCACCAGCCAGGGAGTGAAAGGGCATCGCAGACCACAGCCCTGAGGGGCAGGGATGGTCCTCCAGGCACAGTGCTCCCCCGCTCCCCCAGAGTTGAGACTGTACTTCCACAGGCAGGGGGCAAGGGAGGAGGCCACCCTCCTCAGAAAGCACTAGATGACGGAAACTTAGCTGCGGTTTCAGGTTCAGCAATTCTGGGGTGTGGCATTTCTCAGTCTTTGTTCCCTGACCAGAGATAGAACCTGTGCTCCTGAAATGGAAGTGCAGAGGCTTAACCACTGGACCACCAGGGAAGTCAAGTCACTGTCTGATTTACCTTTGTAATGTCTCCCCTCATGAGTGCACGTATTTGTGGATGTAAACCAACCCCTCCATGCCTAATGGGCAATTATTTATAAGCAATTTAGGGCAGAATGTGGAAGTGAAGATTGAAAAAGCCCTGTGCTCCTTTGGGGCCCCTGTCCCAAAGGAACCTGTCTACTGCAGGTCCAGCTTCCAGCTGAGGGCAGGCCCACCTGGTCTCCCAGGAACGCTGCTGACCTAGGGTAAGGGAGGGTACCCACGTTTTTGGATCTGGTGTGTGCTGAGCTCTGTGCAAGATACAGAGTCCCCCTCCCTCACTCACACACAGTACCTTCCTTCCTGGGTGCCACCTTAAGGTGCAACATGAAGCAACTTGGGCAAGTTAGGCAACAGGAAAGTGGCTGATTGGTCAGTGATAACCTACACCAGTGGTCTTGCAGCTCAGCTGAGTTTCCGCTCGGGTGCTGCAGGGAGAGTGTGGCTTCACCTGGGACCTGCAGAGCTCATGGCACTAGCATCCGTCCATCCACAGGCCCCCAGCAAAGGAGGTTTTACTTTCTTCCTCCAAGTCCTCAAATCGATGTTCTCTGCAATCCTGAGGCCATCACAGCCTGCCTTTCCGTATCAGCTCAGCTTGTTTCAGCCCATGATGACTCTGCTTTCCTTTCAGCTGGAACTAAATGGGAGGAACCACAGCTCCAGGTCCCTGACCTCTGCTTCCCTGGGACCTGCCGGAACCCCCTCCCCAGGCCCCGCCCCAAGCACCTGTCTAACTCTGTGATCCTCTCCATCCTCTGAAGGCTGCCACCATGGCTGAGGAGAGGCCACAGGCCGACCCGAGGTGTGGACACAGCCTGCAGAGGAAGGACCGGGGCTCCAGGCCCAGCTGATCTGGGGTGGGTTCCTGCCGGTGACATTTACCGACCATGTGACCCTGACCTTGAAGCCATGATTTACCCTCTTTGAGCTCGTGTTTCCTGTTCAGTAAAAGCGGGTGGTGACTAAGCCATTGCCCTCCTCCTGGCGTGGCTGCAAGCCTAAAATGACAGACGGATTTAAAGTACTCAACAACGAGACTTCCCTGGTGGTCCAGCGGTTAAGATTCATTCTGCTTTGCAGTGCAGGGCATGTGGGTTCGATGCCTGGTCGGGGAAATAAGATCCCACAGGTCTCAGAGTAACTAAGCCTGCTCTCCACAACTGGAGCATCCATGCACCACAGTGAAAGATCCCACAGGCAGACACTGCCAAATAAAATAAATTTAAAAAATAAAAATTATATATAAAAAAAAATAATGTGCTCAGCAGGCTCCTATGGAAGGTTGTGGAAGGGAGTCAGCACTGGGAAGAAGGGCATGGCCCGGTGTGGGCTGTCCACTGCAGGTCCAGCTTCCAGCTGAGGGCAGGCCCACCTGGTCCGTGCCGTCCTGGGAGGTGGTTTGCTTCTCCAGTGGCCTGAAGAACTGGAGGTCAAAATTCAGGGTAACTGAGCTGCTGGAAGGTGAGAGTCCGGGGTGGGGATGCGGGTTCCACATTCGGGGTGTCGGTCTACCTGCTTCTCTGCTGAGCCCTGAACTACAGGCTCCAAGCAGCCTACAAGGATCAAAGAGCTGAGCGATGGTTTGCTCCTGTCAAAAGCATGCAGGCTAAGTCACTTCAGTCATGTCTGACTCTGTGTGACCCCATGGATTGTAGCCTGCCAGGCTCCTCTGTCCATGGGATTCTCCAGGCGAGGGTGCTGGAGTGGGTTGCCATCCCCTCCTCCAGGGAATCTTCTTGACCCAGAGATTGAACCCCAGTCTCCTGCATTTCCAGAGTTGGCAGGCAGATTTTTTTTACCACTAGCACCACCTGGGAAGCCCCAAGATTTTCTCCTGTCAGGGAAAGAGAGTTTCAGTCAGAGCCTGGCTGAGTTATTCTCCTGCTAAAACAATCATATACACACACACAGACAAACAATTGTGAGGACTCTCCTTAGAAAACAGTTGACTCTATAGCCCTGTGATCACAATGTCAGTATATATCTTCTTTTTTTTTTCTTCATTTTTTACCCACACCACACTGCACGTGGTATCTTAGTTCCCCGACCAGGGATTGAACCCACACCCTCTGCATTGAAAATTGGAATCTCAACTACTGGACTTCTGGGGACGTCCCACAATATCAGGATATAATCCCAAATCACCCAATATATTAAGAGCCAAGAAAATGACAATGACAGAAGCCAATCCGGAGATGACCCAGATATTAGAACCAGCTGAAAGAAGTTTTAAAGTAACTGTGGAACTATACTCTATGAAGTAAAGGAAAACACACTCATAGTAAAGAAAATTTTGGTAGACAGATGGAAGCTATGTAAATTGCAAATTTAAGAACTATAAAATGCAATGTCTGAAATAGGCTGCTTATCATTTAATGGCAGGCATCCTAAAAATAGGTAAATATTAAAGCAACATAGAATGAAAGAGCTCTACAGTTTTATCAGAACTGAACTGATAAATGCAGTATACTGAAGTACACACATGCAGAATAGTGTGTACTTGCAGACAAAAATCAGTTATTCAGACATTTATTATGGCAACTGTCTTTTATTGTGAAACTGACTTCTTCCTCAGTCATTTTTTAAAGAACCGTCTTTTAGCAATTGAACCACATCAAGCTGCTGCTTCGATAAACGGTGGGTCTTGGTGTGGCCGGGAGCTGGGGTCTGTGGTTTTGCTAGAAGTCCATGCATATCCACAGCACAATGGAGGGAAAAATGCACACTTCAGAGGGAGATGTTAGTGCAAGGCCAGGCCTGTCTTCTGGCTGCTCTATAATTCTGGTCAGAATGCTTTGTATTTTTGTGACTCTGTTTGTAGTTGTTCTTTGTTTTCATCTATAAAGTAGACCTTATAAAAGTTGTGCTTCTACAGGAGTTAATATGAGCACCTCTAGCACATATGAGCCTGGCACATGACATCCCTGTGTCTGCAGAATTGGAAACAGGAGACATACCCGGGCCTTCCCTGGAGCCATGTCCTGAGGCCCCTGGCCTTTCCTGGGTACAGAGGAACCACTGTGGGGGGCGGGGCTTGACCTTCAGGTCTCTGTTTGCAAAGTCTTCTTTGCTTGGGGACCAGGATCAGCCCAGGCCCTGGAGCAGACGGCCTTGTGGGCAGTTTCATTTTGATGGCCATACACCTGAGTTCTGGGGAAAGAGGGCCAAAGGGAATATTGTGGAGGGGATGAACTCCGTTGGATGCAGGAACTGGGACAGGAGCCTAGTCTGGAGGTCTGGGTAATGCAGTGCCTGGGTGCATCTGTTACTGAGAGCAGCCCAGAAGGCCTCCCAGAGTATCTCAGGCCCTGCAGCTGTACTGCCTCAGACACTCCGCTGTGATGGCCACAGGGAAGTGCTGCCCCCACGTGGCTGGTGGGGCAGGACCAGCAGAGTGAACGTTCTCCATCCCTCCTGTCCTCCCTCCCATCCCCCAGGCCTGGGCAAGAGCTCTGGAAATGAGTTCTTGAGGGATGCAAAATAAGTATCATTTTAAAAATAGCTTTTACTATAACTTCAGACGAGTTACAACTGAAGATTGAGAAAAAAATATCCACTGATAACATTTATACATTAGCTCCATCCTCTTTTAAAACAGATCAGAAAATGCCAGTCATGGGCTCAGAACCCCTGGGGCTCCCCGTGGGCCTGAGAATGTCATCCTGCTTCCTCAACCAGACCTGCAGGACCTCACATACCTGCAGGCCTTACCTTTCACCTCTGATCCCTTGCCAGCTCTGTCTCAGGCTCACAAACAAGGTTCTGTTGTTTCTGACCCAGCCAGCCCTTCCTGCCACAGGGCCTTTGGATATGCTGCATCTTACACCTGACACTTCCCTGACCTCACATCTGAGTGTTCGCCCAATGCCACCTTTCCCCTGCCAGTTCCTGCCTCATTGGCCAGCATCTGTGTATTTCTTTGTCGGAGAAGCTTTTCCCCACCTCCTAGGCTAGGCTGGACTCACTTTCATCCTATTTTATTAGGATGAGTCAGTGCAGGATAATCCAGTTCAGTTCAGTTGCTCAGTCATGCCCGACTCTTTGTGACCCCATGGACTGCAGCATGCCAGGCCTCCCTGTCCTTCACCAACTCCCAGAATTTACTCAGATTCATGTCCATTAAGACCATGATGCCATCCAACCATCTGATTCTCTGCCGTCCTTCTCCTCCCACCTATCTTTCCCAGCATCAAGATCTCTTCAAATGAGTCAATTCTTCGCATTAGGTGGCCAAAGTATTGGAGTTTCAGCTTCAGCATCAGTCCTTTCAATGAATATTCAGGACTGATTCCTTTAGGATTAACTGATTGGATCTCCTTGCAGTCCAAGGGACTCTCAAGACTCTTCTCTAACACCACAGTTCAAAGGCACCAATTCTTTGACGCTCAGCTTTCTTTAAGGTCCAAGTCTCACATCCATACATGACTACTGGAAAAACCAGAGCTTTGACTAGACAGACCTTTGTTGGCAAAGTAATGTCTCTACTTTTTAATATGCTGTCTAAGTTGATCGTAACTTTTCTTCCAAGGAGCAAGCGTATTTTAATTTCATGGCTGCAGTCACCATCTGCAGTAATTTAGGAGCCCCAAAAAATAAAGTCTGTCACTGTTTCCACTGTTTCTCCGTCTATTTGCTATGAAGTGATGAGACCAGATGCCACGATCTTAGTTTTTTGAATGCTGAGTTTTAAGCCAACTTTTTCCACTCTCCTCTTTCATTTTATCCAGAGGCAGGATAATTAGCTTGTAATTATGTGCTTACCACCCTGTTTTGGCTGTGTGATGGCAGAAACCTTGCCTTCTTGTCCACTGCTCTGCTCCTCGGGACAGTTAGATGTGTGCCAGGCCACACAACAACTGCCAGGCCTTCAATGGTCCAGGCTTTGTCTTAATTTCTCCCTCCTCATCCAAAACTGCTTCTAGGAAGAAGTTGATTCCTCTTGATATATTCATTGAGGACCACAGAAGTTAAATCATTTTGCAGTTTGAACAAAATTGTATACCTTTGGCAAATTCAGATTTTTGTTTGCACACAGCTCTCTTACATGGGGGCCACTGGTGTGCTGTGATCTGACCTGGTCTCTCAGTTGCACACTACTGCACTTCAAGAGCAGTATTGTTAGGTCCAAAGCGGGCTGAACAAGGGGTCAGCCTGCTGTGCAGCTTTGGCTCAGCTTTTGGAAGAAAAGGGCCCACAGTGCTTCCCCTATGACACCCAAATGGGTTCATGGAAGAAATGGAGTGAATTTGGAAGGGCAAGACAAATAGACTGAAGTTTGTACAAGACTTAAAAAGACTGAATTTTTAAATACTTTTTTGTTGTAGTTGTTGTCTAGTCGTTAAGTTGTATCTAACTCTTTGCAACCCCATGGATTGCAGCATGCCAGGCTTCCCTGTCCCTCACTATCTCCCAGACTTTACTCAAATTCATGTCCATTGAATTTGGAGATAAGATGCTACCCAAGGAGCAAGCATCTTTTAATTTCATGGCTGCAGTCACCATCTGCAGTGATTTTGGAGCCCAAGAATAATATAAAGTCTGTTGCTATTTCCACTTTTTCCCCTTCTAGTTGCCATGAAGTGATGGGACCAGATGCCACGATCTTAGTTTTTTGAATGTTGAGTTTTAAGTCAGGTTTTTCACTTTCCTCTCTTACCCTCATCAGGAGGCTCTTTAGTTCCTTTTTGCTTTCTGCCATTACAGTGTATCATCTGCATACCTGAGGTTGTTGATATTTCTCCTGGCCATTTTAATTCCAGCTTGTAATTCATCCAACCCTGTATTTCACATGATGGCACCCCACTCCAGTACTCTTGCCTGGAAAAACCCATGGATGGAGGAGCCTGGTAGGCTGCAGTCCATGGGGTTGCGAAGAGTCGAACACGACTGAGCGACTTCCCTTTCACTTTTCACTTTCATGCATTGGAGAAGCAAATGGCAACCCACTCCAGTGTTCTTGTCTGGAGAATCCCAGGGACTGGGGAGCCTGGTGGGCTGCTGTCTGTGAGGTCGCACAGAGTCAAACACAACTGAAGTGACTTAGCAGCAGCAGCAGCAGTCTGCATATAAGTTAAATAATCAAGATGACAATATATAGTCTTGATGTACTCCTTTCCCAATTTTGAACTAGCCTTGCTACATGTCTGGTTCTAACGGTTATTTCTTGTTGTGCATACAGGTTTTGCAAAAGACAGGCAAGGTGGCCAGTATTCCATCCTCTATACATTCAAAGTATAGTGTACTATACTGTATAGCTCAAGGTAAGTGAAACCCAAATAAGATGGTGGGTTTTGCGGGAGGGAATCAGAGGGCAGACACACTGAAACCATACT
>SJXQ01005168.1:163601-234734 GCA_006408695.1 Aepyceros melampus | reverse complement strand
TAGAAACCAGGATATCTTTTTTTGAATAAAAACAATCATAGGAACAACTCAAAATTGCCTGAAGTTTGGGAAAATTTAGAAAGTTGTGAATGTTAAACATTTTCAGAACAGTAAAAAAAAAAAGTTTTCTTTCCATACTGAACTGCATACTAAAAAATAGAAAGTTAAAGAAAGAAAGAACATTTAAAAAAATACTAATGGGTGAAATTCGGGAATCCAATCTAGGCAAATAAAAATATCTCTAATTCATCTAATATCAGAATGTCCTGAATGTTTTCTTTTTTACTGAACACATAATTTATATGAATATGATGGCAAAAGATTGTAAAAAAGCATCAACGAGAGTGACAGTGTTAACGTTTTGACCTCTGTGATAGCACTGAAGATTTTAATCCAAAACTACAGCTTTCACATATAAATCTGAATTTAGCAACAGTTCAAATTAAATAATTTAGGAAATGCAATGTTTTTTAAAGCAGCATTTCCCAAAAGCAACACCCATGGCTTTGTTACAGTGAATCACCAAATGGTAAAAATATCAAGCTCTTTCCATGAGTTCATCTTTCCTCAACCTGGTAAGGTATTCATAGCACAGATTTTTTTCAGAGATATTTTATTGTTTTTCTACTTTTCATCAGGGTTGGGTTGCCATGGCAATAAAGTAGGCTATCTTGCTGGATTTCACCTTTGCTGTCTTGCTTCATATGGTTCTCTCTCCTCAGAGCAAACATGGTGGATGCTGCACACATACAGATGTCTGATTTTGCATTTCCTTCTGGAGTGTGCTTGGCAGCTACTCTCCTGAGACAGCTGAAGCAGCACTTCACAAACCGGCATGCATCCTTCTCTCTAATGGCTACCATCATATGTCTCACTTGTTTTGTGATCTCTCTTTTAAAAAGGACACAGCTTCTCTTGAAAGATTTCTTTTTCCCATCGAAAACAGAAGACTTTTAACATTTCAGTTAACTTGGTTGTGAGATCAGTATGCCCTTGTTTAATACATGCTCTGTTTAAAGGTACCATCATTAAGTTGTAAAAGAAAAAAAAATCAAAAGAGCATATAGGCTTATCACAAATACAAGAAAACTATTATTTAAAGTATAAACACATTAACTTTCAGTCTCTTTCTATTTATTGGGTTAGCCAAGAAACTCAGTCAGGTTTTTCTGTAATATCAAATGGGAAAACCTGAATGAACTTTTTGGCCAACCCAATATTAGTAGCAATTAACAAATTTTTCAACCATCTAAATGTCAAACTGATTCCTGACAAAGGATGCATTAGTTTTTTAAGTGGACTTTCCTCCCTGACAATTGTTTCCCTTATTTTCTATCTATTTCTGATTTCTCAAGTTCAATTCTACCTTGTTTATTTGTATTTGATAAACCAATGGTGCCCAACAGAATTTACTCATCAGGTGTTTTTGTTTTGGAATTCTATTTAAAAATAAAATTTATTAATCCTATAACTTATAGTTTAAAATATGATTTTATATATCATTCATAATATGTATTTAAGCAAAATTTGCAAGATAAAAGCTTGCAAATATTTTTAAAGATTTCAGAGTTCCATTTTTTGATTCTCTGTAATTATGTGACTATTGTCAGCCCTATAGGCTTTCGAGGTAACTCAACTGGTAAAGAGTCTGCCTGCAGTGCTGGAGACCAGGGTTAGATCTGGGGTTGAAAAGATCTCCTGGAGGAGAGCATAACAAGCTGCTCCAGTATTCTTGCCTGGAGAATTCCATGGACAGAGGAGCTTCATGGGCTACAGTTCATGGGTCTCAAAGAGTCGGACATGACTAAGTGACTAAGCACAGCATTGTCAGTGCTGTCTAGATAATAATATCTACTACATCACTATTACAGATCTCAGATTTTAAATATTTTACTGTTCTAAGATTGTTTTCTTATTTTGGTAGCCATTTTCCCTATCCAGGTGCATAGAATGTTTTCCCCATGTTTTTATATAATAAACATTGTATATTATTGGACTATAAGATTTTACTGGCCTGTATGATTTTTTTATCCTCCTTTGTCTATTCCTTTGCAGAAGGCCTCTGCTCACTTATGTTTCTGAGTGTCTCTCCATTATGGCACCCATTCCCAACTCCAAGAAGTCTATGATCCAAGTTAGTCAAAAATACCATCTACCTGGCCCCTAGTGATCACTTTATGGATGTCCATATTATCACTTCAGAGCTAGGAAATTCTTAAAGAAAAGATCTCTTCCTGCATTGGAATGTAGATATGAAGTAGTTAGCAGCTGTCTTACTCATAATATGACATGCTTCTCTATGGAATAAAGCTAAATAGAGATAAGTTGAGCCAAAAGAGAAAGATATGAAGATAACTTTATGCATATCTGAAACTAGCTTCATATATAAATATTTCATTTATATGTCCTAATATAAGCCACTATTATAAGTTTGGCTCAAACATCACTTCTGCAAAGGCCTTATCTGCCTACGGTAACTAAAATAGCATCTTTAAGAACCTATCAGTTACTCCTTCAATTCATACTTTCATAATAAGCATAACAAACTGAATTATCTTATTTACTTCATTGTTTATTGTCTCTTTTCCCTATAAGAGTATAAGCTCTGCTATGGCACAACAAAGACCTGGAGCTGACTGTGGCTCCAATAATGAATGCCTTATTGCAAAATTCAGACTTAAATTGACTAAAGTAGAGAAAACCACTAGACCATTCAGGCATGACCTAAGTCAAATCTCATATGATGATACAGTGGAGTTGATGGAAAGATTCAAAAGATTTGACTTGGTAGACAAAGTGCTTGGAGAACTATGGATGAAGATTAATAATATTGTACAGTACGTGGTGACTAAAAGCATTCCAAAGCAGAGGAAATGCAAGAAGTTAAAATTGTTGTCTGAGGAGGCCTTAAAAATAGCTGAGATTTAGAAAAGGCAGAGGAACCAGAGATCAAACTGCCAATATCTGTTGAATCATAGAAAAATCAAGGGAATTTCAGAAAAAACATCTATTTCTGCTTCATTGACTATGCTAAAGCCTTTGACTGTGTGGATCATTCTGTAGAAATTCTTAAAGAGATGGGAATACTGGACCACCTTACTTGCCTCATAAGAAACCTGTATGCAGGTCAAGAAGGTACAGTTAGAATGAGACACGGAGCAATAAACTTGTTCAAAATTGGGAAAGGAGTATATCAAGGCTGTATCAAATGAAATGCTAAGCTGGATGAATCACAAACTGGAATCAAAGTTACAGGAAGAAATATCAACAGACTCAGATATGCAGATGAGCAAGTAGCAAATGCTTTCTAATGGCAGAAAGCAAAGAAGAACTAAAGAGACTCTTGATGAAGGTGAAAGAGGAGAGGGGAAAATCTTGCTTAAATCTCAACATTCAAAAAACTTAAGATCATGGCATCCAGTCCCATAACTTCATGGCAAATAGATGGGGAAAAAGTGGAAACCATGACAGATTTTGTTTTCTTGGACTCCAAAATCACTGTGGACAGTGACTACAGCCATGAAATTAAGACACTTGCTCTTTGGAAGCAAAGTTATGACAAAGCTAGACATCATATAAAAAGCAGAGACATCTCTTTGCCAATAAAGATCCATATATTCAAAGCTATGTTTTATCCAGTAGTCATGTATGGATGTGAGAGTTGGACCATAAAGAAGGCTGAGTGCTGAAGAATTGATGCTTTTGGATGGTGGTGCTGGAGAAGACTCTGGAGAGTCCCTTGGACAGTAAGGAGATCAAACCAGTCAATCCGAAGGAAAACCAACTCTGAATATTCATTGGAAGGATCAATGCTGAAGCGGAAGTTCCAATACTTCTGCCACCTGTGTGAAGAGCCAACTCACTAGAAAAGACCTTGGTGCTGGGAAAGACTGAGGGTGGGAGGAGAAAGGAGCAACAGAGAAGGACATGGTTTGATGGTATTATTGAGTCAATGGATGGGAATTTGAGCAAATTCTGGGAGATAGTGAAGGACAGGGAAGCTTGATGTGCTGCAGTCTATAGGGTCGCAAAGTATCTGGCACACCATAGAGACTGAACTACAACAATGGCAGAATCATTGTCTTGTTACTGTAATAATTCTAGGGCCTAGCACCAAGCCTAATTTTTAATAAATGTAAGTTGAATACATGAATAGGACTTCCCTGGGGGCTCAGATGATAAAGCGTCTGTCTACAATGCTGGAGACCTGGGTTCGAGACCTGGGTTCAATCCCTGGGTCGGGAAGATTCCCTGGAGAAGGAAATGGCAACCCACTCCAGTACCCTTGCCTGGAAAATCCCATGGATGGAGGAGCTTGGTGCAGGCCACTGTCCATAGGCTCGCAAAGAGTCGGGCATGACTGAGTGACTTCACTTTCAAATGAAGTAAGCTAGTTTGAAGGTGAAGGTGAAGTCGCTCAGTCATGTCCAACTCTTTGCGACCCCGCGGACTATAGCCTACCAGGCTTCTCCATCCATGGGATTCTTCAGGCCAGAATACTGGAGTGGGTTACCATTTCCTTCTCCAGGGGATCTTCCCGACCCAGGGATCGAACCTGGGTCTCCCGCATTGGAGGAAGACGCTTTAACCTCTGAGCCACCTGGGAAGCTAGTTTGAGTTCCTGTCAATAGAAACTGAAAGAACCTAATACATACTTTATATTTCCAGATTATGAAAATAACATAAAAATCTAGATATTAATGATTCTATTTTCTTAACTTTTGTTATAACATCTTCATATTTTCATAGCATCTGTATTATTTTAGGCACTTGAATGGGTTCTCAAAATATACTAACAGGATTTCTTGCTCCTTAGTCTAAGCTTTTGTTTCCATTTTCACACTGTCACCAGAGTGATCTTTGTGTGTGTGTGCGCACATTCAGTTGCTCAATCGTGTCTGACTCTTTATGACCTCCTGCACTGTAGCTCACCAGGCTCCTCTGTCCATGGGATTTCCCAGGCAAGAATATTGAGTGGGTTGCCATTTCTTTCTCCAGAGGATCTTCCTGGCCCACGGATCAAACCTGTGTCTCCTGCATTGGCAGACAGGTTCTTTACCACTGAGTCACATGGGATCTTTAGGAGAAAATTACTATGTTAATTGCATATCTGAGTATCAAATACCTCCAATGCTGAGGTGCTTTAAACCAGACCACCTCTCTGCTAGCTGCCACAAATCCATAGGAAAAATTTAAGGGATGCAAGAGCTCCATGTCCTCTAAATAGAATCTTCCCTTCTTCAAATTCCACATGCTCTTTGGCAAGAGTGAACAAGAGACCATAGAACTTTATGATCTTTGCAAGACTCACCCCTTTTCAACCAATTCTCACAAACTTACCTTCACCATTTTTGAAAGCATCATTTCATTTTATAGTTTATCTGTTTCAAGACAGACATCACAAGACAGACATCTAGAACACTTAATTCAGTTTTTATTCTCTGGATTCTAAACAACATGATGTCTACATATGAGCAGAGGGGCAATTGTCCTATCCCAACTCCACCCTCAATATTCTTTAAATCAATTTCCTGTTTTATTTATTTTTTCTTAGCTTCTGTATGTTTTATACATTCTCTTTCCCTTTAATGAAGATTGAATATTAAGTTCCCTTTCATCTCTTCTCAATTTCTGTAATCCTGCCACTAGCACTCCTATAACAGTTAAAAGCACCAGTCTGAGGCTGGGCCAACCATGATATATCATTCTCCTTTCCATAAGAAATGGCTATGTCTGGTATTCAGTGTAATGATTTCCCAAAGGTTCCCATTTCCTAATTCTGGAAATTGGGAATATGTTATGTTATATGACAGAGGGGAATTAAGGTAGCAAGTTCCAGGAGCTGGTGATGGAGAGGGAGGCCTGGCATGCTGCAGTCCATGGTTGCAAAGAGTCAAGCATGACTGAGTGACTGAACTGAATAATCATTGCAGCACTATTTACAAAGAAACCTAAATGTCCATCAACAGAAGAGTGGACAAAGAAGATGTAGTACATATATGAGAAAATGATTCTTAATCACAATAATCTTTTCTAATATAGCTCAGATAAAAGAGAGATAAGTGCTGCTTTCCTGGTATAAGGCCAGAATCATAAGAAATAAAGCAAATGTTACTTTAATCATAGGAATATATTTTTCAGGGAAACAAAATTATATACTTGGGAAGGAATTACATCTATGCTTGATTAGATATTTTTGACTTTTGATGGACCAGAATAAAGTAGCTTTGATAGTAAATCAAATAACTTGTCTTTCTTGTATCTCCACAAATCTCTTCATCCATGACGTCATAGCTTATAACTTGTGCACTCACATGTGTGCACACACACCCACACAAACATCTTCCTGGATAACCCAGTGGACTGAAATAATCCTTCTCTCTTCATTGGGAAAATATGAAAATACATTAAGGTATTTTTTTTTACAAGAGATTTCAGTATATAACAGAGGAGAAAGTGTTAAAAAGAAATAGTGGTAGGAGAGTAGTGATAGAATAGGGAAGGTTCACAACAGATCCTCTATTGTCATGAGGCCTACACTAGCTACACATTTATACCTTTTGCATTTTGATAAAGTAGGAAGCTATCAGGGATATAACATCTCAATCCTCCAAATTCCAAATTTCTTTAATTTATAACAAATCTTCAGAACTATCAGGAGCATATTAAATTAAAAAAAATGCGTTTAAAAACAATGGTAAATCAATATTGCGAGGAATATTCATGTGATTATGCAACAGATCTCCAGAACTTTTCATCTTACAAAACAGAAACTTTATACCCACTAAATGATTCTCATCTCCTCCTCCCTGAGTCCTTTACAAACAACATTCTACTTTATGTCTCAATAAGTTTGACTATTTTAGATATCTCATACTTAAAAATACATGATCTCACTTAAACAAGGATTCCAAAAAGAGTCAAACTTAGAGAAGCAAAGGGAATGCTGTTCAGAAAGTACAAAGTTTTAGTTACACAAATTGAATAAGTTCTGGAAATCTAATCTGAAAAAGTGTGACTGTAATTAATGATACTGTATTGTATAAATGAAATTTGCTAAGAGGGTGAATCTTAAGTCTTCCCATCACATGCACACAAAGAATGAAACGGGTAATTGCCTGAGGTAATTAAAAAGCAGAGACATTACTTTGTCACAAAGATCCATCTAGTCAAGGCTATGGTTTTTCCAGTAGTCATGTATGGATGTGAGAGTTGGACTGTAAACAAAGCTGAGCACCAAAGAATTGATGCTTTTGAACTGTAGTGTTAAAGAAGACTCTTGAGACTCCCTTGGACTGCAAGGAGATCCAACTAGTCCATCCTAAAGGAGATCAGTCCTGGGTTTTTATTGGAAGGACTGATATTGAAGCTGAAACTGCAGTACTTTGGCCACCTGATGTGAAGAGCTGACTCATTTGAAAAGACCTTGATGCTGGGAAAGATTGAAGGTAGAAGGAGAAGGGGGCAACAGAGGATGAGATGGTTGGATGGCATCACTAACTCAACGGACATGGGTTTGGGTAGACTCTGACAGTTGGTGTTGGATAGAGAGGCCTGGCTTGCTGCGGTTCATGGGGTTGCAAAGGGTTGGACACGACTGAGCGACTGAAATGAACTGAACTGAACTGAACTGAATGGATGTATTAATTACCTTGCTTGTGATGATTATCTCACAGTGTATACACGAATCAAATCATCAAGTTGTATTCTTTGTGTGCGTGAGTGCAGTGCATGCTAAGTCACTTCAGTCCTGTCCAACTCTTTGCGAACCTATGGACCATAGCCCACCAGGGATTCTGTCAATGGTATTCTCCAGGTGAGAATACTGGAGTATGGGTTGCCATGACTGCCTTCTCTAGACCTTCCTGACCCAGGGGTCAAACCTGCACTTCTTACATTCTAAATGACAGGCCAGTTCTTTACCACTAGTGCCACTAATTTTGTTTTTAATTGTTGATTATGCCTTAATAAAACTGAAACAAAAGTGAGAAAGAATTGGAAGAGAGATCAGAGCTCTCCTTCTCTCCATTATTGTGGATGCAACCATCTCCAAGCCAAAAAGAGAGCCTTCACCAGGGAACTGAATCAATTGGCACATTAATCTTGGATTTGCAGCTTCCAGAACCATGAAAAATACATGTCTGCTATTAAATAAATAAATAACTAAGTAAATACATATTTAAAAACTCAGCAGAGATAGAGGGCTTCACAGGTGGCTCAGTGGAAAAGAAACTGCCTGCCAGTGCAGGAGACATGGGTTCAATCCCTGGGTCAGGAAGATCCCCTGGAGAAGGAGCAGCAATGATAGGAGAAGCCCTCTACTCCTTGTAAAGTGGGTATCAGTAGTACCACTATCACTAGAATGGAGGGCTTCAGGGAGTATCCTGATATAACTGACTGGACATCAAAGGATGATGTGTACCTAAACTACTTGTCAGGGAGCAGCTAGAGAAACCCTCATTTCAATGGGTTTTACAATTGTCTCCATTCTATCCACAAAGAATATGTATAGATAAATTCTAGGTTAAGAAAAGAAAGCGAATTAACACCCAGGGACATTAGTTTACATCTTTAACTACCCTAAAGTCTATAAGCTTTTGCTGGAGGAAAAAAAAAAAAAAAAAAGGACTTCTATAATGTTTATGTAATACTGCTTTTAAGTAAATTTAAAATAAAAAGTTTGAATTAGTCTGCATGGAATGCCATAACAAAATATCATACGCTGGGTGATTCAAACAAAAATTTATTTCTCACTGTTCTGGAGGCTGGAAGTGAAATATCAAGGTGATGTCAGTGTTGGTTTCCAGTAATATTTTACTTTCTTAACTTGTTGCAGGCTTCCTTTTCACTGTGTCTTCACATGACCTTTCCACTGTGCCCTCACACTCTTGGTGTCTTTTTCTCTTCTTACAAGGACATGAGTTCTATTGAATTAGAACCCCATCCTTATGACCTGATTTAATTCTGAATGTGTCTTTAAAGGTCCTATTTCGAAATACAGTTGTATTGGGGATTAGGACTTCAAATATGAATTTAGGGAAGAATAATTCACTCTATAATAAGCTCAATTAAAACATAAGTTAAAAAATTTAGTTGAAAGTTTTTTAAGTTGAAAGCTTAAAAACTACCTTTAATGTGAAGCTAAAAAAAACCCTAAATGTCAGCTTTAGATTGACATTTAACAGATGTCTTTAAATGCAAATATTTTCTTGTTCACTAATTTTGGGCTGTTATGAGTGAAGCAATGTGCTAGCCACTTTTGGTTAAATCTTGGAAACAAATTTAGAAAACCAAATTTATGAAGAAGATTTTAAAAAACTGAAATGTTGCACAGGCAGGTGCAGGTGATATGAATTAGCAAATGTAAAGCAGAGACTAGGACCATTATATGTGAAAATGTCTGAAAAAAAAGGGAAGATTATGAAGTTTAGGAAAAGGCAAGTTTAATACCTATTTCTGATGAACAGGCAAGGACAACTTTGCTGAGTTGGTTATTTTCTTTTAACATCAATTGAGACATTATGATAAATTCTTATTTATACGTATGTCATAGTGAGTGACAATCAAGAAAGCCTTATGAAGAATCATAAATTATTGTGTCCCTATCTACAAAAATCATAAGCGATAATCCTGTGAGTAGTGGCACTGAAAAATTTTTATATATCGCTTTCTACTAAATTAGAACCAAATTATGTTGATTTGTGTTAATCAACAGACTCATATAATACTATTGACACAAGATAGTATTGATCACATAAATTTCATGTTAATGTCTATAGACTTAATTTTGCCCACTAGAATGTGGAAGTCAAGAGAACATTTGTCTGTTTTAATTTTATTGTAGTTGCTGTATCCAAGCACTTAAATCAGCATCTAGCACATTTAAGGTGCTTAGTGCATATTTGTTGAGTGGAATATTTAATTTATAGATAAGTACTATTGGTAATAATTTTATTATGTTATAAATATCATCCCAAAAGAAATTAGTAGAACATCAAGCAATGATCTAACAGTGATATGGCATGTGTCAATGAAAGAAAAAGAAATATCAGGAGAGAAAGAAAAGACAAAAGATAAAACTAAGAAAAAAAATGGAAAAAAATTAGTAGCATCAAATAACGAGATAGAGACTTCTTTATAAAAAGCAGTATATTGTGAGAGATAAGGTAAGGTGTTAGGAAAGCAGCCTGATGTTGCAACAGATATCTCCCCAAAATAGCCTTGTGTCTTGTTTTAGTTATTTGTTCCTATCTTGGAAAATTTTGTAAGACTTTTCTCTGCCTTGAAACAAGTAGAAAAATGACATGATTCATATATAGCCATGTTCCTGGAGCTTAATACCTAGAAGGAAAATGGTGAGAGAAGTGTCATTGAAGAAGTGAGGGGAAAGTCAATTTTTTTTTTTGATGGGATATAACCAAATAATCCAATTAACGCAAACCGACATTCACTCATCTATTCATTCATTCACTTCAGTCGACTCTTTGCGACCCCATGAACCGCAACACACCAGGCCTCTCGGTCCATCACCACCTCCTGGAGTTTACCCAAAGGCAAGTCCATTGAGTCAGTGATGCCATCTAACCATCTCATCCTCTGTTGTCCCGTTCTCCTCCTGCCTTCAATCTTCCCCAACATCAGGGTCTTTTCAAATGAGTCAGCTCTTTGCATGGTGGCCAAAATGCTGGAGTTTCAGCTTTAATATCAGTCCTTCCAATGAACACCCAGGACCGATTTCCATTAGGATGGATTGGTTGGATCTCCTTGTAGTCCAAGGGACTCGCAAGAGTCTTCTCTAGCACCACAGTTCAAAAGCAATTCTTCGGCCCTCAGCCCTCTTTTATATCCGTACGTGATTACTGGAAAAACAATAGCCTTGACTAGACGGACCTTTGTTGACAAAATAATGTCTCAGCTTTTCAATATGCTGTCTAGGTTGGTCATAACTCTCCTTCCAAAGAGTAAGCGTCTCTTAATTTCATGGCTGAAGTCACCATCTGCAGTGATTTTGGAGCCCAGAAAAATAAAGTCAGCCACTGTTTCCACTGTTTCCCCATCTGTTTACCATGAAGTGATGGGACTGCATGCCATGATCTTAGTTTTCTGAATGTTGAGTTTTAAGCCAACTTTTTAACTCTTACTTTCATCAAGAGGCTCTTTAGTTCTTCCTCACTTTCTGCCATAAGGGTGATGTCATCTGCATATCTGAGGTTATTGAGATTTCTCCTGGTAATCTCGATTCCAGCTTGTGCTTCTTCCAGACCAGCGTTTCTCATGGTGTACTCTGCATAGAAGTTAAATAAGCAGGGTGACAATATACAGCCTTGACGTACTCCTTTTCCTATTTGAAACCAGTCTGTTTTTACATATCCAATTCTAACTGTTGCTTTCTGACCTGCATACAGGTTTCCCAAGGGGCAGGTCAGGTGGTCTGGTATTCCCATCTCTTTCAGAATTTTCCACAGTTTATTGTGATCCACACAATCAAAGGCTTTGGCATAGTCAATAAAGCAGAAATAGATGTTTTTCTGGAACTCTCTTGCTTTTTCAATGGTCCAGCAGATGTTGGCAATTTGATCACTGCTTCCTCTGCCTTTTCTAAAACCATCTTGAACATCTGGAAGTTCATGATTCACTTATTGCTGAAGCCTGGCTTAGAGAATTTTGAGCATTACTT
The DNA here is from genome assembly GCA_006408695.1 of Aepyceros melampus. Classification (NCBI taxonomy): domain Eukaryota; kingdom Metazoa; phylum Chordata; class Mammalia; order Artiodactyla; family Bovidae; genus Aepyceros; species Aepyceros melampus. The sequence goes on along the minus strand of SJXQ01005168.1, from coordinate 223,057 downwards.
TACTAGTGTGTGCACATTAATAATTTTAAATTTTATATTACAGATATATGCTGCTATTTTATATTTTATTACCCATGGCAATAGACATTTATCCTATATTAATACCATGAAGGTGAAGGTGAAGGTGAAGTCGCTCAGTCGTGTCTGATGCTTTGCGACCCCGTGGACTGTAACCTACTAGGCTTCTCCATCCATGGGATTCTCCAGGCAAGACTACTGGAGTGGATTGCCATTTCCTTCTCCAGGGGATCTTCCCAATCCAGGGATCGAACCCAGGTCTCCTGCATTGGAGGCAGACGCTTTAACCTCTGAGCCACCAGGGAAGCCCATATATTAATATCATACTTAGTATTAATAATCAAATTATGCACACTGAAGATAAACTGCAGACTCACTGAAGATAAACTGCAGACTCACTGAGTATCTAACAAGCCTGTTTTCTCCATGGTTTATCTTGCACCCTGCACCATGTCTCATAATGCTATCACCCTTCTCAGCTGCCTGTTTGAACTACTAGACAATTCCATGATGCAGTAGTCATGTCTATTTTGTCCCCATTGTAAAACCTGTCATGGAAAAGTGATTGTCACAAATTGCATTCTTAATAACTATGTTGGGTTTCCCAGGTGGGCAGTGGTAAAGAATCCATTTGCCAATGTGGGAGACTTAAGAGATACCAGTTCCATCTTGGAGTTGGGAAAATACCTGGAGGAGAGCATGAAAATCCATTCTAGTATTCTTGCCTCAAGAGTTCCATGGACAGAAGAGCCTGGTGGGCTGCAGTTCATAGGGTTGCGAAGATTTGGACATGAGTGAAGTGACTTAGTACTCACAAATATAATAGCTATGTGATCAAGGAATTGACTGACCATTTTGAGAGTTCTGCTTAATGCTAATGCTACAGTAAGACTGTGAATGGTCAAAACAATCATACCTTCTATTGGGGTATTAGTGAGTCACAAAGAATCAATTGCGTAGCTTAAAGAATCAAAATAAAATGTAAGAATATTAGAATATGAACATAGATTATATTATCTCTACAGACAACAAACACAGAGTTGCTGTCAGGTTATTAGGACTGCCATTGCATTCATGAGTAGCATTCTGCTCTTATGCAGCTAAGATGAAAGTTTTACTCCTTTGTATCTTTAAAGAATTCATGATTTACTGAGGTCATATGAGTGTGCCTGTGGTCCTTATGACTTGAAAGATTAACAATTAAGATTAACAAATATCAAGTGTTTAGTTTAGTGTGAAAATGAAAGTTGCTCAGTCATGTCCAACTGTTTGTGACCCCATGGACTATAGAGCCCGTGGAATTCTCCAGGCCAGAATACTGGAGTGGGTAGCAGTTCCTTATTCCAGGGCATCTTCCCAATTCAGATATCAAACCCAGGTCTCCCTCATTGCAAGCAGATATTTACCAGCTGAGCCATCAGGGAAGCTCTAGTTTCCTTTATTGTTATATATTTTATTTGATGCCCTTTTAAGCTGTGTGTGTCTGCTCAAGACTTAGATAGTTTTGTAATATAAATATAATATTTATGTTGAAATTTCTTCACTGTAATAAAACAGTCCTTGTATTCTTACTGGCAAGCTAAGTGTTTGATACATGTAACTAATTATAGAACAATGCTCCCAGTAAGACATGATAGGTATTAGAAATTCTTTTATATAAATAACATGATAGATTTCTAAAGGTGGACTTCAGATATTAAAAAAGTTTTTAAAATGCCATTAAACATCATATTTATGCTTTGGGATTGCCCAGTGAATGAGCTATTTTACCACAAAATGATTTTGATACTCCAGTAATTCACTTTTCACCTACTCCTTGGAGCAGATGCTTCCTTAATTCACAATACAGTAAACAATGCAACAGAGAAGGTCTTGGGTAATTTCAGTCTATGCTGTTTTTTCAGACTGACTTTTAATTGCTGGTGGCTAACATTTATTGATTAAACTTATAGGTATGAAGCCATATATCCTTAATATATAATAACACATTTCAATATAAGAAAAACAGGATATAATTTTTTTCTTTAATAGTTAGTATGTATAGTATTGATACATACTTATCTCATTTAATCATCACATGTTCTAAAATGAGTTGCTATTGGCTCAATTTTACAGTCATTTTAATAAATACTTTGAGAAAAATGTCATACCTTCAGCTATTGGTAAATTTGGAATTCAAATGCATCTGATTCTAAAGCCTTGTTCTTAATCACTATTATATACTACCCACCTTAAAGGTTTTAAAATACTTCAAGGTTCATAAAAAGAACATTTCTGTATTAAATATCTTTAAAAAAGATTTACATTTGGGATTATTCTATGTTAATTTTTATTCAAGCAGTGATTACTTGCACGATTGAAATTGTTTAGAATTTTTTAGCTTCTAACTAACTTTTCCCTAATGTACTCTTCAGAGCACTAGCTCTTTAAGAATTTTCTCATAATGTCCTGAAATCTAGAAGTTTGAAAAAAATTTTGATAATATACAACTTCCTAAATATTCAGAATACATGGTTTTAAAAATCAAAGGATCTTATAGTAAGAAAATATTTAATTTTGTTTATCTCAGCCTTCCAACTTTTTTTTGTTAAAATTTACTGAATTTCTTGAAATTGTTAGGTAATATTTTCTTAAGTGTAATAACAAATGTGTGTTAAATTGTTTATTTAAGGGTGAAAAGGAAGGGGAAGAAAGCCTTGGGGTAGTTACAGATATAAAATGTAACTTTCTAAAAATGCATAGCTACTTATTTTCAAATGGCGATATATGTAACTTTTCTATTAAGACTTCATGTGATGAGTGATGTATGGATATAAAATAGTTGTTACTCCTCTTTTAAAATCATATTTTCTCCTCCTTATCTAAAATGACATGGATGTGAGATGACAACGTGAATTAAATTACCAAAGGGATTACATACCATAAGTGGAATCAACTGTTATTAAACAAACCCATAAGGATATTTTGCTCTGCACTCTTTTACCAGCTCCAATTTCTCTCTCTATTGCTTCTCTTCTGCCCTTTCCCAAATCAATCCATTTCTATGCAAATGCCTGCCTCTCTGTATGGAGACTATGTGATAAGAAACCAGACTTTTTCTATAGACAGGCTGCTTATTGAGTAATTCATCCATCATTTACTCAAACAGAAAATCTATGACTACCATCATTTATTCATTCACAATGGTATTTTCCTACCTGAGGCAAGGACACTATTTTGCTTTTGCTTTAGAGCTAGTGGGCACATCTCTGCTCTATTACAATCAGCAGCACTGCTTTGCATGTATGTTCCAGAGGCAATATTCCTTCAAAGATTTCTAAATTTTTTTTTCACCACAGAATGCCATTCTTCTTCCATATTCTCTGATTTGCCCCATCTTAGCCACCTTTTTGAAGATGTAGCTTCCTTGGCTGCTGTAACACATTTTTTATTCTCTTAATCTATATCAGACCAGCTGACACTTAAGTTCACTTTTGTTTTGTAGTTTTCCTGAAACAGATGATAAATACCTTGACCACAGTTACTATTTTAACGTGTGATCTCAACACTAAAATATTCTCAGCCCATAATAGATATCTATTAAAGATTTGCTGAATTGGAATTATTGAGGTTATTAAGAGAGATATATTACAGTGCGAGAAGGATTACCTCAGTGAGAGGAAAGTGCCAAAGTAAAATAGGAAGATCTGTTAAATTCATGAAGTTATATTATCTCATAAATGTATGACTTCGAAGAATGTGAGAGTTTCTGGTTGTACATTCTATTAGGAGCCTGTGTAAGACTCTTGCGATCCTATGGACTGCATGCAGCCTGCCAGACTCTTTTGTCCATGGAATTCTCCAGGCAAGGATACTGGAGTGGGTTGCCATGCCCTCCTCTAGGGGATCTTCCTGACCCAGGGATCAGACCCATGTCTCCTGCATTGGCAGATGGGTTCTTTGCCATCTGTGCCACCTATATTAGGAGCCTGGAAAGTTTCTAAGTAGAAGGAGCAGATGAAACATTAAACTATATTTGTATTTCAATCAAAAAGTTTAATCACACAATTCTATGCCTTACAAAATACATAAATAAAATATAATATGAAGCCCCATTTTAGGAGCCTAGAAAGTTTCTAAATAGAAGGTACAGATGAAATATTAAAATACATTGTATTTCAATCGCACAATTCTATGCCTTATAAGAAATAGCCTTCTTTTGTTTTGTTTTACATCTCAGATCCCAGTAACTAATTCCAGTAATTAATGCTGCTTTCAAATCACTTCTTTTTAAAATGGTCCCTACCTAATTCTTTAAACATCTAAAACAGTGTGTCAAGCAGTTTTATTATGTGCCTAATGGCATATTTTAAAAATAGCAATTTAAACATCTTTTCTGTGTATCCTAAAGCTATATCTAAAGAGATAAATGAATTATAAATCTAGTTAAGTAAGTAGGCATTATTATTTATTTCTACATAGTAAGCTAGGCACTGGGTATGAATACTAATTCCAGTAATTAATGCTGCTTTCAAATCACTTCTTTTTAAAATGGTCCCTACCTAATTCTTTAAACATCTAAAACAGTGTGTCAGGCAGTTTTATTATGTGCCTAATGGCATATTTTAAAAATAGCAATTTAAACATCTTTTCTGTGTATCCTAAAGCTATATCTAAAGAGATAAATGAATTATAAATCTAGTTAAGTAAGTAGGCATTATTATTTATTTCTACATAGTAAGCTAGGCACTGGGTATGAAAAAGTAAACACAGAAATATGGTCCCTTCCTTCTGGAGATTATAATTTTGTAGTGAATATATGTAATAAATGATCCTCCATTCCAGAGCAAAGATTGCTGATGGGCAGCAATTAAGACATCAAATAAATATTAAAAAATAAAAATAAATGATCAATCAAGGAAGAAGGAAAAAATATGAATACATAAACAGAAAAAAGAACAAGAAATAATAATAACCAGTCAACAATATGATTACAAACCATAACAAATCTGATGAAAGGAGAGTGAAGTGCTAAAAGATTAAATAGGGGGAAACTGTTTTGGATTTTTTTTTTCCTAAGAGACATATTTTAAGAGGTGCCATTTAAGCTAGACTTAAAAGATAAGAAAGAATGATTTTATGAATGAAGGAACATTCCAAACTGAATGGAGAAAAGAATCATGTCAAAAGAACCTAAATCAGGAAAGAATTTTTAGTATATAAAGCAAAGGGGAATAAGCAACAGAATAAGGCTAGAGAAACTGACAGAAACCAAAATTTTATGAGGATAATAGGCTAGGATACGTACAATAGGAGCCATTAAAAACTTCTGAGCAGGGAAGGAATGATGTTAGTTTAAGTTTTAAAAAGATAACTAGTTGCTGTGTGGAGAGTATTAGAAAGAAACAAGTATAGAAATACTTCATTTTCTTTTTTTTTAATTTAAATTTATTTAATTGGAGGCTAATTACTTTACAATATTGTATTGGTTTTTCCATACATCAACATGAATCTGCCACAGGTGTATACGTGTTCCCAATCCTGAATCCCCCTCCCACCTCCCTTCCCATACTATCCCTCTGGGTCATCCCAGTGCACCAGCCCCACACATCCTGTATCCTGCATGGAACCTAGACTGGCGATTCATTTCTTATATGATATTATACATGTTTCAATGCCATTCTCCCAAACCATCCCACCCTCTCCCTCTCCCACAGAGTCCAAAAGACTGTTCTATATATCTGTGTCTCTTTTGTTGAACGTTTTCTCCATATGGAGAGAGTTCCCAGTGACAGGCATAAGGACTTATACTTCAGATTCAGCATCCATAAATCAAATTTCAGACAAGAGCCAATTAACCCCTTCCAGTTCTGCCTCTGCTTTAGCACCCAGTTGATACCTCTATCAATATTATATGATGGGCAACAGTAGAGTAGAACTCTTGTTTCCCTAAATTTTATTCTTTCTTGATTTTTGTAACATCAATCTTTACTCAGTTATATTCATACTTCTGTATATTTCTATTCTTTATCCTCTGAGTACCCTTTGCTGACACCTTAAATATTGCTGTTTGTCCACCTCAACCCACATTTTCCATGTTCATTCTCAGTGTCTGTTTTTCTCTGAGTATATGCATCTATTTTCATGGCTTTAAATTTTCTTATATTTATTCATTGAAATACTGCCAAGTCCCAGGAACTAATCTAGGCACCATGGATATAATTAACTAAGCATTCATTTAAATCTATCTGTCCATGTACCTATCTCTCATCTATCTATCTACCTATCTATCTAATATTTTCATCTATTGCTGCTTTTCAAATCTAAATCTCTAGCCCAAAACTCTCTCATAAGAGGTTCTGTCCACTGGGTTTCAGGCTCAGATATCCAACTTTTTGTTAAGTTTGTCTAAACATCACATAGATACTGCTTAACTCAAAATACCCAAACAAAAATTTTCTTTTCTCTTACACGTGGTCTTCTCTAACATTTTCCATCTCAGCAGTTGGTACAGCCAACTATTTAGACCCCAAGAAGACATTTTTTCTTTCCTCCCTCTCTTTCACTCTTCAATCAGTTTCCAATATTTTAAGTCCAAATTAATTTTGAAGTTAATTCAAGGCTCCATCATCTATCACTGTTCTATTGCTATAATTTCCAGAATTGTCTCTTGGATTCCAATTTCTTTTCCTTTATTCAGACTTCTACATCACTACCAGAGGGCTCTATCTAAAAGGCAAATCTGACTACTCTATTCCTCCTCTTAAAACTATTATCTCATCATAATACTCAAGTAACTTAGCATGACATAGGTTATCTGACCACCACCTCATCCTCCTCTCTACCTCTAGTCTTATTTCTTGCCAACTGCCCTTAAGCATTTTATGTTCAACATTTTCTCTTAACGTTGCCTGATCTTTGGATTTTTTGCTTTCCATCAGCCATTCTCTATCTGAAGAACAATTTAACATGCTCTAAGGCAGATTCTTCCAAGAAGGTTTTTTTGAAACTGAGTTTGGATTAGATGCTTCTCTTTTGTGCATTTATGTATCCATTCATTTGTTCACTTATAGTATCCTTTACTTACTCTTCTGTCTGCTTGTACTTGACACATGCCCATAAGTTATTTTTCTTGATAGGACTTGTGGGCATGAGAGGAAAGAAATCATGTCTTGTTTATATTCCGTTTTCCAGCACTAATTTAGTGTCTTACACAACATATGTTTATTTAGTGAGTGAATAATTTACATCTCTTTCACACTTAAATAGTTCAAATATCCATACACACTTTATTATAATGATAATGATATATTTGAATTGCACCTTTTAATTTATGAAATACTTTTACATTTATCCTGTTTGATCTAAATCACTCTATACGGAGCATTGATAGGTTTTTATATTCTCATTTTTAATCACAGGGAAAGTTGAAGTTCAGAGAGATTTATTCAAGGTCAAACAGCTACTGATAGAACTATCACTCTGAACATAAATTCTTCCAAAAGACCACACTGCCTACTTACTGGAGTGGGGACACCTCCTCTTTTATTCCCTTTTTCTGTAACATGCTAGACACATTACCTAACCCAGGAGAGACTAATCTGGTGAATGCAGACAATTCTGTTCAAGTGAACCTGACCTTTCCCGCTTGATCTCCAAACCTGTATTTCTAGCTACCTGCTTAATATCTCTCTCCTTAGATGTGCCATGTCACTTCAAAAGCAACATGTCTAAATTAAAATATATCTTTGCACTGCTCCCACACTCTGGCTTCCACCCAAATTAGTTTGTCCTTCATATTTCATGATTTCTGTCAATGCTATTTTGTCTTCAGGATTTGGAAATTAATATTACAAATGTATCTAGCTATTCATCTCTTGAAAATAAGCCTCTTTACTGATAAATTGTCATTATTTATTGAAAATCTGCCAGAGTATCATTCATCCCTTCAGGGCCTTACTGAACAGAGACATTTTAGCGAATTAAATATGGCATACTGAAAATAGTACTCTCCCCCTGGCATAATTAGATTTAGGCATAAAAATATTTGAGTGACAACCTAAACTGATAAAAGGTGAAAATCTCTAACAATGAAGAGATTGTTTGCATTATTTCAATGACTTCACAAGTGAAAAGTATGCTACTTTTATCTTTCATCTTGCTCGTATTTCAGTTTATTTTTTTTATAATGATGAGGACAATAATGCCATCTGCTTTATTTCTATTTATTCCTATTTTTCCTCCATGCCTGTCAGTTTTTTAGCTAAATTAATGGAACCAAGGCAAAAGAGATTCCCTTCTGGATTTACCAAGTTTTGTAGTGGTGAGATCTGTTCTTATGTAATTATTAAAATATCTTTCAAAATCCAGACACTGTAAACTCAGTTCAAAATATAAACCAAGTAACCTACTCAGTGTGTGTGTGCTGAATTGCTTCAGTTCGTGTCCAACTCTTTGTGACCCTATNTTGTTTTAGACATCAGTTGACAACGAAGGTCAAGCAATAGCCCTCCTTCCTTTACTGTTTGAAACTGGGCGCCCAAGGTCCAAGAGGGTTACAAGCGCCTCGTCACCCACCCTCGCCCGGGTTCTAGAGGGCGCTTTCGGGAGTAAGAGTCCCCGCCTTCAAGAGACGCCCGGATACGCTGACAAACACTGCGGAGGCAGACGCGGGCTCGAGCAGCCGCAGGCAGGCCGAAATGCTACAAGCGCGCGCAAAGCCTGAAATGCACAGGCAAAGCCTGAAGTGCGCAGGCGTGTGGTTGTGCTGACAACAAGCTGACGCAGATGATACATATACGAATAAGGGAACCATACCTCCAGAAGTTCCCATATGGTCTAGCGGTTAGGATTCCTGGTTTTCACCCAGGCGGCCCGGGTTCGACTCCCGGTATGGGAACAGCAGATGTTCTTTTATTTTACTTGGAATTATTTGCCAAAAGTTTTAGTTATTTGCCCTCAGTACATCTCAAGTCAAATTAACTGTTTCTTTCCATTTAATCCTAGCGAAATCACCGGGGCCCATTCTTAAATGTTTTAACGATTGTCAGTTCTCATCACATTTTTTGCTACTGCTGCTGCTGCTGCTGCTGCCAAGTCGCTTCAGTCGTGTCCGACTGTGCGACCCCAGAGACGGCAGCCCACCAGCCTCCCCCGTCCCTGGGGTTTTCCAGGCAAGAACACTGGAGTTGGTTGCCATTTCCTTCTCTAATGCATGAAAGTGAAAAGTGAAAGTAAAGTCGCTCAGTCGTGCCCGGCTCTTCGCGACCCCTGGACTGCAGCCCACCAGGCTCCTCCGTCCATGGGATTTTCCAGGCAAGAGTAGTGGAGTGGGGTGCCATTGCCTTCTCCGATATTATTAGCTAGTTGTTCTCTAACACATAAGATACCTTATATACTACATAAGATACCTTATATACTGCATATGTAATACAGTACCTTAATACTACAGAATTAATAACATTATTATTTACGTATTAACTATTTAATTTTTAAATATTAATCCTCCGCTGCGCACGAGGTCCCTGCTCTCCAGCTCCTCCCTGAAGGGCTGTGCGGCAGGGAGAGGAGGAACCCCACCGCTGCAGATTGGCCCAAGACACTTCCGGCAAGCCTGAGGGTGAGCTGCTGCTGACCTGAGTCCACGGAGGGGCGATGGGCTGGGTGCGGTGAGGAACTGGATAGTTTCCTGAAATTTTTAACTTTCTTAGCCCTGTGGCTGCTGTGTTCCTCCTGTGATCCAGTGGCTGGGGTTCCTGGTGAGAGGGTAACAGGCAGGAAGCTCAGTGCAGTTCAGTCGCGCAGTCGTGTCCGACTCTTTGTGACCCCATGAATCGCAGCACGCCAGGCCTCCCTGTCCATCACCAACTGCCGGAGTTCACTCAGACTCAAGTCCATCGAGTCAGTGATGCCATCCAGCCATCTCATCCTCGGTCGTCCCCTTCTCCTCCTGCCCCCAATCCCTCCCAGCATCAGAGTCTTTTCCAATGAGTCAACTCTTTGCATGAGGTGGCCAAAGTATTGGAGTTTCAGCTTTTTATCCGTCCTTCCAAAGAACACCCAGGACTGATCTCTTTTAGAATGGACTGGTTGGATCTCCTTGCAATCCAAGGGATGCTCAAGAGTCTTCTCCAACACCACAGTTCAAAAGCATCAATTCTTCGGCGCTCAGCTTTCTTCACAGTCCAACTCACATCCATACATGACTATTGGAAAAACAATAGGCTTGACTAGACTGACATTGTAGGCAAAGTAATGTCTCTGCTTTTTAATATGCTGTCTAGGTTGGTCATAACTTTCCTTCGAAGGAGTAAGCATCTTTTAATTTCATGGCTGCAATCACCATCTGCAGTGATTTTGGAGTCCAAAAAAAAATAAAGTCTGACACTGTTTCCACTGTTTCCCCATCTATTTCCCATGAAGTGATGGGACCAGATGCCATGATCTTCGTATTCTGAATGTTGAGCTTTAAGCCAACTTTTTCACTCTCCACTTTCACTTTCATCAAGAGGCTTTTTAGTTCCTCTTCACTTTCTGCCATAAGGGTGGTGTCATCTGCATATCTGAGGTTATTGATATTTCTCCTGGCAATCTTGATTCCAGCTTGGGCTTCATCCAGCCCAGCGTTTCTCATGATGTTCTCTACATATAAGTTAAATATGCAGGATGACAAAATACAGCCTTGAAGTACTCCTTTTCCTATTTGAAACCAGTCTGTTGTTCCATGTCCAGTTCTAACTGTTAATTCCTGTCCTGCAAACAGGTTTCTCAAGAGGCAGGTCAGGTGGTCTGGTATTCCCATCTCTTTCAGAAGGCTAGGGGTCTCCAAATGGAGAAAATAGGCTGCAAGTGTCAGACGTTTTTTCTCTCTCTCTTAAGCAGCAGGAGGAAGCAAACTACAAGTGTCAGAGTTTTTTCCCTTCTCTATACAAATTTAAAAGCAGGTTTCTCTTAAAATTCGGTGTTGCCATGATGACGCTTTGTTCCACCTGAACTTTTCTCAAACCTTGAGCTAACCAATGCGTTTTTCCTATGGAAATGTTTTTCTTAAACTATGTTAATGAACTATGTATTTACTTAACCGAAAGTCTATCTTCAAGTAGTTATGCTTAAGGCTCAGAACCTATAAGGGCTGAACGAACCAGTACGTTTTACTCATACATTGTTCTTCTAATCTATGTTCAGTTCAGTCCCCCAGTCGTGTCTGACTCTTTGCAACCCCATGGATTGCAGCACTCCAGGCTTCCCTGTCCATCACCAACTCCCAGAGCTTACTCAAATTCATGTCCATTGAGTCCATGATGCCATCCAACCATCTCATCTGTTGTCCCCTTCTCCTCTAGCCTTCAATCTTTCCCAGCATCAGGGTCTTTTCCAATGAGTCAGTTCTTTGAACCAGGTCACAAAACTATTTGTAATATGCTGTCTAGATTGGTCAAAACTTTTCTTCCAAGGAGCAAGTGTCTTTTAATTTCATGGCTGCAGTCACCATCTACAATGATTTTGGAGCCCGCCAAAATAAAGTATCTGTGTTTCCATTATTTCCCTATTTGCCATGTAGTAATAGGCCAGATGCCATGATCTTAGTTTTCTGAATGTTGAGTTTTAAGCCAACTTTTTCACTCTCCATTTTCACCTTCATCAAGAGGCTGTTTTGTTCCTCTTCGCTTTATGCCATAAGGATGGTGTCATCTGCATATCTGAAGTTATTGATATTTCTCCCAGCAATCTTGATTCCAGCTTGTGTTTCATCCAGCCCAGCATTTCTCATGATGTATTCTGCATATAAGTTAAACAAGCAGGGTGACAATATACAGCCTTGACGTACTCCTTTTCCAATTTGGAACCAGTCTGTTGTTTCATGTCCAGTTCTAACTGTTGCTTCTTGACCTGCATACAGTTTTCTCAGGAGGCAGGTCAGGTGGTCTGGTAATCCCATCTCTTTAAGAATTTTCCATAGTTTGTTTGTGATCCACACAGTCAAAGGCTTTGTCATAATCAATAAAGCAGAAGTAGAGGTTTTTCTGGAATTCTCATGCTTTTTCAATGATCCAATGGATGTTGGCAATATGATCTCTGGTTCCTTTTCCTTTTCTAAAACCAGTTTGAACATCTCCAAGTTAATGGTTCACGTATTGCTGAAGTCTGGCTTGGAGAATTTTGAGTATTACTTTGCTAGCATGTGAGATGAGTGCACTCGTGTAGTAGTTTGCACATTCTTTGGCATTGCCTTTCTTTGGGATTGGAATGAAAACTGACCTTTTCCAGTCCTGTGGCCACTGCTGGCTTTTCCAAATTTGCTGGCATATTGAGTGCAGCACTTTCACAGCATCATCCTTCAGGATTTGAAATAGCTCAACTGGAATTCCATCACCTCCACTAGCTTTGTTCATAGTGATGCTTTCTAAGGCCCACTTGACTTCACATTCCAGGATGTCTGGCTTTAGATGAGCGATCACACCATCGTGATTATCTGGGTCGTGAAGATCTTTTTTGTACAGTTCTTCTGTGTATTCTTGCCACCTCTTCTTAATATCTTCTGCTTCTGTTAGGTCCATACCATTTCTGTCCTTAATTGTGTCCATCTTTGATGAAATATTCCCTTGGTATATCTCTAATTTTCTTGAAGTGATCTCTAGTCTTTCCCATTCTATTGTTTTCCTCTATTTGTTTGCATTGATTACTCAGGAAGGTTTTCTTATCTCTCTGTGCTATTCTTTGGAACTCTGCATTCAGATGCTTATATCTTTCCTTTCCTCCTTTGCCTTTTGCTTCTCTTCTTTTCTCAGCTATTTGTGAGGCCTTCTCAGACAACTGTTTTCCTTTTTTGCATTTCTTTCTCTTGGGGATGGTCTCGATCCCTGCCTCCTGTATACTCTCCCAAACCTCCATCCATAGTTCTTCAGGCACTCATCAGATCTAATCCCTTGAATTTATTTGTCACTTCCACTGTATAATCCTCCTAGTTATGGATGGCTCAGATGGTAAAGTGTCTGCCTGCAATGCGGGGAACCCAGTTTCGATCCCTGGGTCAGGAAGATCCCCTGGAGAAGGAAATGGCAACCCACTCCAGTACTCTTGCTTGGAATATTCCATGGACAGAGGTGCTTGGTAGACTACAGTCCATGGGGTCGCAAAGAGTCAGACATGACTGAGCAACTTCACTTTCACTGTATAATCATAAGGGATTTGCTTTAGGTCATACCTGAATGGTCTAGCGGTTTTCCCTACTTTCTTCAATTTAAGTCTGAATTTGGCAATAAGGAGTTCATGATCTGAGCCACAGTTAGCTCCTAGTCTTGTTTTTGCTGACTATCTAGAGCTTCTCCAACTTTGGCTGCAAAGAATATAATCAATCTGATTTTGGTATTGACCATCTGGTGATGTCCATGTGTAGAGTGTTCTCTTGTGTTATTGGAAGAGGGTGTTTGCTATGACCAGTGTGTTCACTTGGAAAAACTCTGTTAGCCTTTGCCTTGCTTCGTTTTGTACTCCAAGGCCAAATTTGCCTATTACTCCAGGTATCTCTTGACTTCCTACTTTTGCATTCCAATCCCCTATAATGAAAAGGATATCTCTTTTGAGTGTTAGTTCTAGAAGGTCTTGTAGGTCTCATAGAACCGTTCAACTTCAGCTTCTTCAGCATTACTGGTTGGGGCATAGACTTGGATTACCGTGATACTGAATGGTTTGCCTTGGAAATGAACACAGATCATTCTGTTGTTTTTGAGATTGCATCCAAGGACTGCATTTTGGACTCTTGTTGACTGTGGTGGCTATTCCATTTCTTCTAAGGGATTCTTGGCCACAGTAGTAGATATAATGGTCATCTGAGTTAAATTTACCCATTCCAGTCCATTGGTTTGTTTGACACTCGGAGGGCCCAAACCTTTGTGTGCACTAGAACCCAGAGACAGCACAGAGACTGAATCAGAACAGTGCTTGAGCGTCTCCTGCGGAGGCTGGATCAGCAGTGGTCTGCCACAGGGGCAGGGGCACTCATTTCAGCAGTGTATGCATGGGACGTTTTGAAGAAAGTCGCCATTATATTCATTACCTCCACCATAGTTTGGCCTCAGATCAAACAACAGAGAGGAAGCACAGCCCCACCCATCAACAGAAAATTGTATTATGAATTTACTGAGCATTGCCCTGCCCATCAGAACAAGAGCCAGTTTCCCTCTCAGTCAGTCTCTCCCATCAGAAAGCTTCCATAAGATTCTTATCCATCAGAGGGCCAACAGAATGAAAACCACAATCACAGAAGACTAATCAAACTGATCACATGGACCACAGTCTAGTCTAACTCAATTAAACTAGGAGCCATGCCATGTAGGGCCATCCAAGACGGATGGGTCATGGTGGAGAGTTCTGACAAAATGTGGTCCATTGGAGAAGGAAATGGCAAACCACTTCAGTATTCTTGCCTTGAGAACCCCATGAACAGTATGAAAAGGTGAAAAGATAGGACCCTTGAAAGATGAACTCCCCAGGTCGGTAGGTGCCCAATATGCTACTGGAGATCAGTGGAGAAATAACTCCAGAAAAAATGAAGGGATGGAGCCAAAGCAAAAACAACACCCAGTTGTGGATGTGACTGGCGATGGAAGTAAAGTCCGATGCTGTAAAGATCAACATTGCATAGAAACTTGGAATGTTAGGCCCACGAATTGGAAGTGGTCAAACGGGAGATGGCAAGAGTGAACATCGACATTTTAGGAATCAGTGAACTAAATCTATGTTAAGGAAACTATATATTTACTTGAAAACCTGCCTTTCTTCAAGATTCATGTCAATTGTTTTACGGCCTGGGATGACTCACTGTTATCTCAGAATGCATGTTGTGGGTGAGGGGCCTGGTGCCAGTTTCTAGCTTTTGAGACATTCCCTTTCTCTAATTAGCAGCCTGCATTAGCTATATAACATCCGACTAAAGACTAGCGGTGGGGCACTCTTTCTGTCTCCCTCCCTCCTCCTCTATCTCTTTTATACTTTAATAAAACCTTATTACACAAAAGCTCTGAGCAATCAAGCCTCATCTCTGGCCCTGGATTGAATTTCTCTCCTCCAGAGGCAAGAATCACCATGTCTTTCATGGCTCAGCAACAGCCTTTCACTGGTTTTCCAGGGGAGCAATCCAGGCTTGTCAGCCATGCCCCATTCCACCACCCCACTATCCACCCCCAACCTGCGCACACTTTCTATCGAGAGGAGAGTCAAACCCACAGACACAAGGCAGTAAGTCCCTTCTTCATTCCACCCNATTCAGATTACCTGCCCCTTGCTGCAAACTTCTACACTACATTCTCCCCACCTCCTCAGAAACAGTTCTCTTAGGGTCACCTGAGATGCTGTCTCCTGGGCTTGAAGTCCACATGATTCCCACCAAATAAGCCTAAATCTCAACTTTTAAGTCACATGCGTTTTTCAGATGACAGCCCATGTCTTCGATCAGCTGGCTGGCTCACCAGTAGTTGGTTCACGCCCTCAGGAGTTTCTTGGGTAAAATCTAAAATGGGCCTCCGTATCAGAAGCTAGGGAAAGACTAAAGAAAGAGCGGATGCTCTAAATTGGTAGGTGGAAGGTTTAATAAGCAATGGAACTTGCATACAGGTCTTGTCTTGGATGGCCACAAGTAGACCTCCATATTCACCCACCAGAATCTTATAAACTTACATAGAAGTCTTAGCTGAGTTCCATCAGACATATGCCATCCTGATGGTCTCAGCAACACTTTATTCTTAGAAATTTGTGTCCCTGGGATAGCTTCTAGGATGGGGGAGGCAAGCGAATAGGAGCAGGTGAGAAGCCTCATTACTTGGGTCTAGCTCGTAGGCCACCCAGCAGTGAGTGATATCGTCTCAATGAATTCCTCCAACACATTTCGTGGAGGGTTTTTGCATCAATAGTCATAAAGAATATTGGTCAGTAGTTCTCTTTTCTTACAGTTTCTTTGTCCAGTGACAGTATAAAAGAAATTGCTAGTATTACTGAGTCCAGGCTCTGTCTGCTCATACAACAGGCCAGTAATTGGGAGATGAGGTGCTGAGGCAAGGAATGCAACTTTATTTGGAAAGCCAGGCATCTGATAATTCGGTGGGCTAGGGCTTCCCTGATAGCTCAACCGGTAAAGAATCTGCCAGCAATGCAGGAGATCCCAGTTCAATTCCTGGGTCAGGAAAATCCCCTGGAGAAGGGATAGGCCACCCACTCCAACATTCTTGGGCTTCTCTTGTGGCTCAGCTGGTAAGGAATCTGCCTGCAATTCAGAAGATCTGGGTTTGATCCCTGGGTTGGAAGATCCCCTGAAGAAGGGAAATTCTACCCACTGCAATTATGGAGTCATAAAGAGTTGGACATGACTGTGACTCTCAGTGTCCTAGAGTACCATCTTCTCTGGCTCTGGGTGCTGGTTTCTTCTATAGAACAGAAAGGGAGAGGTGAAGTAAAGTAAGAAGGCCATTTGTTGCTGTTCATTCACTCAGTCGTGTCCAGCTCTTTGCAACCCCATGGACTGCAGCATGCCAGGCTTCCTTGTCCTTTATCACCTCCCAGAGCTTGCTTAAATTCATGTCCATTGAGTCAATAATGCCATCCAGCCATCTCGTTCTCTGTCATCCCCTTCTCCTCCTGCCTTCAATCTTTCCCAGCATCAGGGGCTTTTCTAATGAATTGGCTGTTTGCATCAGGTGGCCAAATTATTGGAGCTTCAACTTCAGCATTAAGTCCTTCCAATGAATATTCAGAATTGATTTCCTTTAGGATTGACTGGTTGGATCTCCTTGCAGTCCAAGGGACTCTCAAGAGTCTTCTCCAATGCCACAGTTCAAAAGCATCAATTATTTGGTGCTCAGCCTTCCTTATGGTCCAGCTCTCACATCCATACATGACTACTGGAAAAACTATCTTCACTTCAATCTTTCCCAGCATCAGGGGCTTTTCTAATGAATTGGCTGTTTGCATCAGGTGGCCAAATTATTGGAGCTTCAACTTCAGCATTAAGTCCTTCCAATGAATATTCAGAATTGATTTCCTTTAGGATTGACTGGTTGGATCTCCTTGCAGTCCAAGGGACTCTCAAGAGTCTTCTCCAATGCCACAGTTCAAAAGCATCAATTATTTGGTGCTCAGCCTTCCTTATGGTCCAGCTCTCACATCCATACATGACTACTGGAAAAACTATCTTCGACTATATGGATCTTTATTGGCAAAGTAATGTCTCTGCTTTTTACTATGCTATCTAGGTTTGTCATAGCTTTTCTTCCAAGGAGCAAGTGTCTTTTAATTTCAAGGCAGCAGTCACCATATGCAATGATTTGGGAGCCCAAGAAAAAGGCCATTAGTCTTACAAAATATCTCTTGGCTTGGCCAACATCAGGGAGGGGATGTGTTAACTTCTTTTCTATAGCCATTCACAGGTAGGCAGGGACAGAATCTTTCTCTTGCAACTGAACAAAGGCATATTAGTTAACATTCAAGCAAATGGCAGGTTCCCCAGGAAGGCCATTGTGTACACTTAGGGCTATAGACAGCATCCTTTTAGTGATTATAATAACAGAAGCAAAAAAAAAAAAAAAGTAAAGGTTAAAGTAAAAGAAACAGGTCTATCTTGGAGTCAGATTTTGCTCTTTTCTGTTACACTGGCTTCAGAATGAGTTTAGAAGTATCCCCTCCTCTTCAATTTTTAAAAGAGTTTGAGAAGGATTGGTGTTTATTCTTCCTCAAATATTTGGTAGAATTCTGCCAGTGAGGTTATCTGGTCCAGGGCTTTTCTTTGCTGAGAGTTTTTGGTGACATTCTTTTTAAATTGTGGTAAAATACATTCTTTGTTGAGAAGTTTTTGATGACCATTTCAATCTCCTTGCTAGTAATAGGTCCTTTCAGATTTTCTATTTCTTCATAATTCAGTCTTGGTAGATTGTTTTTCTAGGAGTTTGTCCATTTCATCTAAGTTATTCAATTTTTGGCATACAATTGTCCATGGCACTCTCTAATAATCCTTTCTATTTCTGTAAAATTCTACTAATTGTCTCACTCTTACTTATTTGAATTTTTTGTTTTTCTTATCTGATTCTTCTCTTTTCTTCTTAATCTAGTTTTATCACCTTTGTTGTTCTGTTCAAAGACCTGACTTATGGTTTTATTGATTTCTCCATCATTTTCCTATTTTCTATTTTATTTATCTCTGAACTAATTCTTTTTTTCCTATTTCTTTCCCTCTACTATCTTTGAGTTTAGTTTTTTGTTCTTCCTTTTTCTAGTTTCTTGAGGTGTGAAGTTATTGATTTGAAATCATTCCTCTTTTTTAATGTGAGCATTTATAGCTATGAACTTACCAGTTATCACTGCTTCTGCTGCATTCAATACATTTTTTTGTTTATTTATTTGGCCACACTGAGTCTTAGTTGCACACTCAGAATCTTCAGTCTTTGTTGCAGCAGGCAGTGTGTTTTAGCTGAGCCGGGTGTCTCTTAGTTGTGGCATGGAGGATCAGGCTCCCTGAAAAGGGACTGAGCCTGCATCCCCTGCACTCGGAGTGCAGAGTCGTAGCCACAGACCACCAAGAAAGGCTCTCCATGAGGTACTGTGTGCTGTGTTATTGTTCTATTTTGTCTCAAGATATGTCTTAATTTCCCTTATGATTTTTTCCTTGACTTGGTTGTTTAAGAGTATGTTGTTCAACTTCCACATATTGTGAAAATTTTAGGTTTCCTTTTGTTATTGGTTTCTAGTTTCATTCCATTGCAATCAGAAAGTATACTTTGTATGGTTTCAATCTTTCTAAATTTTAAGACTTATTGTGTTAAAAAGAATACATTTGAATCGGTTCTAATGAGATGGATGAAACAAACTAGAGCCGATTATACAGAGTGAAGTAAGCCAGAAAGAAAAACACCAATACAGTATACTAACACATATATATGGAATTTAGAAACATGGTAATGATAACCATGTATGCGAGACAGCAAAAGAGACACGGATGTATAGAACGGACTTTTGGACTCTGAGGGAGAGGGAGAGAGTGGGATGATTTGGGAGAATGGCACTGAAACATGTATACTATCATGTAAGAAACGAATCGCCAGTCTATGTTTGATGCAGGATACAGGATGCTTGGGGCTGGTGCACGGATATGATCCAGAGAGATGATATGGGGTGGGAGGTGGGAGGGGGGTTCAGGATTGGGAACTCATCTACACTCGTGGCGGATTCATGTCAATGTATGGCAAAACCAATACAGTATTGTAAAGTAAAATGAAGTAAAAAAAAAAAAACTTATTGTGTAGCCTAATATATGATCTATACTGGAGTGTTTTATGTGTACCTGAGAAGAATGTGCATTCTGCTTTTCTTAGGCAGAGAGTTTTATATATATATATATATCTGTTACACCTAAATAGTATAGCATTGCTGAAATCCTCTATTTCTCTATTTATCTTCTGTCTGTATGTTCTAACCATTATTGAAAGTAGGGGTATTGCAGTATCCAACTATGCTGTAGAACTATTTCTCATTTCAATCCTGTTAATGTCTGCTTCACAAATTTAGGAGTACTGAGGTTTGGTGCACACATATTTATAATTGTTATTATCTTCTTGGTGATTTGACCCTTTTATCAATATATAATGTTCTTCTTTGTCTCTTAGAACAGTTTTTTAATTTAAAGTATATTTTTCTGCTATCAGATACCCACTTCTGCTCTCTTTTGATTACTGTTTGCAAGGAACATCTTTTTCTATCCTTTCACTTTCTACCTATAAGTGCTCAGTCACTTCAGTCGTGCCCAACTCTGTGTGATGCTGTGGACTGTAGCCTGCTAGGCTCCTCTGTCCATGGGATTCCCCAGGCAAGAATACTGGAGTGGGTTTCCTTGCCTTCCTCCAGGGGATCTTCCCAAGCCAGGGATCAAATCCTTATCTCTTACATCTCCCGCATTAGCAGGCAGGTTCTTTACCACTAGTGCTACCTGGGAAACCATACATGTTTTAAACACAGATGTGCAGGCCTTGCTGTATGGCAAAGTAGAAGAGATCAAGAAGAGGTAGGAAGAATATACAGAAGAATTATACAAAAAAGGTCTTAATGACCGAGATAACCACGATGGTGTGATCACTCACCTAGAGCCAGACATCCTGGAGTGAGAAGTCAAGTGGGCCTTAGGAAGCACTACTACAAGCAAAACTAGTGGAGGTGATGGAACTCCAGCTGAGCTACTTCAAATAATAAAAGATGATGCTGTGAAAGTGCTGCACTCAATATGCCCACAAATTTGGAAAACTCAGCATTGGCCACAGGGCTGGAAAAGGTCAGTTTGCATTACATTCCCAAAGAAGGGCAATGCCAAAGAATGTTCAAACTACCACACAATAGCATTCCTTTCACATGCTGGCAAGGTAATGCTCAAAATCCTTCAAGCTAGGCTTCAACAGTTTGTGAATCTAGAACTTCTAGGTGTACAAGCTGGATTGAGAAAAGGCAGAGGAACCAGAGATCAAATTGCTAACATTTGTTGGATCATAGAAAAAGCAAGAGAATTCCAGAAAAACATCTACTTATGCTTCATTGACTATGCTAAAGCCTTTGACTCTGTGGATCACAACAAACTGTAGAAAAGTCTTAAAGAGATGGGAATATCAAACCACCTTACCTATCTCCTGAAAAACCTATATGGAGGTCAAGAAGCAACAGTTAGAACTGGACATGGAACAACTAACAGGTTTAAAATTGGGAAAGGAGTATATCAAGGCTGTATATTATTACACTGCTTATTTAACTTATATGAAGAGTACAGCATGTGGAATGCCAGGCTGGATGAAGCACAAGCTGGACTCAAGATTGCCAGCAGAAATATCAGCAACCTCAGATATGAGGATGTTACCACTTTAATAGCAGAAAGCAAAGAGGAACTAAAAAGCCTCTTGATGATGGTGAAAGAGAAGAATGAAAAGCTGGCTTAAAACTCAACATTGAGAAAACTAAGATCATGGCATCTGATCTCACCACTTCATGGCAAATAGAAGGAGGAAAAGTGGAAGCAATGACAGATTTTTCTTTGTTCGGGCTCCAAAATCACTGTGGAAGGTGACTGCAGCCATGAAGTTAAAAGACTCTTGCTCCTTGGAAGAAAGCTCCAAAATCACTGCAGATGGTTGTTTACCATTAGCACCACCTGGGAAGCCCTCCTAGGTGTATGCCCAGAGAAATAAAAGCATATATCCACACAAAAACTTGTACCCAATTGTGCATAGCAAGATTATTCATGATAGCCAGTAAGCAGAAATAATTCTATTAATCAACAACTGGATATATAAAAAATGGCATCATAAAATGATTTGGGAAAAACAGAAATTAAGTATTGATAGTTGATACATGCTATGTGGATAAACCTTGAAAACATTCTGTCAAGTGAAAAAAGTCAATCATCAAGGTTTGCCAGCAGAAATATCAGCAACCTCAGATATGAGGATGTTACCACTTTAATAGCAGAAAGCAAAGAGGAACTAAAAAGCCTCTTGATGATGGTGAAAGAGAAGAATGAAAAGCTGGCTTAAAACTCAACATTGAGAAAACTAAGATCGTGGCATTTGATCTCACCACTTCATGGCAAATAGAAGGAGGAAAAGTGGAAGCAATGACAGATTTTTCTTTGTTCGGGCTCCAAAATCACTGTGGAAGGTGACTGCAGCCATGAAGTTAAAAGACTCTTGCTCCTTGGAAGAAAGCTCCAAAATCACTGCAGATGGTTGTTTACCATTAGCACCACCTGGGAAGCCCTCCTAGGTGTATGCCCAGAGAAATAAAAGCATATATCCACACAAAAACTTGTACCCAATTGTGCATAGCAAGATTATTCATGATAGCCACTAAGCAGAAATAATTCTATTAATCAACAACTGGATATATAAAAAATGGCATCATAAAATGATTTGGGAAAAACAGAAATTAAGTATTGATAGTTGATACATGCTATGTGGATAAACCTTGAAAACATTCTGTCAAGTGAAAAAAGTCAATCATCAAGGTATGAACAGAGTTATATGACTTGTCCAGAACAAGCAAATCTATAAAGTCAAAAAAGTAGATCGGAGGGAATGGGAGATTGGGAGATAATAGATGAGAGGTCTAGAATTTCTTCTAAAAAATTAACTTTTCTAAAATTGTTTATGGTAAGGATGCCCAACACTGTGAGTATATTAAAATAGCCATGGATCATATCGTTTAAGTGGGTGAAGTATATGTAGATGATTTATAGTTTACTAACGCTGTTTAAAAAAAAAGAATGGCAGATGAGCCTATGAATAAAAAAATAGGTTTAAAATAGACACATGAACAGAAAGATCACTGAAGAACATACAGACAGTTAGATATACAAATAGCGTAAAGGCAGACAGTGATACAGATGGACAGTGGGCAACTAGGAACCAGACAGAAAGAGAAATAGATGATAGATAGAGGGATGGTGGGCAGTGGGTAGATACTGTATACTTGCATAGGTGGTTAGATAGTAATAGATAGACAGAGAAAGAGCTAGCTAGCTAGATATGCAAGCATTCATACAGACAGAACNAAAAAAAAAAAAGAATGGCAGATGAGCCTATGAATAAAAAAATAGGTTTAAAATAGACAAATGAACAGAAAGATCACTGAAGAACATACAGTTAGATATACAAATAGCGTAAAGGCAGACAGTGATACAGATGGACAGTGGACAACTAGGAACCAGACAGAAAGAGAAATAGATGATAGATAGAGGGATGGTGGGCAGTGGGTAGGTACTGTATACTTGCATAGGTGGTTAGATAGTAATAGATAGACAGAGAAAGAGCTAGCTAGCTAGATATGCAAGCATTCATACAGACAGAACGGTAGGTAAACAGGAAGAAAGACATAAAAATGGAGACGATAGAAAAATAGACATAAATATAGACCAAAATGTAGAAAGTCAAAAAGACAGACATACAGAGGCCTACAAATAGACAGTTACTAGGACTGACAAATAGATGAAATGGATACATAGAGATATTGACAGGTGGACAGACAGACGTACTGACAGCTATGATAGGGAGTAGAGAGAGACTTTGAGAGAAATAGAGAAACAAAAGTAAGCAGAGAATCAGATAGAAAACCAACAGATAAACAGATAGTCAGACAGGCAAATAGATATTAAGACATCTAGGCAGGCAGAAAACAGGTGTACTGAAGGTAATACAGACAAACAGATGTATAAATGAATGGATAAAGACTATAGACATGGATAAGTAGCAAATAAATAAGTATCTGGACACACAGACAAGTATATACATCAGGAAGAAAGAGAGACAAGACAGGGTTCCACTTGTGTGGTGCTAGCACAGGGATCTCTACCGGCCAGCAATACAAGGGGAGCTGTGAACACATTTCAAATATCTGAAAATAGTCCTAAGGACATACAACAAACGACAAATTTTGTTTTAAAAACATTTCTGGCCATGCCATGCAACTTGGAGGATCTTAGTTCCCTGACCAGGGATTGAACCTGTGTTCTTGGCAGTGAAAACACCCACTGGACTGCCAGGAAATTCCCAACACTTATTCTTTTTAATTAACTAAGTTCAACAAAAAGAGCCACAGTCTACAGCATCTGAGGCACAACCAGCTGTTTTCCTCCCCCACCTTCTTAGTGTGCTGAAAGCTCTCCTCAGTTCAGTTCAGTTCAGTCGCGCAGTCGTGTCCGACTCTTTGCGACCCCATGAATCGCAGTACACCAGGCCTCCCTGTCCATCACCAACTCCCGGAGTTCACTCAGACTCACGTCCATTGAGTCTGTGATGCCATCCAGCCATCTCATCCTCGGTCGTCCCTTTCTCCTCCTGCCCCCAATCCCTCCCAGCATCAGGGTCTTTTCCAATGAGTCAACTCTTCGCATAAGGTGGCCAAAGTACTGGAGCTTCAGTTTTAGCATCATTCCTTCCAAAGAAGTCCCAGGGTTGATCTCCCTCAGAATGGACTGGTTGGATCTCCTTGCAGTCCAAGGGACTCTCAAGAGTCTTCTCCAACACCACAGTTCAAAACATCAATTCTTTGGTGCTCAGCTTTCTTCATAGTCCAACTCTCACATCCGCACATGACCACTGGAAAATACAAGGGCGTGACTAGACAGATCTTTGTTGGCAAAATAATGTTTCTGCTTTTTAATGTGTTGTCTAGGTTGGTCATAACTTTCCTTCCAAGAAGTAAGCATCTTTTAATTTTGTGGCTGCAGTCACCATCGNACGCTGTTTAAAAAAAAAGAATGGCAGATGAGCCTATGAATAAAAAAATAGGTTTAAAATAGACACATGAACAGAAAGATCACTGAAGAACATACAGACAGTTAGATATACAAATAGCGTAAAGGCAGACAGTGATACAGATGGACAGTGGGCAACTAGGAACCAGACAGAAAGAGAAATAGATGATAGATAGAGGGATGGTGGGCAGTGGGTAGATACTGTATCTTGCATTAGGTGGTTAGATAGTAATAGATAGACAGAGAAAGAGCTAGCTAGCTAGATATGCAAGCATTCATACAGACAGAACGGTAGGTAAACAGGAAGAAAGACATAAAAACGGAGACGATGGAAAAATAGACATAAATATAGACCAAAAGGTAGAAAGTCAAAAAGAGACATACAGAGGCCTACAAATAGACAGTTACTAGGACTGACAAATAGATGAAATGGATACATAGAGATATTGACAGGTGGACAGACAAACGTACTGACAGCTATGATAGGGAGTAGAGAGAGATTTTGAGAGAAATAGAGAAACAAAAGTAAGCAGAGAATCAGATAGAAAACCAACAGATAAACAGATAGTCAGACAGGCAAATAGATATTAAGACACCTAGGCAGGCAGAAAACAGGTGTACTGAAGGTAATACAGACAAACAGATGTATAAATGAATGGATAAAGACTATAGACATGGATAAGTAGAAAATAATTAGTATCCAGACACACAGAGAAGTATATACATCAGGAAGAAAGATAGACAAGACAGGGTTCCACTTGTGTGGTGCTAGCACAAGGATCTCTACCGGCCAGCAATACAAGGGGAGCTGTGAACACATTTCAAATAACTGAAAATAGTCCTAAGGACATACAGCAAACGACAAATTTTGTTTTAAAAACATTTCTGGCCATGCCATGCAACTTGGAGGATCTTAGTTCCCTGACCAGGGATTGAACCTGTGTTCTTGGCAGTGAAAACACCCACTGGACTGCCAGGAAATTCCCAACACTTATTCTTTTTAATTAACTAAAGTTCAATAAAAAGAGCCACAGTCTACAGCATCTGAGGCACAACCAGCTGTCTTCCTCCCCCACCTTCTTAGTGTGCTGAAAGCTCTCCTCCTCAGTTCAGTTCAGTTCAGTCGCGCAGTCATGTCCAACTCTTTGCCACCCCATGAATCGCAGCACGCCAGGCCTCCCTGGCCATCACCAACTCCCAGAGTTCACTCAGACTCACGTCCATTGAGTCCATGATGCCATCCAGCCATCTCATCCTCGGTCGTCCCTTTCTCCTCCTGCCCCCAATCCCTCCCAGCATCAGGGTCTTTTCCAGTGAGTCAACTCTTCGCATAAGGTGGCCAAAGTACTGGAGCTTCAGTTTTAGCATCATTCCTTCCAAAGAAGTCCCAGGGTTGATCTCCCTCAGAATGGACTGGTTGGATCTCCTTGCAGTCCAAGGGACTCTCAAGAGTCTTCTCCAACACCACAGTTCAAAAGCATCAATTCTTCTGCGCTCAGCCTTCTTCACAGTCCAACTCTCACATCCATACATGACCACAGGTAAAACCATAGCCTTGACTAGACGGACCTTAGTTGGCAAAGTAATGTCTCTGCTTTTGAATATACTATCTAGGTTGGTCATAACTTTTCTTCCAAGGAGTAAGCGTCTTTTAATTTCATGGCTGCAGTCACCATCTGCAGTGATTTTGGAGCCCAAACAAAGTCTTGACACTGTTTCTACTGTTTCCCCATCTATTTCCCATGAAGTGATGGGGCCAGATGCCATGATCTTCGTTTTCTGAATGTTGAGCTTTAAGCCAACTTTTTCACTCTCCTCTCTCACTTTCAACAAGAGGCTTTTTAGCTCCTCCTCACTTTCTGCCATAAGGGTGGTGTCATCTGCATATCTGAGGTTATTGATATTTCTCCCAGCAATCTTGATTCCAGCTTGTGTTTCTTCCAGTCCAGCGTTTCTCATGATGTACTCTGCATATAAGTTAAATAAGCAGGGTGACAATATACAGCCTTGACGTACTCCTTTTCCTATTTGGAACCAGTCTGTTGTTCCATGTCCAGTTCTAACTGTTGCTTCCTGACCTGCATACAGATTTCTCAAGAGGCAGGTCAGGTGGTCTGGTATTCCCATCTCTTTCAGAATTTTCCACAGTTTACTGTGATCCACACAGTCAAAGGCTTTGGCATAGTCAATAAAGCAGAAATAGATGTTTTTCTGGAACTCTCTTGCTTTTTCCATGATCCAGCGGATGTTGGCAATTTGATCTCTGGTTCCTCTGCCTTTTCTAAAACCAGCTTGAACATCAGGGAGTTCACGGTTCACATATTGCTGAAGTCTGGCTTGGAGAATTTTGAGCATTACTTTACTAGCATGTGAGATGAGTGCAATTGTGCGGTAGTTTGAGCATTCTTTGGCATTGCCTTTCTTTGGAATTGGGATGAAAACTGACCTTTTCCAGTCCTGTGGCCACTGCTGAGTTTTCCAAATTTGCTGGCAAATTGAGTGCAGCACTTTCACAGCATCATCTTTCAGGATTTGAAACAGCTCAACTGGAATTCCATCACCTCCACTAGCTTTGTTCATAGTGATGCTTTCTAAGGCCCACTTGACTTCACATTCCAAGATGTCTGGCTCTAGATTAGTCAGCACATCATCATGATTATCTGAGTCATGAAGATCTTTTTTGTACAGTTCTTCCGTGTATTCTTGCCACCTCTTCTTAATATCTTCTGCTTCTGTTAGGTCCAGACCATTTCTGTCCTTTATCGAGCCCATCTTTGCATGAAATGTTCCCTTGGTATCTCTAATTTTCTTGAAGAGATCTCTAGTCTTTCCCATTCTGTTCTTTTCCTCTATTTCTTTGCATTGATTGCTGAAGAAGGCTTTCTTATCTCTTCTTGCTATTCTTTGGAACTCTGCATTCGGATGCTCATATCTTTCCTTTTCTCCTTTGCTTTTTGCTTCTCTTCTTTTCACAGCTATTTGTAAGGCCTCCCCAGACAGCCATTTTGCCTTTCCTGGTGGTGGCCAGGAAGGCAGCCCTCTTCCCCGTCAGCTCCCACTGACTAGTGTTTCACTGGGAGGATGAGCATTTCTCATTCCCTGCAACTCCAACAGAAGAAGCTAACTTCCTGGTTTGTGCAGCTGAGCGTAGGGGATCCTTTTCTTTACCCAGCACCCAGAGAAGTGGCCAAGGACCCTTAAAAACAATCACTGTCTTAATTAAGAGCAAGGAGTAAACTATTGCCCTGCCCACTCGCCACCCAAAGCAGAGTAGAGACAGCTGAAAGAGAACCCCTGGAGTCAAAACACAATGAGTACAAATACACAAACCACTCAATACAGTGTGTCTCTCTCTCTTTTTCATACACTCCTCCCACCCCATAAACTTAGTGCCCTCATTCGTTCACAGTGTTTCACACACAAAGCCCACCCAGCGGTGTCCGCCACAAACGCACAACACTAAACACAGTTTCATATACGTGTATCTATCTCTAAACAGTGTTTCACAGACTCACAGCAGACTGTCTCACACAAGCCTAAGAAACAGTGTCTCACAAATAAGCCAAACACTACTAAGCACATTAGCTCTCTTACAGACACACACAGCTCAATACAGTAACACAGCACCATTCTAAACACTGTCTCACACACGGCAAACGTACTTCACATGCGTGTACTCACATGGAACAGTCTCACACACATCCCCCCTCTGCTCGCATCTCACTGTTGTCCAATGGCTGTAATTACAGACCCATTGTTTGGATGTTCAATTGTACACCATGTATATTATTGGTATGATTTTATAGTACACTTTCCCTGGTGGCTCAGATGTTAAAGAATCTGCCTGTAGTGCAGGAGACCCAGGTTCGATTCTTGGGTTGGGAAGATCCCCTGAAGAAGGGAATCTCCAGTATTCTTACCTGGCGAATTCCACAGACAGAAGAGCCTGGTGGGTTACAGTCCATGGAGTCATGGACTCTCTATGACTGAGAGACTAACACTATAGGATAGCTCTGTTGTGCAATAGATGTAAGTTGAATAGCACAGAGGATAAATGGGGCCCACTGGCTGTGTGAGGAATTAGCTGGAACATCACCTGTTGAGCCTGCAAGAGAGTTCAGGATGAAAAAAAATAAAAAAAGGATGAGTCACTCATCCTGATAGTTAGACAGATGCATATCTCTGAAAGAATTTCAGGACTTCCTTGGTTTTTCCAGTGGTTAAAAATACTCCTTCCAATGCAGGGGACACAGGTTCCATCCCTGTCCATGAAGATCTCACATGCCTTCAGTTCAGTTCATTTCAGTCAGTCGCTCAGTTGTGTCCAACTCTTTGCGTCCCCATGAAGCACAGCACGCCAGGCCTCCCTGGCAATCACCAACTCCTGGAAATTACCCTAACTCATCTCCATTGAGTTGGTGATGCCATCCAACCATCTCATCCTCTGTCATCCCCTTCTCCTCCTGCCCTCAATCTTTCCCAGGATCAGGGTCTTTTCAAACGAGTCAGCTCTTTACATCACATGGCCAAAGTATTGGAATTTCAGCTTCAACATCAGTCCTTCCAATGAACACCCAGGACTGATCTCCTTTAGGATGGACTGGTTGGATCTCCTTGCAGTCCAAGGGACTCTCAAGAGTCTTCTTCAACACCACAGTTCAAAACATCAATTCTTTGGTGCTCAGCTTTCTTTATAGTCCAACTCTCACATCCACACATGACCACTGGAAAATCCAAGGGCGTGACTAGACAGATCTTTGTTGGCAAAATAATGTCTCTGCTTTTTAATGTGTTGTCTAGGTTGGTCATAACTTTCCTTCCAAGAAGTAAGCATCTTTTAATTTCGTGGCTGCAGTCACCATCTGCAGTGATTTTGGAGCCCAGAAAAATAAAGTTAACCACTGTTTCCCCATCTGTTTGCCATAAAGTGATGGGACCAGATGCCATGATCTTAGTTTTCTGAACGTTGAGCTTTAAGTCAACTTTTTCACTATCCTCTTTCACNACTTTCTTCAATTCAAGTCTGAATTTGGCAATAAGGAGTTCATGATCTGAGCCATAGTCAGCTCCCGGTCTTGTCTTTGTTGACTGTATAGAGCTTCTGCATTTTTGGCTGCAAAGAATATAATCAATCTGATTTCAGTGTTGACCATCTGGTGATGTCCATGTGTAGAGTCTTCTCTTAGCTCAGTAAAATATAACTCATGAATTCCATCACTGTGTCCTCAAATACAAAACCTAAGACATATAGATATTCCCAAAGAAGAACTTCTGTGCTCCTATTAATAGTAACACTGCTGCTGCTGGTGCTGCTGCTAAGTCGCTTCAGTCGTGTCCGACTCTGTGCAACCCCATACACGGCAGCCCACCAGGCTCCCCCGTTCCTGGGACTCTCCAGGTGAGAACACTGGAGTGGGTTGCCATTTCCTTCTCCAATGCATGAAAGTGAAAAGCAACATAAAGGCATAGCTCTAGAAAACTTTCCAGATTTATATGAAGGAACTGAATATGTAAATAAACATATTCCAGTCAAAATAGAGATATTTAATTGGTCTTAGGTTAATGACCAATTTTGTAAATATCAAAATAAAAGGCAACATCATTAAGAATAAGCCAAGGTGTCTTATTATATAAAAAATTATAAAAATTACACTTAAAAACAACATTTAGCATATTTAAAAGATAAAAGACATATTTGAAAAAGATTCTTTTAAAAATTTATAAAAATAAAAATAAAAAAAAATTTAAAAATGTTTAGTGTCTTTAATAATTAAGTAGATCTTAAAATAAGTAGGCATAAAAAGTGGTATAGATAAATGACATGGGAATTCTCTTTTTAAAAAATGCAGGTGGGATGTCTGTCAGTTTTTTCTTAATTGGGATATAGCTGCTTTACAATGTTGTGTCAGTTTCTGCTGTACAACAAGGTGACAGCTATTTGTAAACATACATCCCCTTCCTCCTGGACCTCCCTCAACTCCACCCACTTCACCCATCTACGTCGTCGTAGGGCATGGAGTGGATCTCCCTGCAGTACACAGTGGATCCCCACTAGCTATCTATTTACACACAGCAGTGTATATATGTCAATCCCAGTCCCCTAATTCTTCAAATCTCCCTTCCCTACCAGGGTCCAAATGTCTGTTCTCTATGTCTGAACTTGTATTCCTGCCCTGCAAATAGTTTCATTGGTACCATTTTCTAGATTCCACATGATTTTGTTAATATACTAAATTTATTTTTCTCTTTCTGACTTACTTTACTCTGTGACAGACTCTAGGCCCATCCACGTCTCTACAAATGATCCAATTTCATTCCTTTCTATAGGTGAGTAATAGTCCATGAACTCCTTCTTGCCAAATTCAGACTTAAATGGAAAACAGTAGGGAAAATACCATACCATTCAGGTATGACCTAAATCAAATCCCTTATGATTACACAGTGACAAATAGATTCAAGGGATTAGATCTGATAGAGTGCCTAAAAAACTATGGATGGAGGTTCATGACATTGTACAGGAGGTGGGGATCAAGGCCATCCCCAAGAAAAAGAAATGCAGAAAGGCAAAATGGTTGTCTGATGAGGCCTTACAAATAGCTGTGAAAAAAAGAGATGTGAAATCAAAGGAGAAAAGGAAAGATAGAAACATCTGAATGCAGAGTTCCAAAGAATAGCAAGGAGAAATAAGAAAACCTTCCTCAGTGATCAGTGCAAAGAAATAGAGGAAAACAAGAGAATGGGAAAGACTAGAGATCTCTTCAAGAAAATTAGAGATACCACAGGAACATTTCATGCAAAGATGGGCACAATAATGGACAGAAACATTATGGACCTAACAGAAGCAGAAGATATTAAGAAGAGGTAGCAAGAGTACACAGAAGAACTATACAAAAAAGATCTTCATGACCCTGATAACCACAATGGTGTGATCACTCACCTAGAGCCAGACATCCTGGAATGTGAAGTCAAGTGGATCTTAAGAAGCATCACAACGAACAAAGCTAGTGGAGGTGATGGAATTCCAGTTGAGTTATTTCATGAGCTAATTCCAGTTGAGCTAAATCCTAGAAGATGATACTCTGAAAGTGTTGCACTCAATATACCAGCAAATTTGAAAAACTCATTAGTGGCCACAGGACTGCAAAAGGTAGTTTTCATTCCAATCCCAAAGAAAGGCAATGACAAAGAATTTTCCAACTACCACACAATTACACTCCTCACATGCTAGTAAAGTAATGTCTCAAGTAATGCTCCAAGCCAGGCTTCAACAGTATGTGAACCGTGAACTTCCAGATGTTCAAGCTGGATTTAGAAAAGGCAGAGGAACCAGAGATCAAATTGCCAACATCTGTTGGAACACTGAAAAAGCAAGAGAGTTCCAGAAAAACATCTACTTTTGTTTTATTGACTACACCAAAGGCTTTGACATGTATATCACCACAAACTGTAAAATTCTGAAAGAGATGGGAATACCAGACTACCTGACCTGCCTCCTGAGAAATCTGTATGTAGGTCAGGAAGCAACAGTTAGAACTGGACGTGGAACAACAGACTGGTTCCAAACTGGGAAAGGAGTACATCAAGGCTGTATATTGTCACCCTGCTTATTTAACTTATATGCAGAGTACATCATGAGAAATGCCAGGCTGGATGAAGCACAAGCTGGAATCAAGATTGCCAAGAGAAATACCAATAACCACAGATATGCTGATGACACTACCCTTATGGCAGAAAGCTAAGAAGAACTAAAGAACCTTTCGATGAAAGTGAAAGAGGAGAGTGAAAAAGTTGGCTTAAACTCAACATTCAGAAAACTAAGACCATGGCATCTGGTCCCATCACTTTATGGCACATAGATTGGGAAACAATGGAAACAGTGACAGATTTTAGTTTTGGGGGCTCCAAATTCACTGAAGATGATGACTGCTGCCATGAAATTAAAAGACACTTGCTCCTTGGAAGAAAAGCTATGATCAACCTAGATAGCATGTTGAAAAGCAGAGACTTTACTTTGCCAACAAAGGTCCATCTAGTCAAAGCTTTGGTTTTTCAGTAATTATGTATGGATGTGAGTTGGACTATAGGAAAGCTGACTGCCGAAGAATTGATGCATTTGAACTGTGGTGTTGGAGAAGATTCTCGAGAGTCTCTTGGACTGCAAGAAGATCAAACAGTCTATCTTAAAGGAAATCAGTCCTGAATATTCATTGGATGGACTGATGCTGAACTTGAAACTCAATATTTTGGCCACCTGATGTGAAGAACTGACTCACTAGATGCTGGGAAAGATTAAAGGCAGGAGGAGAAGGGGATGACACAGGATGAGATGGCTGGATGGCATCACTGACTCGATGGACATGAGTTTGAGTAAACTCCAGGAGTGGGTGATGGACAGGGAAACCTGGTGTGCTGCAGTCCATGGGATCACAAATAGTCAGACATGACTAAGTGACTGAGCTGGGCTGAATATTCCATTATATCAACTTTTTATGATCACAAAACTCTGTGTAATGAGCATCCACCAAATCCAAGCATCATACACACGCAGTCTTTTGGCTTTCAAGTCTGCATGCCATTTGGGTTCCATTTTCCAAAGCGGAGGCCATCAGTGTTTTGAGAGAAGGAGGAATGTGATTCATTGAAAGCATCTCTGAGGGAAGGAAATACCTTGTAAAGCAGGTGCTCAGATCATCAAACCTAGAATAATCAAGACCAA
The DNA here is from genome assembly GCA_006408695.1 of Aepyceros melampus. Lineage (NCBI taxonomy): Eukaryota > Metazoa > Chordata > Mammalia > Artiodactyla > Bovidae > Aepyceros > Aepyceros melampus. The sequence goes on along the minus strand of SJXQ01005168.1, from coordinate 190,076 downwards.
TCCCACAATCCCAGTGACTTCAGGAGATGCAAGTACATTCCTTCAGTTATTTTTTGGACTTTAACATTACCTAAGTTTCAGGAAGTCAGAAGATGCCTATCAAACAAGAAAGACATGCCAATCTGGCCATTCTGAGGTTAGCCCTTATGAGGCCTTACATTTTTACACCCACCCCTTAGATCCTCAAACGAGGAGAGCATTGCAGAAAGCAGAGCCAACATATATTTATTGAGTGCTCATTGCATGCTAGATACTATTCTTATAGTGGGGAACAGCCAAGAGAAGAGACAGTACCCCTGCCTTTAAGGTCACAACGGGGAAGCAGAAAACAAATAGCTGAACAGTGACAACAGGAACAACAACAACAAAACCAATAATTTTAGAATACGATAAGTGCTATGAAGGAAATTACTAAGGAAACATGATTAAAAAAAAAGTAACCAAGAGTGTGTGGGTACATATGCAGAGGATTATTTTGTTAGGATGCATAGGGCAGATTTCTGAGCTGAAAAGACATTGATGTTTAAGCTGAGACTTGAAAGATCAAAGTTGAGACAGATATGGGAGTTTCTGGAGAAAAAGCATTTGAGGCAGTGGAAACAGCAAGTGCAAAGACTCTGAAGTGGGAATGACTTTAAGGATTCAAGAAACAAAAAGAGTCAGGGTAGCCTGAGTACAATAAACAGTGAGAATGGACAAGATGGGGTAGGATAAATACATGGGAACTAGATGATGTAGGATTGGCAGACAGGGCAAAGAGTTTGAATTTTATGCTGTGTGTAAAAGGACATCTTTTTATTAATATTGTCATCTCTTTACTATAAAGCCTTGACATTTACCAAAAAAGTAGAAAAGCTATTCTTTTTAATATTATTTTAATATTTTAAAATCAGACAATAATATACACAGCATTCAGTTAAAAAAATTCTCTGTGTCTGACAATCTTGGTTCACCTGTACCTCCTACTCCTCCACTCCAGATTATTTTAAAGAAATTCCAAATGTCATAGTTTTATCCATAAATACTTCAGAATGTCTAAGAAATAAGGACTAAAAATTACAACTGTAATATTGCCATGACACATGAAAAATTGACAATAATTTATTAATATAAAATTGAAATCTCACAAATGTCTTTTTTATAGTTGGTTTGTTTGAATCAAAATACAAAACAAATGGGTAGGTATATTTCATAGATTTATAACAGTATCCACATGCTTCTCTTTCCCTTTCTCTCCCTCTTTCTCTTTCAATCTTAATTAACATTTACTTGTTGGAGAAACCAGATAACCTGTCCTATAAGATTTTCCAACTTTGCATTTTGCTCTTGGTTTCCTCCAGGACACTTAACACTCTTCTTCTCCAGGACACTTAACACTCTTCTTTCATCCCTAAAATTTCTTATAAACTGGTTATTAGATGTAGAGGCAGATCAGATTCTGTTTCAATTTTTCAGCAAGAATACTTCACAGTGGTGCCATGAACTGCCTATTTCATCGCTCACAAAGCACGTAATGCCCAATTGTTTCTCTTTTCTTGATGCTAAGATAGATCAGTGGTTTCAGATGTTGTCAGCCAGATAAAATCATTATGAGCTGGAGAGTGGCAAGCCATTATTTATACTGTAAAGATCACTCTGGCTAGTATGTGGCCAAGAAAAGTTGAAGACAGGGGTGGTAATAAAAATATTTAACAAACTATATGGCAGAGGTTTTGACCACTTACAGTGGACAGCAAACTTACTCGTGGATTCTCAGCCCTCATTGTAGGAGTGGATGCTTAGGAAGCAATTAGAGGTCACTTGCAGTAGTGCATGTGAGAGAGAGTGGCAACTTAGATCTGGGAGGAGGTAGTAGAGATGGAGAGAGTAGTGAATTCAAGTTTTGGAAAAATCTAGTGGTGCCCAATGCATGGGTTTTCCTAACTGGAATTGTCGTTTCTGTCTAGAAATCAAATATTATTGGGCCCCTGATTTGAAGTCCGCCCAACTTATTGTTACTAGGCTCTCCTTCCATAGTCCTAGAACAAAGCCTGGTTCTAGAAACAAAAAGATATTAGTTCTCATTGTTCTTTGAGACACCAACTGAGTAGGAAATGAGAATTGATGTACCACTGATGAAGAGGAAAAAAAAATCTGTTGGAGTTATTTTTAAACGAAAAAGAAAAACATTTAAGAAATAAAAATATTAGTATGGTATGTGCTGTTGGGAGGTGATTCAAAGCATAAATCTTAATAATTATACAGAAATAATTTCTATGTTTGCTATTAGCATTAGGAAAACAAAGTGAATCACATGCATGTCAAACTCACTGGTAATGTATCTCATTGCTGCTTCCTGCTTAGCTCATCTCTTAATGAAAAAAATGGTATGTGTCACCACAATAACTTGCCTTTAACCACAAGTGAAGAACTAAGTTTTATTTCTTAGACAAAAATGTAAGAGCCAATATTATTCATTTTTTTTCTCTCCAGGTGTAACATCTTGGGAATGACCAATGACACTTTCCTACTGAGAAAGAAACTTTTCATGGTAGTAGTAACCACAGGATCGGTTGATTACTCACATTACAACATTAGTAATATCTTTCGCTCTATACTCCACACAGGAAAAAAGTGCTGAATGCAAAACCACAGCCTCAGCTGTTGGTGGAAATGATAGTTAACGGCCCCTTGCTGCTACATCAGTGGGCCAATTCTTGGTAGAGAGGATTCCTTTGAATGTGGTTTCCAACTCAATGGATAAGAGCTGTGGCAAAAGTCCAATGATCCAATTGCTCATCAGTCTTTAAACATAGATTGATTTCTTTTCTTGGTAAGGGAAATCTGGTTATAAATTATATAAATAAACATATGCAGATACATTTTGTAAATAAGCATGTATATAAACTTAAAACAACTAAAAAAGAAATCCCTAGGGAAAGAATCAGTTTGTGCTTTCTAAATTTTATTTTGAAAGCAACTCTAAGTTATGGTGGAAACAATTAGAGGCCTCAAAGTATCAATTTAGAAATCTAATAGGCTATATTAGAGAGTTCACGTCATCAAAAGACCCAAGAGAAGTCCTAAGAAAAAATAGACTTAGCAAATAGTCTGTCAAATTTCACAAATAGTGCTGAAAGAAAATACGTTTAGCAATAATGAAGGTTTTCCATTAACTATTTCTGCACTATTTCTAAAAATCTTAGGATTCAACCTGAAACTATCACGACATTGTTAATTGGCTGCACTCCAATATAAAATAAGAAGTTACAAAATAAAGATTAAAATCTTAGGATAATATTTTTCCCTTCAAGCATCACTTAAAAGAGCTTTTTGGCATTTAATACACTTGAATTTTTTATTTATCTGTAGTTTTTCAATTCTATTCTCCAAGAGTGTTGTAACAGTAAATCTTAAAATTTATTATTTTAAATTTGTCATATAACAAGACGTTTTACTTCAGAGCCCACAATTTGGTGACTGTACTATCAAGTATACAAAAGGTCAGTTATAGTATTGTGTAATGAGTTATTAGTGTCACAATTGAAGTAGCGGTCAGCAATATGTGAGCAACAGAAACTTTAGGTGGATTATGATAAACATTTTAAGATAAGTTTTGCCTATTTCCTACTAGTGAATATCTCAAATATTGATAATAAGTTTAATTTATTATTAAATAAATTGATTAAATAATAATTTTTCTTTAAGTGGTTCGTCATTTTCTTTTTGAATAATTATTTCTGAAGAGAACTTTCCAAGATATATTACATAATGAAAGTGAAAGTTGCTCAGTCGTGTCTGACTCTTTGTGACCCCATGGATTATACAGTCCCTGGAATTCTCTAGGCCAGAATACTGGAGTCGGTAGCCTTTCCCTTCTCCAGGGGATCTTCCCAATCTGGGGATTCAACCCAGGTCTCCCGTGTTGCGGGCGGATTCTTTACCAGCTGAGCCACAAGGGAAGCCCAACTTATCATGGGTTCACTCTACTTTGAACTCTGATTCCTACTTACTGAAATGAAGACATCCAGTTCACTTCAGTTCAGTTCAGTCGCTCAGTCGTGTCGACTCTTTGCGACCCCATGAATTGTAGCACACCAGGCTTCCTTGTCCATCACCATCTCCCGGAGTCCACCCAAACTCATGTCCATTGAGTCAGTGATGCCATCCAGTCATCTCATCCTCTGTGGTCCCCTTCTCCTCCTGCCCCCAATCCCTCCCAGCATCAGTCTTTTCCAATGACTCAACTCTTCACATGAGGTGGCCAAAGTATTGGAGTTTCAGCTTTAGCATCAGTCCTTCCAAAGAACATCCAGGACTCATGTCCTTTATTACTATTTTTTTTAAATATAAATTTATTTAGTTTTAATTGGAGGTTAATTACTTTACAATATTACACTTCAGTTCAGTTCAGTCGCTCAGTCGTGTCGACTCTTTGCGACCCCATGAATTGTAGCACACCAGGCTTCCTTGTCCATCACCATCTCCCGGAGTCCACCCAAACTCATGTCCATTGAGTCAGTGATGCCATCCAGTCATCTCATCCTCTGTGGTCCCCTTCTCCTCCTGCCCCCAATCCCTCCCAGCATCAGTCTTTTCCAATGACTCAACTCTTCACATGAGGTGGCCAAAGTATTGGAGTTTCAGCTTTAGCATCAGTCCTTCCAAAGAACATCCAGGACTCATGTCCTTTATTACTATTTTTTTTAAATATAAATTTATTTAGTTTTAATTGGAGGTTAATTACTTTACAATATTGTATTGGTTTTGCCATAGATCAACATGTATCTGCCACAGGTATACATGTGTTCCCCATTCTGAACCCCTCTCCCTCCTCCCTCCCCGTACCATCCCTCTGGGTCATCCCAGTGCATCAGCCCCAAGCATCCCGTATCATGCATTGAACCTGGGCTGGCGACTCATTTCATATATGATATTATACATGTTTCGATGTCATTCTCCCAAATCATCCCACGCTCTCCCTCTCCCACAGAGTCCAAAAGATTGTTCTATACATTTGTGCCTCTTCATGTCTTTTAAAATGGACTGGTTGGATCTCCTTGCAGTTCAAGGGACTCTCAAGAGTCTTCTCCAACACCACAGTTCAAAAGCATCAATTCTTTGGTGCTCAGCTTTCTTCACAGTCCAACTCTCACATCCATACATGACCACTGGAAAAACCATAGCCTTGACTAGACAGACCTTTGTTGACAAACTAATGTCTCTGCTTTTTAATATGCTGTCTAGGTTGGTCATAACTTTCCTTCCAAGGAGTAAGCGTCTTTTAATTTCATGGCTGCATTCGCCATCTGCAGTGATTTTGGAGCCCCCAAAGAGTCTGACACTGTTTCCACTGTTTCCCCGTCTATTTCCCATGAAGTGATGGGACCAGATGCCATGATCTTTATGGACGTGAGTCTGAGTGAACTCCGGGAATTGGTGATGGACAGGGAGGCCTGGCATGCTGTGATTCATGGGGTCGCAACGAGTCGGACATGACTGAGTGACTGAACTGACTGATAGAGAGATAAGGAAAGAATGTTATAGTTAAGAAAATAGAGGAGAGAAAGAGGCTGATATTCCTTTGTTTACACAGAAAGCCAATAAAGCCCCAAGATAAGGGACTAGCACCATTCATGTAGGCTGCAGGCACCCTCCCAGTCTCCTGAGGGAGTGAAGACGCAAAACGCCTTCCTGTTCAGGTCTTAGAAGCCCAGGAAGAGAAATGAACACGGAGGGCCCCTGTGCTCCAAGGGATCAGCCTGAAAAAGAAAGTAAGAGAGAAAGAAAGAAAGAAAAAGGAAGGAAGGAAGGAAGGAAGGAAGGAAGGAAGGAAGGAAGGAAGGAAGGATTGACACGGGGGAACCAGGCTTTCGTGGAACTGGCCCGTCACTTTACTTTTCAGGGAAGCTTTTATACTTTGGGTTTTACATAGAGATAAATGTAAGAAACAGAGTCATGCAGGGTCAACAGCCCTGACTTTTATTGAGACCAGGCTTTCTCTCTGCATACCTATCTGTATACACAGGTCTTAGGTGATTTACATCATCTTCTGGCCAGGAGACCTTTTAGCATTTTATGACCCTTTTCTGATAAGGGTCTGTCAACCAGAAAACTTATTTGCCCTAAAAGTGTTGTTCTTTCCAAAGTCTGGTGCCACTCTCAGAAAGCACTAAATAAAGTTACATTCTTACATAGCAAGGATACAACAATTTATAACAAAGAAAGAGGAGTACAGTGATTTATAACAAAGAGAAAATTCATTAACTCAAAAGTCTAGTATTGCTAACATCAAAACTACTATATTCCTATTTCTGCATCCCAGTTACATTGATTAATATCCTCCTAGTTGCCTAAAAGATAAAGGATATGGAGACCTGGTGGCAATCATTAACTCAACAATGAAACCCTTCACCAATATAATTCTTGCTCTTTAAAGCGCTCTATATCTTTAAGATATTTTAAGCTTCCTGTGCCTCTCATGGTTGGGAGGCTGTGAACAATCACATGTGTAGTTGTAAAAGTCCGGGTAAACCTGTCAGGCAAGTTAGAGAGCCATCAGAGGGGTTTGAGCTGAGACTCTCCTTTTATATGCAGGAGACTATTAACTGGAGCACTAAGTTAATTTTCCAAAGAAAGGTGGTTGGAGATAGCCCCCTATTAATGTCAGAAGAGTATAGTATAGCAGACAGTAAACAGACAAATTTTGGTTTTGGGGTAGATCCTCAAGCAGATCTAGGGGACCCCTTGAGACCTGATCCACCTTGCCCTGTCAAGCTCTTCTGCATGACCTTGTCATGAGTGGGATCCGGGAGTCCCTCGAGTCCTGGTCCTGCCTTGCCCACCAGGCTCTTCCGCATGACCTTGTCATGGGTGGAATCTCCCGTGCTGGCTCCCGGCAGCAGCCAAATAAATAAAATAAAATAAAAAAATAATTATCTATGCAATGGCCAGCCAATGAACAAAGCAGTAATTAAGCTCCTGCTGTGTATGAAGCACTGCCTGGCTCCCTGGGAGTACCTACTGCAGGCCAGAGGACATTCTGATTCCACAGACCATGTGCTGGGGCACATGACAGAGGAAGCACAGTATTAAAAACACAAATGGGCTGCAAAGCATATATAATACAAGTGCACACAAGAGTATCATGAATGTAAGTCAAGGGCGGTGTAACTTACAGGCAGGGAGACAAGATGGAGGCGACTGTTTGGGGCAGAAGAGAGACATGGCTCTTATGCCATTATGGACATGACAAAAAGGAGGAAAATTCCTTTGGGGGTACATATGGGAATCTTATACAGAAGGGGCATTTTAAGCACTCCAGTTCAGTTCAGTTCAGTCACTCAGTCATGTCCGACTCTTTGCAACCCCATGAACCACAGCATGCCAGGCCTCCCTGTCCATCACCAACTCCCAGAGTTCACTCTGACTCACGTCCATCGAGTCCGTGTGCCATCCAGCCATCTCATCCTCTGTTGTCCCCTTCTGCTCCTGCCCTCAATCTTTCCCAGCATCAGGGTCTTTTCCAATGTCAGCTCTCCACATCAGGTGGCCAAAGTACTGGAGTTTCAGCTTTAACATCAGTCCTTCCAATGAACACCCAGGACTGATCTCCTTTAGGATGCACTGGTTGGATCTCCTCGCAGTCCAAGGGACTCTTAAGAGTCTTCTCCAACACCACAGTTCAAAAGCATCAATTCTTCTGTGCTCAGTTTTCTTTATAGTCCAACTCTCACATCCATATATGACCACTGGAAAAACCATAGCCTTGACCCGATGGACCTTAGTCGGCAAAGTAATGTCTCTGCTTTTGAATATGGTGTCTAGGTTGGTCATAACTTTTCTTCCAAGAAGTAAGCGTCTTTTAATTTCATGGCTGCAGTGACCATCTGCAGTGATTTTGGAGCCCAGAAAAATAAAGTCAGCCACTGTTTCCACTCTTTCCCCATCTATTTCTCATGAAGTGATGGGACCGGATGACATGTTCTTAGTTTTCTGAATGTTGAGCTTTAAGCCAACTTTTTCACTCTCTTTTTTCACTTTCATCAAGAGGCTTTTTAGTTTTTCTTCACTTCTACCATAAGGGTGGTGTCATCTGCATATCTGAGGTTATTGATATTTCTCCTGACAATCTTGATTCCAGCTTGTGCTTCTTCCAGCACAGTGTTTCTCATGATGTACTCTGCATAGAAGTTCAATAAGCAGGGTGACAATATACAGCCTTGAGGTACTCCTTTTCCTATTTGGAACCAGTCTGTTGTTCCATGTCCAGTTCTAACTGTTGCTTCCTGACCTGTATACAGGTTTCTCAAGAGGCAGGTTAGGTGGTCTGGTATTCCCATCTCTTTCAGAATTTTCCATAGTTTATTGTTATCCACACAGTCAAAGGTTTTGGCATAGTCAATAAAGCAGAAATAGATGTTTTTTCTGAAACTCTCTTGCTTTTTCCATGATCCAGGGGATGTTGGTAATTAATCTCTGGTTCCTCTGCCTTTTCTAAAACCAGCTTGAACATCTGGAAGTTAACAGTTCACATATTGCTAAAGCCTGGCTTGGAGAATTTTGAGCATTATTTTACTAGCGTGTGAGATGTGTGCAATTGTGCGGTAGTTTGAGCATTCTTTGGCATTGCCTTTCTTTGGGACTGGAATGAAAACTGACCATTTCCAGCCCTGTGTTCACTGCTGAGTTTTCCAAATTTGCTGACATATTGAGTGCAGCACTTTCACAACTCATCTTTTAGGATTTGAAATAGCTCAACTGAAATTCCATCGCTTTTAAGTGCTTTAAATTATATAAAAAGAGTAATGTGAAAGTGAAAGTCGCTCAGTCATGTCCAACTCTTTGCGACCCCATGGACTTCTCCAGACCAGAATACCAGAGTGGGTAGCCTTTCCCTTCTCCAGAGAATCTCCCCAACCCAGGGATCGAACTCAGGTCTCCTGCTTTGCAGGTAGATTCTTTACCAGCTAAGCCACAAAGGAAGCCCAAGAATACTGGTTAAAAAGAGTAATAGACACAAATGGTTAAAAAAATCCAGCTGTACAAAATATATGCAGTGAAAAAAATCCCCAAACCAACCCAGCTTCCTCCCAGAGGCAGCCACTGATGATTTTTTTTGTATTTCCTTTCAGAATTTTTCTTCATGTAAACATACAGCTATCTATTTCTTTTTTATTCAACTGGTGACATATGATACATACTGTCCAGGACTTTGTTCTGTCCATCAAATGACATGTCTTAGAGCTCCTTCTATAGTAGCACACATTAGTCTCTTCTTTCCTTCTTTAAAACAGTGGCAGGCTTTGCCATTGCATGGGTACACTTTCATGCATTTAATCAGATTCCTACTAAATGGACACTTAGGTTATTTGTAGTCTTTTACTTGAAAAATACTGCAGTGGTCATGATTTCACCTAGATCTTTGTGTTAATAAGTGAGACTACCTGTTGATTTATTTTAGCAGCTGTTTATAGGACCGTGTGAAGATCCTGTCCCCTTCGATGACATGACAAGCCTTGGCAGAATTTTGAGGCATGCATCTGAGCTGAGAGGTTGTACAGTATGAGCATACAAGGAGACAAACAGAGCCCAGAGACTGTCTGGTCTGTTAATGGATTTGGGAAGTCACGAGGTGTGAGAAAGAGAGGAGGCCCAAATCCAGGCATATCTGAGACAATGAAGGAAATTCTGAAGTTCTTCTGTCTGCAGGTGCCCAGGCCTTATTAGGTCTAGCAGCCTCTCCAATCTCACTGAGGGAGGTAGCTGCTTTTCTTTTCAGGAGACATTTTCTTTTTCTTTTTTTTTAATTAAATTTTATTTTTTAGTTTGTTTTGCTTTACAATACTGTATTCGTTTTGCTAAACATTGACTTCCCAAGCATCCTGCATCCTGCATCAAACCTAGACTGGCGATTCGTTTCACTTATGACATCATACATGTTACACTGCCACTCTGCCAACTCATCCCACCCTCTCCCTCTCCCACAGAGTCCAAAAGGCCGTTCTATACATCTGTGTCTCTTTTGCTGTCTTGCGTACAGGTTTATCATTACCATCATTCTATATTCCATAAATATGTGTAAGTATACTGTATTGGTGTTTTTCCTTCTGGCTCACTTCACTCTGTATAATCGGCTCCAGCGTCATCCACCTCATTAGAACTGATTCAAATGTATTCTTTTTAATAGCTGAGTAATACTCCATTGTGTATATGTACCACAGCTTTCTTATCCATTCATCTGCTGATGGACATCTAGGTTGCTTCCATGTCCTGGCTATTATAAACAGTGCCGCAATGAACATTGGGGTACACGTGTCTATTTCGATTCTGGTTTCCTTGGTGTGTATGCCCAGCAGTGGGATCGCTGGATCATAAGGCAGTTCTATTTGCAATTTTTTAAGGAATCTCCACACTGTTCTTTCAGGAGACATTTTCATAGGTAGGTATTTCAGGAGACTTAAGGTCATTCTGTTGTGGTGGTGGCACAACCTGTGAGCCAAAAGACACGCAAGGATATGGTTAATAAAGCCTGAAGGTACCAATTTTCTCAGCCTTGTGCTGGGAGGAGAGAGTAAGGTGAGGCCAGGCTATGATTGGTCCATCCTATAGGAGTAAGGTCATATTGATTGGCCTAGGGATGGAGCAATCATTCAAGCTGATGATAAGCATTTATGGAAAATCTCCTAATGGTAAGTGCTATGTGCCAGGCTCTCTGGAAGGGAGATTTAGGACAGCTTTGTGCAACAAGTTGAGGGGGTTCATAAATGAGAATAAAAGGCCTTGCTCTCAAGAAGCTACAGTTTAGGATCCCAATTTCACCCTAGTGAGAGAAACATTTATATAAAGATAATTCAAGTTTTAGAGGTTGAGTTCCGTAGTAATAGTCCAAACCATTAGACTTCATGTTCCAAGGGTTCTGGAAATCCCTTTTTTGTGAGTGTTCAGGAAAGGCTCAAAAGAGCAGATGAGACATAAGCTGAGGCAGAGGGAAGGTCTGTTGTTCTTTAGTCAGTAAGTTGTGTCCATTCTTTTGCCACCCATGGACTGTAGCTCCCCTGGCTCCTCTGTTCATGGGATTTTCCAGGCAAGAATATTGGAGTGGGTTTCCATTTCCTCCTCCAGGGAATCTTCCTAATCAAGGGATCATATCTGAGTCTCCTGCATTGTAGGTGAATTCTTTATCACTGAGCCACCTGGGAAGCCCAGAGAGGAGGTCAGTTACCAGCAATAGCTTGGGAATAGCACAATCTTCTTTGAGATATCATGCAGATACAGGTGTTAGAAAATAATAACTAAAGAAGGCTTGAGGATTTCCTGATGAACTGGGAAATAGTGGCTTTAGGAAACCCAGAACTAGGATTCCTTAAAATTCTGAAGGTAAAGAATAAATTTGATCTGGAGGTTGGCTCAGGAAATGCATTGATTTTTCACTTATATTGTGAGTGAGGGTGTTTTTAGGGACCTTAAGTTCCTAGAGTGGTGTAGGAGTCATTCAGTACTGACCAGACAAAGGGGGTCTCATGACCTGTCTGAAACTCGGAGCAGGGACTGATGTTCATGACTTTAAGATTGACTAGTATTGACGCAAACACAAAGGGCCAGGCCCAAGCAGATTTGGGAATGGTGAATAATACAGATTTGGCTTCAAGGCCAAAAATAAAGTTCTTAGCTGGTTAAGCATTAGGCCATGCTCTAGAAATCAGGACATGAGGCAGAAGATGGTTGAATCAAATATAGTTGCACAAGTATTTACCAAGCAAATTCTCTCAGTCTTTTAAGGTCTAGTTCAAATTATTTCTTCCATGAAGTCATTCCTGTCTACCTCTGTGTAGTGCTATCTACCATTTCCAATGTATGAAAAACCCTTGGAAACTGCATACATAATATGTAGTCTTGTAGAGTATTTTCTCTCCCTACCCAGTTACTAAATCACTCCAACTTTCCTACATTAAAGATAGATAATATAACAAATCTTAAAAGTCAAGACTACTGCCTTAAACATATCTGAATCCCCAGAACACTCAGCCCGGTTCTGGGCAAAAAAAAGGTATTCAATAAATATCTACTGTTTGATTCATCAACTATGGAGAAGGAGCATAACTGAAAAACTTTGAGAGCTAAAAAAAAAAAAAAAAACTTATTTGAACATTTTACAGGGAGGGAATTCTGGGGGAGACTTTAAAGCAAAAGTATGAATGGGCCCAATATTGTCAGGAAGATGAAAGTGGAACAGACAGCCAGATTCAGATCAAAGTTAATCGTTTAAGAGTTTTCAGAATTAATTAAAAACTCTGGTTTCCTAACCACTAGCTCTGTGTACTTAGGCAAACTTAGTTTCCTCAATCTCAGCTTCCCTGGCTATAAAATTTGCATAATAGCACACTTACAGAGGTATTATAAGGATCAGATGAGACTATGTTTGTCAATGTTTTATAAACTAATATAAGTTTTATATAAACTTATATTTAATGGAAATTTCTGTGGTTAGTGCTCAGCCACTCAGTCGTGTCTGACTCTGTGCGACCCCAAGGACAGTAGCCCACCAGGTTCCTCTGTCCATGAGATTCTCCAGACAAGAATGCTGGAGTGGGTTGCCATTTCCTTCTCTATTTTTATGCTTAAGGGATCTTTTAACACTATAATGAGACCAATGTGCTGTAATTAATAGCACATTTTCCAAAAATCTTGACATTATACTGTTGGTTATATTCCAATTGTTTTGGAAAGTTTCAATTTTGATGGATGAGAGATAGATTTAGCAACATATATGGACCATATAGTGTTTGTGTTTACAGACTCTCATTTTCATCAGTGGTAAGACCAAGCAATGTAAGATATTATTAAATTAATTAGAAATGTTCAGCTTTTGGCTGCACAGATGTAAATCAGGAATAATTGTTTCTAAGGACCAAGGAGTGTGTCAGGGGGTGCACAGTGGGTGGGCTTGAGTTCCTCTCTTTCAGTTAAAATGGTCTGGGTCTCGCTTTATGGACCTCAGGATACAGAGGAAATTGTTCTCACCTTCTGAGGTTTCTGTATAGAGCAGTAGAGTGTGGCTGAATCCTCTTTCTTCTGAGGAACTGGAGGCTTTCCCTGTAACAGATCAATGCCAGACTGTCCATAATCACCCAAAAAGAGTTTTCCAGAGGTTCGCCCTCAGTCCTTGAGGTGAAGGAACACCTCACCAGGTTCTGATTTCACATAGAGGGTGGCACTGCCTTAGTGCAGTGGAGACAGCACCTCTGTTTTCCCAGCACCTCCCTTATTTATGGCAGAAGATTGGGAGCTGAGGGATGGGTTCCTTTGCTTTGAGCGTCCCTGAGGTTGGTAAACATGGATAGAATCGCAATTCTCTACCCATGCACCACTGTGCCTGTCCCCCAGTTTGGAGGGATTGGCCTTCCAGGATATTGGATGGTCCTCGAAGGGGAGGGCGAGGGATGGTGTACTGATCAAAAGAGCTCACCTGCAAATTAAGGAACACGTGTGTGTACACCGTTTCCCCTTCAATGACAAGCGCTGGTGCCATGTCATCTGGAGTGACGAGATCATACTCTGCTTGGCCCTCAGAGTCCGAGTCAAGCCCGGCATCCTCCCGAGTGACCAAGTCACATGCCCGGTCTCTTCCATTGACGGGCTGGTGCATCCCTGTCCTCTCCGCATCCTCCTCAGTTGTCCCATTGCTGTCAGAGCTGCTGTCAGAGGCATGCCTGGCAGTCTTAGGGAGAGTGTCCAGCTTCTCATACCCTTGGGAAAGCATGGAGTATGGTGTGTGGCCAGCAGTATGGGCTCTGGGACACATTGTTCAGGGTTGGTAAAGGATATACCAGCATCCCCCTCTCTCTTGTTTTGTATAAGGATTCAGGCTGCTCTGACTCCTACCGCAGATGAGGCCTAGAGAGCTGGAGGAGAAGGAAGGTGTTTTCCTGTCTTCCCTCATGTGGCTTCATTCCCCTTCCCCTCCCCTTTCTCCTCTCTTTCAAGCACTCACTTATTCATTCATTTGATAAACATTCATTGAGTGTGACACGTGATGGGCTTAGCATCTCTCAGTGAGCAAAACTGGCCTTGTTGAATAAAGTAAACTAGGTATTCTGGGGAAACGTAAAGGTGAATTAGACCTGGTGTTGAAGGAGTACACGGTCTGGCTGGGAGTCAGATACATACATAAATCAAATTATGTCAGGCCAGCTCTGACAATGTCACAGGAAAACTAGGAGGAAAGTGCCTGAGTGAGAGGACATGGTCTCCAGTTCAGAAGCAGAGAAGAGCTTATGAAAGGACGGAATTAAGGTGGGCCTTCACACTGGGACTTTGAGGAGTGAAAGTGGATTCTTGGCGGAGAGAACAGCATGATTGAAGGCAGGTATGAAACTTGAAGCACCCTCTCTTTTGGGAAAGGATGATATTTAAAATATTTAGCCACCACCTGATTTGGCATAGGACAATCAGAATGTGTGGCTGCTTTAAACAACTGGGTGGACCTCTACTGTCTTTGGGGCATATCAATCAACCCATTTGATCTACAAGTAGAATAATAAGGGCTTATACTTTTCTAGGTGCCAACTGTGGTGTCAGGCACTGTTCTAAAAACAATGCTTTTCATGAATAAATTCATTCAACCTGCATAAAACCCCATTAAGCATAGATAACAACTATTCTTATTTATGTTTCACAGGTTAAGAAACAGAGCACATTAAGGTTGACTATTTGCCCAAGTTTAAGTGGGAGAGCCAGGATTTGAATGCACGTAGTCTGGTCCCTGATGGTCTTACCTGATACTCAATACTGCCCCCTATGACTTTTACATAGGAAAAAAGTTGACTAAAGGTGCCCTGGCCCAATATTGAGTGATAATAGTACTTATCTACCTGGGAAGCCAGGTAGTGCTAGTGGTAAAGAACGTGTCTGCCAATGCAGGAGACACAAGACATGCAGGTTCGATCCCTGGGTCAGGAAGATCCCCTGGAGAAGGAAATGGCAAGCAGTTCAGTATTCTTGCCTGGAGAGTCCCATGGACAGAGGAAGCCTGGTGGGCTTCTGTGTCCTTGGGGTCACAAAGAGTCGGACATGTCTGAGCCTCCCTGCTCTGACACACAGAGTTATCTCCTATTGAGAGCATACTGTGGACTCCCTGTTGTCCCTTGCAGTCCTCACAGCAATGCTGAGAGGTTGGTACCCTCATTTTGCAAAGTAAGGAAACTAAGGTTTAGAGACTAAAATGCCCAAGATCACTAAAAAGGAGGAGAGCCAAGACTGAAACACAGCATTATCTGACCTTAGATCTTATACACCTGGGAATTCCCTGGTGGTCCAGTGGTTAAGAATCTGTCTTCCAACTGGGGGATGCAGGTTGGATCCCTGGTCAGGAAACTAAGATCCCACAGGCCGCAGGGCAACTAAGCCTGTGCACTGCAACTCCTGAGCCCATGCTCCTCAACTAGAGAGCCTGCATACCATAAACCACAGGGCCCACATGCTCTGGAGCCCGCGCCACAGTTGGAGAGAAGCCTGTCTGCCACAACGAAGACCCAGCGTCTGCAAATACGACCCAACACAGCCAGAAATAAACCCATAAATAAATATTAAAGAATTTACACACATGACTACTAGGTTATCTTGCCTTTTGAGTAACAGACAAAGACCACAAGGAGCCATTGATGTTTATAGAATACTCATAATTGGGCTTTGCAAAGTGGGATCAGAAGGGCTCAAAAGGAGAAAATCTGGAGAGGGAACGGCTAGTTAGGAAACTATTATAGTATTTTAGAGAAGAAGTTACAAGGAATGGGAATGTCTGTTAATAAAGACTTGTTAAGGTATATCTGTGGGGCTTCCCTGGTGGCTCAGAGGTTAAAGCGTCTGCCTCCAATGCAGGAGACCCGGGTTTGATCCCTGGGTTGGGAAGATCCCCTGGAGAAGGAAATGGCAATCCACTCCAGTATTCTTGCCTGGAGAATCCCATGGACGGAGAAACCTAGCAGGTTACAGTGGCTACAGTCCACGGGGTCGCAAAGAGTTGGACACGACTGAGCGACTTCACCTCACCTCACCTGAAGGTATATCTGTAGAATGGAATAAATGAAAGTCAGTCTTAATCTACAATTAAGTTAAAAAAAGCAGACTCAGAAAAATGTAATAGATTACTCTTGCATATGTGATCAAGGGAAAAGTGTATAGCTTGTAAATGCATGAAAATGTTCTCAAAGAATGTAAACATACACATATCTTAACAATGGAGGTCTTTTCAGGGAAATACCTGGGCATTGGGATTTGGAAGGAGGGGATTATTTTTAATTTATATAGACCATTTCTGTCCTTTTTCGAGCCCATCTTTGCATGAAATGTTCCCTGGAGGGCCTAGCAGAGCTATCCTACATTGAAGGTCAGGAACAGTGACAGTAAGGAGATACTCCTCATCCAAGATAAGGTGCCACGGCTGTGCTTTGCTGGAGCAGCCATGAAGAGATACCCTATGCCCAAGGTAAGAGAAACCCAAGTAAGATGGTAGGTGTTGCAAGAAGGAATCAAAGGGTAGACACACTGAAACCATACTCACAGAAAACTAGTCAGTCTAATCACACTAGGACCACACCCTTGTCTAACTCAATGAAACCAAGCCATGCCTGCCAGGCAACCCAAGATGGGTGGGTCATGGTGGAGAGGTCTGACAGAATGTGGTCCACTGGAGAAGGGAATGGCAAGCCACTTCAGTATTCTTGCCTTGAGAAACCCATAAACAGTATGAAAAGGCAAAATGATAGGATACCAAAAGAGAAACTCCCCAGGTCATTAGGTGCCCAATATGCTACTGGAGATCAGTGGAGAAATAACTCCAGAAAGAATGAAGGGATGGAGCCAAAGCAAAAACAATACCCAGTTATGGATGTGACTGGTGATAGAAGCAAGATCCGATGCTGTAAAGAGCAGTATTGCATAGGAACCTGGAAAGTCAGATCCATGAGTCAAAGCAAATTGGAAGTGGTCAAACAAGAGATGGCAAGGGTGAACATCAATATTCTAGGAATCAGCGAACTAAAATTGATTGGAATGGGTGAATTTAACTCAGATGACTATTATATCTACTACTGTGGCCAGGAATCCCTCGGAAGAAATGGAGTAGCCATCATGGTCAACAAAAGAGTCCGAAATGCAGTACTTGGATGCAATCTCAAAAATGACAGAATGATCTCTGTTCGTCTCCAAGGCAAACCATTCAATATCACAATTATCCAAATCTATGCCCCAATCAGTAATGCTGAAGAAGCTGAAGTTGAACGGTTTTATGAAGTCTACAAGATCTTTTAGAACTAACACCCAAAAAAGATGTCCTTTTCATTATAGGGGACTGGAATGCAAAGGTTGGAAGTCAAGAAACACCTGGAGAAACAGGCAAATTTGGCCTTGGAATGTGGAATGAAGCAGGGCAAAGACTAACAGAGTTTTGCCAAGAAAATGCACTGGTCATAGCAAACACCCTCTTCCAACAACACATGAGAAGACTACACATGGACATCACCAGATGGTCAACACCAAAATCAGATTGATTATATTCTTTGCAGCCAAAGATGGAGAAGCTCTTTACAGTCAACAAAGACAAGACCGGGAGCTGACTGTGGCTCAGAACCTGAGCTCCTTATTGCCAAATTCAGACTTAAATTGAAGAAAGTGGGCAACACCACTAGAACATTCAGGTATGACCTAAATCAAATTCCTTATAATTATACAGTGGCTGTGAGAAATAGATTTAAGGGTTTAGATCTGATAGAGAGTGTGCCTGATGAACTATAGAATGAGGTTCGTGACACTGTACAGGAGACAGGGATCAAGACCATCCCCATGGCAAAGAAGGAGGTAAAAATGAATGAAAACTGACGTACCTTAATATTAGGCAGTTTGCTGAAGCTCCTTCATGTTAAATTACTTGCTTGTCAGTGGTACAGCTAGATCAAGATTTTAATTCTAGAATCCTGTTCAATACTCCTGATGTCAGTAAGATTATAAGCAGAAATTATCCATACGTTTTTGCCTGGAGTTCATTTATTTGGCCCCTGCTTTGTTTGGCATCATGTTGGTTAATGTTTTGGTGCATTGTTGCACACTTGATACAAGAGTAATTATTCTGCTATATGTATATCCTCCTATTTGGTAGAGTATGATAAAAATGTCAGTTAGTTAAAGTGGGTTGATTGTGTAATTCTCAGGGTTCTATAGTTTTACTGATCTTGCTGTTTTTCTTGGTCTATCAACTAGAGAAAAGTACTGAAATGTCTTGGAGGAGGAAACGACAACCCACTTCAATATTCTTGTCAGGAAGTCCCATGGACAGAGGACCCTGGAGGGCTACAGTCCAGGGGATTTCAAAGAGTCAGACATGACTGAGCACACCCACCATCCCACCCACTGAAATGTCTATAGTTGTGCATTTGTATGTTTGTCCTTTTAGGTCATTTATTTATTTATGCTCATGTTTTTAAAATTTCTATTACTGGTTTCAGGTTATGTCTTCTAATGAATTGATAGTTCAGTTATTGTAATGTCTCCCTTTATAGTTGATAGCATTTCTGATATTAATATACCAACTCCAACTTTTTTATGAGTACTGTTCCATCATATATTATTTTCTACCTTTTTATTCTCAACCCGTTTTCATCTTTACATTTAAAATTAGTTCCCTGTAAATAACATGTAGTTGGTTTTTTACTTTCTCAAAGGTCAGAGCAGAAATAAATGAAAAAGAAATGAAGGAGACAATAGTAAAACTCAATAAAACTAAAAGTTGGTTCTTTGAGAAGATAAAATTGACAAACTATTAGTCAGACTCATCAAGAAAAAAAGGGAGAAGACTCAAATCAATAACAGTGGAAATGAAAAAGGAGAAGAAGAACTACAACAGACACTGGAGAAATGTAATACAAAGGATTAAGAGACTACAGTGAGCAACTATATGCCAAAAAAGTGCGTAACTGGAAGAAATAGACAAATTCTTAGAAGAGTACAACCTTCCAAGACTGAACCAGAAAGAAATAGAAAATGTGAACAGATCAATCACAAGCACTGAAATTAAAACTATGATCAAAAATCTTCCAACAACTAAAGTCTAGGGCCAGATGGCTTCACAGGCAAATTCTACCAAACATTTAGAGAAGAGCAGCATCTGTCATGGTTGAACTCTTTCAAAAATTGCAGAAGGAAAACTCCCAAATTCATTCTACAAGGTGACCATCACCCTAATTTATTTTTAATTGGAGGATAATCACTTTACAATGTTGTGTTGGTTTTTGCTGTACTACGATGTGAACGTTATAAGTGTACATATATCCTTTCCCACTTGAGTCCCCTCCTACCACCCCTCCTATCTCTCTAAGTCATCATAGAGCACCAGCTGAGTTCCCTGTATTATATAGCAGTTTCTCAACTATTTTATGCATGGTAGTGTATATCTGTCAGTGCTACTCTCTCAATTTGTCCCATCCTCTTCTTCCACTGCGTCCACAAGTCCATTCTCTATTTCTGCATCTCTATTCCTGCCCTGAAAATAGGTTCATCAGTACCATTTTTCTAGGTTCCATATATATGTGTTAATAAACATCTTTTTTTTTTCTCTTTCTGATTTGTTCACATTGTATGACAGAATCTAGATAGAGTTCTCCAGTGAAATCATCTGGCCCTGGAGATTTTTTTTAGGGAATTTTATAATTATAAATTAAATTTCCTTAATAGCTATCAAGCTATTGAAATTATCTATTTCATATTTGGTGAGTTGTAAATTGTGTTTTTCAAAAACAAGTCTATGTTGCTTAAGTTGTCAAACAGAGTTGTTTATGGTGCTGTTCAGTCACTGAGTCATGGTCTGATTCTTTGCGACTCCAAGGACTGCAACTTGTCAGGCTCCCCTGTCCTTCACTACCTCCCAGATTTTGCTCAAACTCAGGTCCATTGATTTGGTGATGCCATTTGATCATCTCAGAAGTGCCACCCCTTCCTCCCTTTGCTTTCAGTCTTTCCCAACATCAGAGTCTTTTGCAATGAATCCTCTCATCACATCAAGTGACAAAAGTATTGGAGCTTCAACTTCAGCATCAGTTCATGTAATAAATACTCAAGTTTGATTTCCTTTAAGATTGACTGTTTTAATGTCCTTGCTGTCTAAGGGACTCTCGACAGTCTTCACCAACACCACAATTCAAAATCATCAATTCTTCAGGCTCAACCTTCTTTATGGTCTAACTGTCACATCCGTACATGACTACTGGATAAACCATAGCTTTGACTATATGAATCTATGCCGTGAAGTGATAAAACTGGATGCCACAATTTTAGTTTTTGAATGGTGAGTTTTAAGCCAGCTTTTTCACTCCCTTTCACCTCGTCAAGACTCTCTCTAGTTTTTCTTCACTATCTGCCTTTAGAGTGGCACAGTTTCTAGTACTCTCTTATCCTATCCTTTGGTTGCCTGCAGGATCTGTTTCATTCACCATTCCTGATATGAGTAATTTGTGTCTTTTGTTTCATTTTTAACATTTTTATATTTTCTCAGTTTTATTGATATTTTCATAAACTAGTTCTTTAGTAAATTTATTTTCTCTAATGACTTTGACTTCTTTTATATATCTTATTTTCTTCCTGTTGCTAGCTTTCAGTTTATTTAGCTCTTCTTTTTTTCTAGATTCTTGCAGTGGATATTTACATTATTGAATTGAGAATTTTACCTCTCAGCACTCAGTTTTATCCCACAATTTTTGATGAATTTTATTTTTATTTTCATTAAGTTCAATGTATTTTTAAAATTTTCCTTGAGACTTTCATTTCAATCATGAATTATTAAATGTATTTTGTTTCTAAATATTTGTACATTTCTCTGTTATGTCTCTGTTATTCTAGTTTGATTCCATTGAGTTCAGAGAATACTCTGTGTAATTTCAATATTTTTAAATTTGTTGCAGTTTATTTTGTGGATGAGGATATGATCAACTTTCCAGAGACACAAAGAATGTGCATTTTGTTTTTGTTTGGGTGCTCTACAAACGTTGATTTGAATGTGTTGTGTGGTGGTGGTATTGATTTTTTCTGTATTCTTTCTGACATTCTATTTATTCTATTGGTCCAATCTACAAATATAGTCATAATTTATCTATTTCTCCTTCAGTTATCAGTTTTTGCTTCACATACTTTTTCAGATTTGTTGCTTGATGCATACACCCTTAAAATTACAGGTCTTCTTGTCTGACATTCTTATTACATAATGATCTTCTCTGTCTCTAGAAACTTACCTTGCTCTTATGTTTACTTTATTTGATATAAATATAACCACTCCTGCTTTTCTTTAATTAAATGTTTGCATAAAATATTTTTATCTATTTTTTGACACCCTGTAAATTTAAATGATTTTCTTATAAACAAAACAGAGTGCTTTTTAATCTATTCTGTCAATCTATGCTCTCCCTAATCATTACTCACCACTCCAAACCCCAGCAACCTCTGATCTTTTGATCAATTATATTATTTTTTCTATTTTTGTATACATTTGGAAACTTTTTTTTACTAAAATTAAAGCAAGAAAGAGGAAAATTATAATATCTACATTGAAGACATATTTTATTAGAGCCTATACACTTGATGAATAATAAGCAAATAAAATAACATAAAATAAAATGTCTATATGCTCAAAATATTTCTTTTGGTATTTTAAGATTAAACTTTATAAATTAGGGGGGTGCTGTGTTGAGATCATTAAGTCTATGTGATAAAGCTGGAACTTGAAATATCAGCAATGAGAAACAAACTGCTTTTACATAAAAAATTCTCCTGTTGCTTAGTTTAATTTCAGTTCAGCTCAGTCACTCAGTTGTGTCCAACTCTTTGCGACCCCATGAATCACAGCACAGCAGGTCTCCCTGTCCATCACCAACTCCCAGAGTTCAATAAAACTCATGTCCATCGAGTCAGTGATGCCATCCAGCCATCTCATCCTCTGTCGTCCCCTTCTTTTCCTGCCCCCAATCCCTCCCAGCATTAGAATCTTTTCCAGTAAGTCAGCTCTTCACATGAGGTGGCCAAAGTCCTGGAGTTTCAGCTTTAGCATCATTCCTTCCAAAGAAATCCCAGGGCTGGTCTCCTTCAGAATGAACTGGTTGGATCTCCTTGCAGTCCAAGGGACTCTCAAGAGTCTTCTCCAACACCACAGTTCAAAAGCATCAATTCTTCTGTGCTCAGCTTTCTTCACAGTCCAACTCTCACATCCATACATGACCACAGGAAAAACCATAGCCTTGACTAGATGGACTTTAGTTGGCAAAGTAATGTCTCTGCTTTTCAATATGCTATCTAGGTTGGTCATAGCTTTCCCCCCAAGGTATAAGCGTCTTTTAATTTCATGGCTGCAGTCACCATCTGCAGTGATTTGGAGCCCCAAACAATAAAGTCTGGCACTGCTTCCCCATCTATTTCCCAAGAAGTGATGGGACCAGATGCCATGATCTTCATTTTCTGAATGTTGAGCTTTAAGCCAACTCTTTCACTCTCCACTTTCATTTTCCTCAAGAGGCTTTTTAGTTCCTCTTCACTTTCTGCCATAAGGGTGGTGTCATCTGCATATCTGAGGTTCTTGAGATTTCTCTCGGCAATCTTGATTCCAGCTTGTGTTTCTTCCAGCCCAGCGTTTCTCATGATGTTCTCTGCACAGAAGTTAAATAAGCAGGGTGACAATATACAGCCTTGACATATTCCTTTTCCTATTTGGAACCAGTCTGTTGTTCCATGTCCAGTTCTAATTATTGCTTCCTGACCTGCATACAGGTTTCTCCAAAGGCAAGTCAGGTGGTCTAGTATTCCCATCTCTTTCAGAATTTTCCATAGTTTATTGTGATCCACACAGTCAAAGGCTTTGGCATAATCAATAAAGCAGAAATAGAGCTTTTTCTGGAACTCTCTTGCTTTTTTCATGATCCAGCGGTTGTTGGAAATTTGATCTCTGGTTCCTTTGCCTTTTCTAAAACCAGCTTGAACATCTGGAAGTTCGCAGTTCAATTTAATTTACACTCCCATAATTTTTAAAGGTGGGGAATGGAAGTATGACAACATAGTTAAGATATATTTAATACAAAATGAAATTGTCTCCTTTTTGTTTCTTCTCATATTAAAGTTTTATATTAATGGCCTGTCATCCTAAGATATATACTTAAAAATGACACACTTAAAGATTTGAACTTTGGCTAAACTAACATTATAGGACATTTTATTATTTATTTATAGTTTTTCCTGCCATTCCAAAGTGACAAACTTCCTTCAGGGATATTTAGCGATTTTGAAAGAGTTATATATTAGAAACTAGAACCTGATCAGTCATGTAATTTAAAGCTCTCATTTTACAGATAAAATCATTTAGTTCCCATAGAGGATGTGTATGCGATTGTCTGCAGGACATTTCTCCCTCAGATTTCCTGGGAACTACATTTCACCTGTTTCATCCACATAATTTCTATTTTGATCTTCTTCATTTATTTTCAGTTTACCCCTGACCACGATTGTTCTAGAAGTTGGTATCTTTACAAAGATTGTTAGAGTTTAATAAGGTCTAAGTTATAAAAATATTAGCAGCTATGCCTTCTGTCATTTAGGAAAAAACTGATTGGAAACAAAAGAAAAAGCTAAAACTGATGTGGAGAAACAGAGATGAGAGACCGCTCCGAACTCAAGTCTCCAATCCCTGAACCTCTGCCCAATCCTTGTTTATTCAAATAAATACCCTAACATCCTCCAAATAAATTTCTTTTCCTTTGGCTAATTTATTAATAAGTAAATGTCACTGCAACATAAAGAAGCCCAATTAACAGTGCTATGAAGATTAAACAACTTATCCAAAGCTTAAAAACCAGTTCAAATTTGCTTTGGAACCCAATATTCTCTCAGCCTAGTAGTAGGAACTAATAAATTCTTGTTGGAATCAAACTGCAATGTATCATTTTTTTTTAATTTGTTACACATTTCATATATATTTATGACCATTACGTTGCACTGTCTTTAGTAGAAGTTTGCCTCAAGTAATAAAATATGATATATCATATATTTGTGAAGTGAACTGAAAGTCACTAGTCATGTCTGACACTTTGCTACCCGATGGATGATAAAGTCCATGGAATTCTTCAGGCCAGAGCACTGGAGTGGGTAGCCTTTCTCTTCTCCAGGGGATCTTCTCAACCCAAGGATTAAACCCAGGTCTCCCTCATTGCAAACAGATTCTTTACCAGCTGAGCCACAAGGGAAGCCCAAGAATACTGGAGTGGGTAGCTTTTCCCTTCTCTGGTGGATCTTCCCAAACCAGGGTCTCCTGCATAGCAGACAGATTCTTTACTAACTGAGCTATCAAGGAAGCTATATTTGTAACTTCTAACAAAACTGGGCATTTCTTACAGTGGAAATAACAGTATGCCTCAGATTTGCTTTAAATACTTTAGCACAAAAAATGGGGGGGTGGCAATATATAAAAAAACCAGCAATGACTGTTAAAGCTGAGACATGACTAAATGAACTTCATTATACAATTTGGTCTTTTTTGTGCATGCTGGAAAAATTTCATTATACAAAATTATAAGAAAAGTATATTATAATTATAAGTTCTCATTAAATACTAGCAATCTCTAGCCCCACCCCCTAGTCCCCCTCCCACACACTTATAGCTCATTTTGGGGAAAAAAATAGGAGGAAATTAGAATAATCAAGAAAGGTAGGGTCATACTTTCTAACTCTGGTACATTTGCTTTCTGAATTATGAGCAATAGAAGAAATTTTAAAGTTCAAATCTCTGAATAACTAGCTCCAAATTCTATACACTTTTCTCATGTCTTTCACCATTTGACAATTTCACTGTTTGGCAATTTCTATGGCATATTTTCATTGCATTTTATTTCAGTTTCACTTTTTGACTCACACTTTTATAGGCATAGAAAATGAAAACATTTTATTTGTAAAAATGGGGTTATCACTTTTACTTTGGTATCTTTTAAGTTTACAGGTTTTCTCAGTTTCTTTGTTGCAGCTAAATTTAAATGAAACTAGGAAAGTTCTCATATTGTATTCACTGGAGGAAAATATGTACAAATGCACATACAGTATATTTTCTTTGTTCTTCAGTGTTTTCTTTTGCTTTTTAAAAAATGGAAATAAAATCCCAAATGCTAATTGTAGGTTTCAATCTGGGATATAATTTAAAGATCCACCATTCAGATCATCTGACTGAATAGCAGACTATATTGATTTTATTTATTCCTATATTATTTTTATTCTGTACACATGTTAAGTAAATATGTATTGCTTTTATAATTAGAAAAAATACATAAAAATTTAAGATTTCTGCTGTGTATTCTAATCTGGGTAGCAAGATCATTTCCTTTAGGATAGAAAATAATCTAAACAGAGCTGAGATGAAATGAATTCATTATAGAAGGGACAGAAATTCACCTTTCTTCAAGAGAGAGAAGTCAAAATTCAAAGGAAGCCCACAAGAATGACCACCTAAGCCAATTAAAGAATTCCTCAAATGTCTATGATAAAAGAAACTAATAACTTTATATTAAAAGACTTTTCTTTACAAAACTCTCTAAAAATTACACTAGTATGCATACATACATGTATAAGTATGTATATTCATATATCTATAGTGAGGAAATTATTTTTTATGTTTCTATATAACACAAGCATAAGGAAAGATGTGTAAGGCTATTTGTTACTTAGGATAGGAACAAGAGAAGGTAAATAAAAGTAAAGAGCTGGTTGAAAAGGGTAGGACAGAAATAGAGAAAAGAAATAAGAACAAAATAAGCAGTTTTTATAAAATAACATTTATATGACTCCACTTATACAAATTTACACATTTGTGTATATGTTGAGAGAATCTTGCTAAAGAATGATCACTCCATCTTTAACAGTGGTGTTGTTTGTTTGTGGAACTTCACTAATTTTTTATTGCCTTTTTGCTTTGTTTTCAAAGTTAGTATTTCACATGTATATAATAAAAATTACACCATTTTCATTTTCTAAAAACAAAGCACATGGAGTCTGAAGTCAGAATATCTGGGTCCTTATCCCAGCTCATTGTGTGTATTAGACAAACTGGCAAATCAGGCTGAGTACTGAATCTAACTCTTACAGTTTTCTCTTCAGTTCAGTTCAGTCACTCAGTCGTGTCCAACTCTTTGCGACCCTGTGAATCACAGCATGCCAGGCCTCCCTGTCCATCATCAACTCCTGGAGTTCACTCAGATTCACATCCATTGAGTTGGTAATGCCATCAGCCATCTCATCCTCTGCTGTCCCCTTCTCCTCCTGCCCCTAATCCCTCCCACCATTAGGGTCTTTTCCAATGAGTTAACTCTTTTGCATGAGGTGGCCAAAGTATTAGAGTTTCAGCTTCAGCATCAGTCCTTCCAACAAATACCCAGGACTGATCTCCTTTAGGATGGACTGGTTGGATCTCCTTGCAGTCCAAGGGACTCT
>SJXQ01005168.1:104269-162335 GCA_006408695.1 Aepyceros melampus | reverse complement strand
TGAAGTGATGGGACCAGATGCCATGATCTTCATTTTATGAATGTTGAGCTTTAAGCCAAAATTTTCACTCTCTTCTTTCACTTTCCTCAAGAGGCTGTTTAGTTCCTCTTCACTTTCTGCTATAAGGGTGATGTCATCTGCATATCTGAGGTTATTGATATTTCTCCCAGCAGTCTTGATTCTGGCTTGTGCTTCTTCCAGCCCAGCATTTCTCATGATGTACTCTGCATATAAATTAAATAAGCAGGCTGACAATATACAGCCTTGACATACCCCTTTTCCTATTTGGAACCAGTCTGTTGTTCCATGTCCAGTTCTAACAGTTGCTTCCTGACCTGCATATACATTTCTCAGGAGGCAGGTCAGGTGGTACACTATTCCCATTTCTTTCAGAATTTTCCACAGTTTGTTGTGATCCACATAGTCAAAGGCTTTGGCATAGTTAATGAAGCAGAAGTAGATGTTTTTCTGGAACTCTTGTTTTTTTGATGATCCAGTGGATCTTGGCAATCTGTTTCCTCTGCCTTTTCTAAAACAAGCTTGAACATCTGGAAGTTCACGGTTCACGTACTAATGAAGTCTGGCTGGATAATTTTGAGCATTACTTTACTAGCATGTGAGATGAGTGCAGTTGTGCGGTAATTTAAGAAATAGTAAATAGTATCATCAACATAGGGTCAGTGAGAAAACTGAATAGTATAATACACATATATATCGGTATTGCATGCTGAAAGTAATCAGTAAATATTAACTATTATCATTATTTTAAGATGGAAAAGAATTTTTGTTAAGTGAGAAAAGCCCAGTAGAGGTGGCTGCACGTGGTGATGTGCTAATATGTGTCAGGCATTAAGGTAGAGGTTAGTTAGTTATTCAGACTGGGCTTCATGATTGTATTAGTGTTCTGTTGCTACATAATAAATTATCCAACCATGGGCTTAACACATTGCCCCTTCTGTTTACCACAGTTAAGTACATGAAGAGTTCAAAATGGAGAGGTTGGGCTCTCTGCTCAGCATTTCAAATCAAAGCCAAAATTAAGGTTTTAGGCAACATCATGTTCACCTGGAGGTCAAGGCTCTCTTCTAAGCTTCTGTGGCTGTGGCTGGATTCAGTTTCTTGCAGTACTGGGATAGAGGTCCCTGTTTCCTTGCTGGATCAACAAATGACCCCTCTAAGCTCCTAGAGGGTTCTCATATTCTTTTCACACAGCTCCTTTCATCTTCACACCCAGCAATAGAGAACCTTCCTAACAGCAAAATCTTTCTTCAGGAAGAATTCAGTTCCTCTTAAAGGCTCACTGGATAGATCAGATCTCAGATTACTTTGCTTTTATGCCATAAGGGCTTCCCAGGTGATGCTAGTGGTAAAGAATCCATGTGCCAATGCAGGAGACTTAAAAGATGTGGGTTCGATCCCTGGTCTGAAAGATCCCCTGAAAGAGGAAATGGCAACCCGTTTCAGTATTCTTGTGTGGAGAATACCATGGACAGAGGAGCCTGGCAGGATATAGTCCAGGAGGTTGCACAGATTTGGACAGGACTGAAGTGACATATAAGATAACCTTATCATGAAAACAACTATCTCATCATATCTACAAAACCCTTGTTCAGAGAAAGATCAGCTTGAGGGGCTGTGTTAGAATTTTACCTAACACAGGATGTTTCATTATCTTAGACTATTTTATTTATTTCAAAGTCAGATATTCAGATTGTCTATTGTAGTAATATTTTTGGTGGGATCTACACCATTTAGTAAGGTTTGGTTTGGGTTTTATTAGCCTAATGATAGTCTTTTGAGAGTACACTTGGTTACATTGATTATGTCAGTTTACTATGAGAGATATGTGAGAGAAAAGGTAGTTACTTCTATCTAAGCTTAATTGTATGCCTTATATGTTGGATTCCATTATCATCATTTAAGACTACATAATGTGGTGCTCAAGTTCCAACAATAATCTCAAGAAACAGCAGTTTTCCATATTTCAATATAATTTTACTTCTGTATGTTCTTCCTTCTCTTTCTCACTTCTTCCACAAAAAAGATGCAGATGAAGAGGGGCAATTTTAAAAGATAAATATATATTAACAATGACAAATATAATCCTAGTATATAGAAGTGAAAGTAAAATGCCACACAGGGCTTGAAAATAAAATAATTTTACCCTCTGAAATTTAAATATTGTATAATCAGAGCAGATATATGTTCTTGTAAAATAAACTAAGATAGGAACATCATTTTTCCCTTCATTATTTGAAACTCTTTAAACATTTTAACATCTCAAATCTGGATCATCCTACAATTGATGGATACATTTAAAGTAAATTATGTCTTTTCAGAAAAAAAAAAAAGAGCAGTTAATATATTGATTAAAAGCCTTACAATAAACAGAGAAAATACTAAATAACTCCTAGCCAGCAAGACTAAAGTATTAACATAACTAAGAAAAAACTTCCATTTAACAAACTCTTTGCCTCACTTCATTTGTACCTTTCTGCTCTCAGCCCCATGGAGAACTATGAATGTGGCACTCAGCCGGCTATTCCCAGGAGGCAGACATGCCTCAATCCGAGAAGTTTAAATTGGTTAAATTATCATTCTGAAAATAACATTGTCACCAGTAAGAAGACAATGTTTGTCCAAGACTAAAGTCAGACCTAAAATACGATGGCTTCACCAAGTAAATGCCCCTCACCATGTCCCCCTGGTGACCACAGCCTAAACATTCTAACTCCTCAAACTTTGACATACTTATATGTTCTAGGTTACATATTCATTACAGAAAATGATACCAAACATCCAAAAATTTTAATCAGTTATGTAAAGCCAGGTTTCAGGCTTTGTCTAGCAATAGCATCCCAAATTCATGTTTAATAAATATTTACTACAGGTTTATTATGATGAAAAAAGTAATTGTATATTTAAATCCATAATGTATGAAAATTCACTCATTTATTGAACAAATATTTAATGAGAGACCTATTATGTGTTAACTGTCTCAAACGGTGAGGAAGCAAGAATGAACAAATCAGTAATCTGCTCCCATGAAACTGATAGTCTAGAGAGGGAGACAGACAACACACAAGTCTAAATCTGCCGTGTCAGGACACTGGGAGTAAAGAGGAAGGAGGAGTGAATAATCAAGGAAGAGTCCCTCTGATAAAATGACATTAATAGAGGAATCTCTTACTGGAGTGATTTATGTTGTTTGGTCTTTTCTTGTGATCTTCCTGTTTCTACTTCTAATTTCCAAGTAAGTGAAAATGAGAAAATTCAGAGGATTGACTTATTGCAAACTAACTTCAGAGAATATACCTAAAGACTGGCATCCTGTCTATGCATGCTAGCAAGACCAAGCCAAGTATTAAATCCAGAGACAAACACACAATCTATTTATCTATGGCAAACAGGTTCACTCAAAGTTTGAGATGTAACTTAATTATTCCTTAAGAACGTAAAATTTGCGAGTTTAAAGCTGTTGTGCTATTCTTTCTAAAACTGTACTTTGAAACAACTTCTATCTCTCTTGATAACTTCAGGCAGAAAGGTTGTTTTTAGCATTATTCTTTTCTCTTTAAACTTGTGAAGGTGACTGTTTGCCTTTAGCAAACGTTTATTCTTATTAGTCTTTCCAGCCTGCTTAATGAGCATCACCTCTCACCGTTTGGCTTCTGTAGCTCAAATACTTTATTCTGAAAGTGCTGCTTTCATGTGAAAAATGATACTCTGTAGCTGTAACTATAACTCTAGAAATGATATGTACAGTGAAAATAAGTCTAAATGAGTATTTTTCACAGAGAATGTAGGAGTGCATAATGGTATTTTATTCTGTTTTTATTTCAACTTTGTGCATATGAGATGTACTTTGGTAGTAAGCTCTATATACTGGCTTCTTTTCAAAATAACAATTCAGAAATTTGAATTTTTCTCTTTCATAGAAATAATGTAATTACTAACTTTATGGAAAAAAGTTGATTGTCACACCCTAATAAGCACATTAATGAAATTGATAATTTTCTTGACAAGTTAAAAAGAGATGAAAGTCAAACATAGAAGTATTATGGCCTGAAATATGTCTGTCTGCTTGCTTTTGTACCCTAGGGGCATTAGATTAAATTGGTATGTCTAAATTCAAAGTCAGCTGTTAAAGACTAGGAACTTCACAAACCAAGATTGGGCGGTGCGGGGGGGGAAGGGAAAATTATAGCCAATAGGCAACACTAATTGTGGATGTTACTCTAAAAGTTTATCTAGATCTAAGCTCCTTAAGGTAGTATGAAGTATTTTCAAAACATTTTAAATATTTTAAAAGATCACCCCAAAAAAGAGAAAGCATAGGTATAGCCTCATATTTGAAACAGCAGTGCCACCTTGTGACAAGCTACTTCAACATAATTCTGTTCCTTGTTTCCTTATTCCTAACCAATTCTGTTTACTTATGCCATATAAAGATATATGAGAAAAAAAACGCACTTTGATTTCCTTCATCAGTTCAGTTGCTCAGTCATGTCTGACTCTTTGTCACTCCATGGACTTCAGCATGCCAGGCCTCCCTGTCCATCACCAACTCCCGGAGTTTACTCAAATTCATGTCCATTGAGTAGGTGATGCCATCCAACCATCTCATTCTCTGTCCTCCCCTTCTCCTCCCACAGTCAATCTTTCCCAGCATTAGGGTCTTTTCAAATGAGTCAGTTCTTTGCACCAGGTGGCCAATTATTTGAGTTTCAGCTTCAACACAGCCCTTCAAATGAACACTCAGGACTGACTTTTCAGATGGACTGGTTTGATCTCTTTGTAGTCCAAGGGACTCTCAAGAGTCTTCTCCAACACCATAGTTCGAAAGCATCAATTCTTCAGTGCTCAGCTTGCTTTATAGTCCAACACTCACATTCATACATGACTACTGGAAAAACCATACCTTTGACTAGATGAACCTTTGTTGGTAAAGTAATATCTCTGTTATTTAATATGCTGCCTAGGTTGGTCATAACTTTTCTTCCAAAGAGCAAGCATTTTTTTAAAATTTCATGGCTGTATTCATTAACTGAAGTGATTTTGGAGCCCCATACAATAAAGTCTGTCACTGTTTCCATTGTTTCCCCATCTATTTGCCATGAAGTGATGGGAGCAGATGTCATGATCTTTGTTTTTTGAATGTTGAGTTTTAAGCCAACATTTTCACTCTCCTCTTTCACTTTCATCAAGAGGCTCTTTAGTTCTTCTTCACTTTCTGCCATAAAGGTGGTGTCATCTGCATATCTGAGGTTATTGATAGTTCTCCCAGAAATCTTGATTCCAGCTTGTGTTTCAACCAGTCCAGCATTTGTCATGATGTACTCTGCATATAAGTTAAATAAGCAGGATGACAATATACAACCTTGACGTACTCCTTTCCTGATTTGAAACCAGTCTGTTGTTCCATGCCCGGTTCTAACTGCCTACAGATTTCTTAGGAGGCAGGTCAAGTGGTCTGGTATTCCCATCTCTTGAAGAACTTTCCACAGTTATTGTGATCCACACAGTCAAAGGCTTTGACATAGTTAGTGAAGCATAAGTAGATGTTTTTCTTAAACTCTCTTCCCTTTTTCATGATCCAGTGGATGTTGGCAATTTGATCTCTGGTTCTTCTGCCTTTTCTAAAACCAGCTTGAACATCTGGAAGTTCACAGTTCATGTACTGCTGAAGCCTGGCTTGGAGAATTTTGAGCATTACTTTGCTAGCATGTGAGATGAGTGCAATGATGTGGTAGTTTAACATTTTTTGGCATTGCCTTTCTTTGGGATTGGAATGAAATCTGACCT
Organism: Aepyceros melampus; assembly: GCA_006408695.1. Classification (NCBI taxonomy): domain Eukaryota; kingdom Metazoa; phylum Chordata; class Mammalia; order Artiodactyla; family Bovidae; genus Aepyceros; species Aepyceros melampus. Next base: position 156,530 of record SJXQ01005168.1, on the reverse strand, counting down.
TTTCCAGTCCTGTGGGCACTGCTGAGGTTTCAAATTTGCCAGTATACTGAGTGCAGCACATCACAGCGTCATCTTTTAGGATTTGAAATAGCTCAACTGGAATTCCATCACCTCCACTACCTTTGTTCGTAGTGATGCTTCCTAAGGCCCACTTCGCTTCACATTCCAGGATGTCTGGCTCTAGGTGAGTAATCACACCATCATGGTTTTCTGGGTAATGTAGATCTTTTTGTACAGTTCTTCTGTGTATTCTTGCCACCTCTTCTTCATAATTTCTGCCTCTTTTAGGTTCATACCATTTCTGTCCTTTATTGTGCCCATCTTTGCATGAAAAGTTCATTTGGTATCTCTAATTTTCTTGAAGAAAGTTCTGATGTTTCCCATTCTATTTTTTCCCTCTATTTTTTTGCATTGATCATTGAGGAACACTTTATTATCTCTCCTTGCTATTCTTTGGAACTCTGCATTCAATGGGTGTATCTTTCCTTTTCTCCTTTATCTTTTGCTTCTCTTCTTTTCATAGCTGTTTGTAAGGCCTCCTCAGACAACCATTTAGCCTTTTTACAATTTCCTTAGGAAACTATAAAGTCATTTATTTAAGGAAAGTGTCAATTTTCCTTTATAAGTAATCATCAGACTAACAGTCATTAACAGTTTTAAGTAATCCTATATTAAAACATTTTTCTAGGCTAATTTTTAAAATTTAAAGTAAAAAGATGAAAAGGACAATAGAATGAAATTCCTTTTGTGCTGGAGGCCTACACTAATAGACATTTTAGAAACTTTTTCATGTTTCCAATTTTTTTTTTCCTCCTGATGAAATTGCTATATTTAAAGGGAGATTTTTAAATCTACTGAATAATTATTATATAACATGATCTATGCTCCTAATTGTGCCTAGTTGTTCATTCGTATCTGACTCTTTGAAAAATGATCGAGTACAACCTGCCAGGCTCCTCTGTCCATGGGATTCTTCAGGCAAAAATACTTGAGGGGGTTGCCATTCCTTTCTCCAGGGGATCTTCCTGAACCCAGGGCTTGAATATGGCCTCCTGCATTGCAGGCAGATTCTTCACCATATGAGCCGTGAGGGAAGCTCAGCATGATCCATATGAGTCTACCAATTACAATGAGGTTTGGTGCATATGGCTTAATCTAAACCAACCATTCGTACTGAAGGTCTACTGACAATAAAAGGGATAGCAAGTACATTTATCTTCCTGGTGTGCAAGTTAGAGTTAATAGCAAGAAAAATTGCCCATTTCTCTGCCCTAAAATTCAACATCATTACCCTCCTATTGTGGGGCTAGGCAAGACTTCTCTGGAGCTGGACTAATCTTAATTTTGGAACACTAAAGAGAAACAAAAAGGAAGCAATATAATGAAAACTAGTGCTAGTTCTTCCCTGGTGGCTCAGACATTAAAGCGTCTGCCTGCGATGAGGGAGACCCGGGTTCTATCCCTGGGTGGGGAAGATCACCTTGAGAAGGAAATGGCAACCCGCTTCAGTACTCTTGCCTAGAGAATTCCATGGACGGAGAAGCCTTGTAAGCTACAGTCCATGGGGTCTCAAGGAGTTGGATATGACTGAGCGACTTCACTTCACTGCTAGTTCTTATCTTCCTACCCCAGTCAAAAGTATTGTAATTTAATCTTTTTCTACAATATCTAATTAGGTAACAAAAAAAGCAAATCAGTAAAAGGATAGGAAAATTGGTCAAACTTTTTTTTTTGTTTTTTAATTCTAACTCTTTGAACACTGAATATTTTCTTGTTCTCTGTGATCCTGTAAGGCTTCAGTTCAGTTCAGTTCAGTCACTCAGTCATGTCCGACTCTGTGACCCCATGAATCGCAGCACACCACGCCTCCCTGGCCACCACCAACTCCCGGAGTTCACTCAGATTCACGTCCATTGAGTCAGTGATGTCATCCAGCCATTTCATCCTCTGTCGTCCCCTTCTCCTCCTGCCCCCAATCTCTCCCAGCATCAGGGTCTTTTCCAATGAGTCAACTCTTCACATAACGTGGCCAAAGTACTGGAGTTTCAGCTTCAGCATCATTCCTTCCAAAGAAATCCCAGGGCTGATCTCCTTCAGAATGGACTGGTTGGATCTCCTTGCAGTCCAAGGGACTCTCAAGAGTCTTTTCCAACACCACAGTTCAAAAGCATCAATTCTTCGGCGCTCAGCCTTCTTCACAGTCCAACTCTCACATCTGTACATAACCATAGGAAAAACCAAAGCCTTGGCTAGACGGATCTTAGTCGGCAAAGTAATGTCTTTGCTTTTTAACATGCTGTCTACGTTATTAGCAATGATAAATAGCCATTCAATTATTTTTTAATTCTTTCATCAATACTTTTAATTTTAATATATTTCAAAATTCTTGGAGTCATTTTATGGACTGGCAAATGAAATTTAGCATTAATCTGAAAGATAACTATGTCTTTTTTAATTGGAGGAAAATAGCTTTACATGTTGTATTGTTTTTTAACATACAACAAGAATCAGTCATAATTTTGTATTTATCCCCTTCCTCATGAGTCTCCTTCCTCTCCTCCCCAGATAACTGGGTCTTATCCACTAAATAATTATTTTACAGCAAATAGATATGTATTAGACATTCAGTAGTTTTGTAATTCATATTCAATTATAATTTTAAAATAATCTAAGAGGATATTTCCCCCCTAAAGACTGCTATAAATATGACATCATCTCTGAATCCACTGATATTTTAATACAGAAAATTAAAGAGAAGTGTGTTTTTCCCTAGGCTAATCTACTGAAAAGGTGCAGACTTTTTGCCCATATTGAATAACACTTATTCTTGCATAGAAGTTCAATTTGTTCTCTTCCCTTGATTTTTTGGGTTCTTTTCCACATGTCATTGCTACCTTACAAAAAAAGTATTTTATTTGAATACTTTAACTTTACCATCTCTCTCTGTAATTTGTATATATATTCAGTATACATATATTATATTTATATAAATATAAATACATGCACAGATTCACATGCTTTCCCACCAAATTCTCAGTTTTAGAGCTTACTTACTAGTCATTATTTAACAGCATATTTACTATGTTACTTAGAAAGTAGCTTTCATTTTCTGGCAGAGGTTGAAGCAAGTTTATGAATCACTACTTTTAATTATAAAAGATGTTTAATATGCTGCCATGGATTTAAAATATAATTTAATTAACATATTCTAAAAGTTAAGCTGGTTGTTGGTGATGAATATTTACCTTTTTTAGCTAGTTAAAATTGTGTTGACATGCAGAGGTAACAGAAAATCAGATCTCTTTGGATTCCATTTCATAACAGGATCACTTTAGGTGACAAAGCAGATGGTCAGCAATGTGTAAACAGAGCACTGATTTAACCAGATAGATTTGAGCATTGGTATAACTCAGATACATTTGAGACTCACTCTCATCATTTAACTCTGCCTACATCTATTCATCCCGTTCCCTGATTCATAATAATAGTTTTCATAGAAAAGTAACTAATAATTAAAAGTTTATTTATGCTATAACCATTACTACATACTATTTTATATACTGTTAGTAATATAAATATGCTCAGAATTATTCATTTTAATTTCATTTACTTTAATCTTACATTGGATATGTTTATTTGACTCAATCATAGGTAATATATATGACACCATATTCTTTTATGTAACTGGTCATGCAAAAAATAATATTCAAGAGTAAAGAATACAGTTGTATTGTTTTGTTCAGTTTTTTCTCTTTCTGTTGCTACATTTGGTATGACTTTTACCCTAAAAAATATATGAGGATTACATGTGACACATCTGATTGCTCATGGTTAAATTTTGAAATAGAAATGTAAATCTTTGTTAATTTTGAAGTGCTAAGTAAATATTTCTCCAATTCTTCCTTTAAAACTCATTACAAATAAGCTGTAGTTTTATTTTAACCTTAATTTTAAAAATTTTATACATTGTCCATTCACATTTGAAGTTTTATATTTACAGAAATAGAACTAGATATTAAATAAATATATTTTCTGTTATAAATGAAAACAAATTTTAAAAAACTGACAAATTATGGGGAAATCTACATTGAAATGATTTTGAAGAGCCCTAATTTTTTATCCTTCATTCTCATTCTTCCTCTCTCCCCAATTTGTGTCTCTATATATTTCTTGCTTATGGCTCATAATTGTCTTTTATGGTCAAGAGGGAAAGTGGTTCATCAACATTCAAATTCCCAGGGGAATTTTTTTCTATTTTTCTTACAAGCTATGTAGTAAGAAATTTCTTTTTTAATCTTTCTCATTTCTACCTAATCTAGCCTAAGGGAAAAACACAATTACTCTTTAATTGTTTGTGTTAAGATACCAGTGGATTTAGAGAAGGGGTTATATTTAGCAGTCTTTAGGGAGGAAATATCTTCTTAAATTATTTTAAAATTACAATTAGACATGAATTACAAGGCAGCTGAACATCTTAAAAATATCTATTTGCTGTAAAAGAATTATTTAGAGGAAAAGTCCCAGTTATCCTCTGGGTTAACGCTAAATTTCATACTACGAGCTTCCCTCATAGCTCAGTTGGTACAGAATCTGCCTGCAATGCAGGAGACCCAGGTTTGATTTCTGGGTTGGGACGATCCCCTGGAGAAGGAAATGGCAACCCACTCCAGTATTCTTGCCTGGAAAATCCCCATGAATAGAGGAGCCTGGCTGGCTACAGTCCATGGGGTCGCAAGAATCAGACATGATTTAGTGACTAAACCACCATCAGAGTAATAAAAGGACTCCGAGAATTTTGAAATATATTAGGAATAGAGAATTGATGAAAAAAATTTAAAATTGATTTAATGAATATTTATTATTGTTAAGCCTCCATGGGATCATAGAGAACAATATGTTTGGTTTCTAAGGAATTTGATATTTTAAAAAGTTTTTTGACCAATTTTCCTATCCTTTATTCTTACTGATTGCTTTTTTTGATTACCAAATTAGATAATGTAGACAAAGATTAATCACAATACTGTTGACTGGTGTTAGGAAGACAAGAACTAGCCACAGTCTTCACTGTACTGAAATCATCTAAAATTCAATAGACAATATTGAGAACTCTAACTGACTACTGTACCCTTTAATAAAAATATCTCACTGTGAAATAAATTCAACCCTGAAAACTCAACTCTCTTTTTAATTCAGTTCTATTTGTAACAAATAGCTACAATTTCTTTCTGTGTGTGTTCAGACAGTTTACTTGAATATATCAAATGTTCAGATCTATATTAGCCATCTGGTTTAGTTTCTAAGTTGCATCTGACTCTTTTACGATCACATGGACTGCAGCCTGCCAGGCTCCACTGTCCATAGGAGTTCTCAGGCAAGAATAGATTGGGTTGCCATTTCCTTCTCCAAGGGATCATCCTAACACAGGGATTGAACCCAAGTCTTCTGCATTGCAGGCAGATTCTTTACTGCTGAGCTACCAGGGAAGCCCATATTAGCCATCTATATCAAGGCAAACCACTTCCATCTACACTAACCGCTAATGTGTCCAGGTAATAGTAAACAAGAAATTTTGAAAGTCATTGTTGTTGTTCAGTCACCCAGTCATGTCCGACTCTTTGTGACCCCAGGGACTACAGCAAGCCAAGCCTCCTTGTCCCTCACCATCTTCTGGAGTTTGCCCAAGTTCAGGTTCATTCCATCAGTGATACTATCCAGCCGTCTCATCTGCTGATGCCCTCTTTTCCTTCTGCCCTCGATGTTTCCCAGCATCAAGGACTTTTCCAATGAGTCGGCTGTAATAGATGACCAAAATACTGGAACTTCAACTTCAGCATCATCCTACCAGTAAATATTCAGGATTGATTTCGCTTAAGATTGACTGGTTTGATCTTGCTGTCCAAGGGACTTTCAGGAGTCTTCTCCAGCACCACGGTTTGAAGGTATCAGTTCTTTGGCGTTCTGCTTTCTTTACGGCCAGCTCTCACAACTGTATGTGACCACTGGGAAGACCATAACCTTAACTATATGGACCTTTGTCAGCAGAGTAACATCTCTGCTTTTCAACACATTGTCTGGGTTTGCCATTGCTTTTCTGTGAAGAAGCAATCGTCTTCTGATTTCATGGCTGCAGTCAACATCTGCAGTGATTTTGGAGTCCAAGAAGAGGAAATCTGTCACTACTTCCACCTTTTCTCCTTCTATATGCCATGCAATAATGGAGCCAGATACCATGATGTTAGTTTTCTTAATATTTAGTCTTAAGCTGGCTCTTTCACTTTCCTCCTTCACCCTCATCAAGAGGCTCTTTAGTTCCTCTCCACTTTCTGCCATGAGTGGTATCATCTGCATATCTGAGGTTGTTGATGTTTCTCCCACTTATCTTATTTCTAGCTTGTAACTCATCCAGCCCAACATTTCTCATGATGTGCTCAGTGTATAGGTCAAACAAACAGAGTGAAGCAGACGGCCTTGTCATACTCCTTTCTCGTTCTTGAACCACTAATTTGTTCTATACAGAGTTCTAACTGTTGCTTCTTGACCCCCATACAGGTTTCTCAGGAGACAGGTAAGATGGTTTGGTATTTCCATCTCTTTAAGAGCTTTCCACAGTTTGCCATGATCCACACAGTCTAAGGCTTTAGCATAGCTGGTGAAACAGAGAGATGTTTTTCTGAAATTCCCTTGCTTTCTCTATAACCCAGTGAATGCTGGCAATGTGATCTCCAGTTCCTCTTTTCTAAACCCAGTTTGGACATCTGGAAGTTCTTGGTTCACATAATGCTGAAGCCTAGCATGCCAGACCTTACTATCATGGGAGATGAGTGCAGCTGTCTGATGGTTAGCACATTCTTTGATACTCCCTTCTTGGGAATTGGGACTAGGATTAATCTTTTCTGATCCTGTAGCCACTGCAGGATCTTCCAGATTTGCTGACAGAATGAATGCAAAACCTTGATGGCATCCTCCTTTAGGGATTTGAATAGTTCTGCTGGAATTTCATTACATCCACTAGCTTTATTAACAGCAGTGCTTCTTAACGCTCACTTGACTTCACACTCCAGAATGTCTGGCTCTGGGTGACTGTACACCTTCGTAGTAAGCTGGTTCCTTAAGATATTTTTTTATAGTTTTTCTGTGTATTCTTTCCATCTCTTCTTGATCTCATCCGCCTCTCCTATATCTCTACCATTTTTATCCTTTACTGTGCCCATCTTTGGGTGGAAATCTCCCTTGACATTTCCAATTTTCCTGAAGAAAGCTCTAGTCTTTCCCCTTTTGTTGTTTGCTCTCTCTACCGTGAATTCACATGGGATTCGATTCAAGTCAGACCTGACCAGCTTAGTGTTTTTCCTGGTTTTCTTTATTTTAAGCCTGAATTTTGCTATGAGAAGCTAATGATCTGAGTCACAGTCAGCTCCAGGTCTTGTTTTTGCTGACTGCATACATCCTCTCCATCTTTGGCTACAAAGAATGTAATTAGTTTGATTTCTGTATTGACCATTTGATGATGTTCACATGTAAAGTCATCTCTTGTGTTGCTGAAAAAGAGTATTTGCTATAACTAGTGAATTCTCTTGGCAGAAATTTTGAAAGTCATATTTATTGTAATTGGATGTATTCATGGCACAGCAGCAAATCTCTTAAAGTTGTTATAAACCATGCAGAACCACTTCCTTGTGACAGTTTGTTGAACATTTAAAGGGAAATCAGAGAACCTAAGGTTTCTATTTCAATTCAGCTAGCAATTCTGCGAAGCTTAAGATCTAAAAGCCACAACATTATAAAACAACTATATTCCAATAAAAATTAATTTAAAAAATCTAAATGCTACAGTACCATCAAACATTTTCACAATTAAATTAAAATATATAAAAATTACCTGCCTTCAAACACTAATCTCCTTGTAAACATACATTCCTTTTACAAAATCATGTACACTATATAATGACCACATTATGTATATTTTCTTCAAAATGCTTTTATATTCTGATTCAAATTAAGCTTTAGATTTCTAAAAATGGTTATTTGAAATTGTTTTTCCTCCCCATATGATTCTCAGAGAGGAGGTTTCCAGTTGCACCACTCTAAGGATACTACTGGCTTCCCTGGTGTCTCAGAGGTTAAAGTATCTGCCTGGAATCCGGGAGACCCAGTTTCGATCCCTGGGTCGGGAAGATCCCCTGGAGAAGGAAATGGCAACCCACTCCAGTACTCTTGCCTGGAGAATCCCATGGAGAGAGGAGCCTGGTAGGCTACAGTCCATGGGATCTCAAAGAGTCGGACATGACTGAGAGACTTCATTTTAAGAATACTACAAAAGTCATCAATGGCAAGGTAACCAGTTGTCTATCCAACATTTCTGCCCCTGTATGTTTCCCGTGACTCTTTTCCTTATTTTAGTTCTTTTGTTTTTATTACACTAAGACCTAGTTCTCCATACTGATTTCTCATCCTTCTTAAAATTTCTTCTTCCAAATTTTCAGTTTCCATTCCCATCTTTTCCATTGCTATTTTCTTTTATTTCTTACCTTCATTTCATTACTTTTTACTTTATAAATATAAGAACTTCACATGAGGCCTCAACTACCATTTGTATATTGAAGACTCCAATACATATAGCAAATATTTTTTTAATAAAGCCTGAATCTGTATGTTCAGTTGTGCACTGAGAAAAACTACCTAGAAACTCATGTGTTCAAATCTGAATTATCATCTTTATCCCATTTCATTCACCTCCAATTCTTTATTCTTTTTCTTTTTTCAACTCTTCTCCAGTTCTCCATTCATATTCACCATGTTCTCTGTTTTAGTGATAGCAGTATCTATCTTCTAAAGTAAATAAGAAATTTTAGAGACTATTCTTAAATCATTCTTCTTACCATCTATATTATCTCAATCAGAAACATTCTTAATTCTACTTCCTGAACACTACAAGAACTATTTTCTTAATTTCTATATTCACAATACTGCCTGTATTCAGTTTCTCCCCATCTTTCACTAGCAATATCCTGACTAGTTTCCCAACCTCATCAAAATTATCTCCCTCACTAAAAACACACTTTATTCTCTTTTCTTTTTCACAATAGTACCTTGTTATAGATATAGTAAATACATAGAAAACATAATAGACTCTCCAGAATCAACACTAATAAAGTGATATTCTCTTTTTCTTGCTCATATATTACCAAGCATTTAACAGTGAGCGTTTACCTAATCATAGGTCATGTAATTGGTGACAGAAACACAAACACTAGTTTCTCTGGGAGCATGTCTAATTTCTAATGCTGTGGCCTATAATTCTTCTATATTTATCCTTCACTTTCATACTCTAAGCATTCCACTCTTTTGCATCTTACAAACATTCCTATCAGAGTAACACTTGCCTCATAAAATGAACTCAAAAGTATTCCTTCTTCTTTTATTTTTTTGGAAAGAGTTTGAGAAAGACTGATATACTTCTTTTAGTGTTAAGTGGAATTCACCAGTTAAGTCATCCGATCCTGAGCTTAGATTTTCTATTTATTTTTTATCCAGTATTGATAGATTGCATGTTTCTAGAAACGTATTACTTTCTTCTAGGTTATCTAATTTCTTGGCATATAATTGTTCCTAGCAGTCTTTTGTGATCCTTTTTATTTTATGGTATCAGTTGTAAAATCTTTTATTTCTGCTTTTATTTGTATTCTCTCTTTTTTCTTAGTTATTTTAGATAAAACTTGTGAATTTTATCTTTTCAAAAACCCAGCTTAGTTTCATTGATCTTTCTATTCTTTTTCTAGTCTATATGTCATTTGTTTTTGTTCTAATCTTTATTATTTTATTCCTTCTTCCTACTTTTAGTTGAGTTTTTCCTCCTTTTCCAGTTCACTGAGGCATGAGGCTAAATTGTTTATTTGCTATATTTATTCTTTCTTAATGTAAGCATTATTACTATACTTTTCCCTGATAATTGCTTTGCTATATCCTGTGTTTAGTATGATATATAATATTGGTTTATATATAAAGTTTCATATGCATAACATTATATATAATATATATATACCCTTCAATATGGTCACCGCTGAAAATTGATTTTCCATCACCATACAGTTGGTCCCATGCATTTCACCCTACACCCTAACTCCCTCTGTATTTACATGATTGTTGTTGATTTCTTTGTTCATATATTTTCTTTTTCAATTCATGAGCACAGTATATCTTTCCATGTATTTGTGTCTTTTTCAATTTATTTCAACAATGTCTTTAGTTTTCAGTGTTTAAGTCTTTAATTTCCTTGGTTAAATTGATTCCTAGACAGTTTTGTTGTGGTTGTAAATGGGATTGTCTCTAGATTTCTCTTTCTACTATCTCATTTTTATCATATATAAATACAACAGATTGTGTATATTGGTTTTATATCCTGCTACTTTACTGTATTCGTTTATCATTTCCAATACTTTTTGGTGAAGCCTTTAGGGTTTTCTACATATTAAATCATTTCATCTGCAAATAGTGACAATTTTGCTTCTTTCTTTTCAGCTTGCATGTCTTTTATTTTTTTTCTTGCTTAATCACTCTGATTAGGATTTCCAATACTATGTTGAAAAGCAGTGGTGATGGCGGGCATCCTTGTCTTGTTTCTAATCTTAGAGGAGTAGTTTTCCATTTTTCATCATTGACTATGATGCTGGCTCTGGGTTTCTCATACATGTCCTTTATTATTTTGAAGTATCCCTTCTATGCTCCCATTATTAAGTGTTTTTTTTTAAATCAGAAATAGGTTTTGAATCTGTCAAATGTTTTATACATATCTACTTTTTATCTGATCATATTATTTTCATCCTTCATTTTGTCAATGTGGTGTAACGATATTTGAATCCCTGGAATGAACCCCAGTTGACCATGGAGTCTGATTCTTTTAATGTATTGTCAAATTCATTTTACTAATATTTTGTTGAAAATTTTTAATCCATTTTCATCAGAGATATTGGCCTGTAGTTTTCTCTTTTTTGTATTGTCTGGGTACTGTTGGCCTTGCAAAACAAGTTAGGAGGTGTTCTCTTCTCTTAATTTTTGCAATGGTTTGAGAAAAATAATTAGATCTTCTTTGAGAATTTGGAAGAATTCAATTCTGAAGTCATCTGGCCCCAGAATTTTGTTTTGGGGGAGCTTTTTGATTATTATTTCAATCTCTGAACTAGTGATTGGACTTTTCAGAGTCTCTTGTAGCTTGGTGTGACTTAGTTTGCCACTCAGTTATGCCTGGCTCTTTGCAACCCCTTGGACTGTAGCCTGCCAGGCCCCTCTGCCCATGGGATTCTCAGGAATCTTCCTGAACCAGGGATCAAACTTGAGTCTCCTGCATGGTAGGCAGAATTTTCATCACTTAGCCTCTATTTCTTCCCACTTCTTCTAGGTTGTCTACTTGCTGACTTTATTTATTAGAGCCTTCTCTCTTTTTTTCTTATTGAGTCTAGCTAACAGTGTGTTGGTTTTGTTTATCTTCAAAGAACCAGCTCTTCACTTCTTTGATTTCTATTTTTTTAGTCTCAATATCAATTACTTATTATTTGATCTTTGTTACTTCCTTCCATCTATTAACTCTGGACTTCATTGTTCTTTTTCTAGTTCCTTTAGATGTAGGGTTAGATTGTTTATTTGAGATTTTTCTTACTTCTTGAAGAAGGCCTGCATTGCTATAAAACTCCCCTCTCAATACTACTTTTTCTGTATTCCATTAATTTTGATATGTCATATTTTCATTTATCTTTGGGTAATTTCTGATTTCCCCCTTGATTTTATTTTCATTGATTCAAAGTTTATTTGGTATCATGTTCAGTATCCACATATTTATGATTTTTCTAGTTTTCTTCTTATAATTAATTTCTAGTTTCATTCCATTTTCAGAGGAAATGATATTTGATATGATTTCAGTTTTGTTAAATTTATTGAGACTTGTTTTGTGTCCCAACATATACTCTGTCCTTGAAAATTTCCATGTGAACTCCAGAAAATGTGTACTCTGCTGCATTTGAATGGAATGTTCTGTATAAATCTATAAAATCCGTCTAGTTTGTTTCATTTAAAACTGTTTGCTTGTTAAGCTCTGTCTGGATGATCTGTTCAATGATGTAAGTAGGGTGTTAAAGTCCTCTACTATCATTGTATTACCATCAATTTCTCTCTTAGGTCTGTTAATACTTTTTTTATATATATTTGTACTCCTGTGTTAGGTACATATATTAATTATTGTTATATATCTCTTGGTGAATCATCCCATTTGTTTTTTTATACTGTCCATATTGTCTCTAATTACCTTTTTTGATTAGAAGTATATTTTGTCTGGTATAAGTATAGCTACACTAACTTTCTTTCAGCTGCTATTTGTTGGGAATATTATCTTCCATCTCTTCATTTTTAGCCTATGTTTGTCTTTAGTGATAAATTTTGTCTCACAGAGGCAGCATATGTTGGGTTGTGTTTTTCAATCTATCCAGCTGCTTTGGGTCACATTTCCAAATGTGATCCACTTACCCTTAAGGTGATTATTGACAAGTGAGGACTTACTGCTGTCATTTTTTCTTTTGTATTTTGGTTGCTCTATATCAACATTGTTTCTTTTTTATTGTAAGGGGGATAAAAAATTAACAGATTTTTAAAGACAGTTTAGCCAAAGATGGAGAAGCTCTCTACCGTCAGTGAAAACAAGACTGGGAGCTGACTGGGAAAGACTAGAGTTCTCTTCAAGAAAATTAGAGATACCAAGGGAACATTTCATGCAAAGATGGGCTCAGTAAAGGACAGAAATGGTATGGACCTAACAGAAGCAGAAGATATTAAGAAGAGGTGGCAAGAATACACAGAAGAACTGTACAAAAAAATCTCCATGACCCAGCTAATCACAATGATGTGATCACTCACCTAGAGTCAGACATCCTGGAATGTGAAGTTAAGTGGGCCTTAGAAAGCATCACTATGAACAAAGCTACTGGAGGTGATGGAATTCCAGTTAGCTATTTCAAATCCTGAAAGATGATGCTGTGAAAGTGCTGCACTCAGTATGCCAGCAAATGTGGAAAACTCAGCAGTGGCCACAGGACTGGAAAATGTCAGTTTTCATCCCAATCCCAAAGAAAGGCAATGCCAAAGAATAATAAACTACTGCATCATTGCACTCATCTAACATGCTAGCAAAGTAATGCTCAAAATTCTCCAAGCCAGGCTTCAACAGTGTGTGAACTATAAACTTCCAGATGTTCAAGCTAGATTTCGGAAAGGCAGAGGAACCAGAGATAAAATTGCAGACGTCCATTGGATCATTGAAAAAGCAAGAGAGTTCCAGAAAAAACATCTATTTCTGATTTATTGACTAAACAGAAACCTTTAATGTGTAGATTACAACAAACTGTGGAAAATTCATAAAGAGATGGGAATATTAGACCACCTTACCTACCTCCTGAGAAATCTGTACACAGGTCAAGAAGCAACAGCTGAAACTGGACATGGAACAACACACTGGTTCCAAACTGGGAAAAGAGTCTGTCAAGGCTGTATGTTGTCACCCTGCTTATTTATTCTTTATGAAGTGTACACCGTGCAAAATGCTGGGCTGGATGAAGCACAAGCTGGAATCAAGATGGCCAGAAGAAACATCAATTACCTCAGATATGCAGATGACACCACCTTTATGGCAGACAGTGAAGAACTAAAGAGCCTTTTAATGAAAGTGAAAGTGGAGAGTAAAAAAGTTGGCTTAAATCTCAACATTCAAAAAACGAAGATCATGGCATCTGGTCACATCACTTCATGGCAAATAGATGGGGAAACAATGGAAACAGTGACAGACTTTATTTTGGGGGGCTCCAAAATCACTGCAGATGGTGACTTCAGTCATGAAATTAAAAGATACTTGCTCCTTGGAAGAAAAGTTATGACCAACCTAGACAGTATATTAAAGAGCAGAGACATTACTTTGCCAGCAAAGGTCTGTCTAGTCAAAGCTGTGGTTTTTCTAGTATTCATGTATGGCTATGGAGTTGGACCATAAAGAAAGTTGAGCACCAATGAATTGATGCTTTTGAACTGTGGTGTTGGAGAAGACTCTTGAGAGTCCCTTGGACTGCAAGGAAATCAAACAAGTCAATTCTAAAAGAAATCAGTCCTGAATATTCATTCAAAGGACTGATGTTCAAGCTGAAAATTCACTACTTTGGCCACCTGATGTGAAGAACTGACTCATTTGAAAAGCCCCTTATGCTGGAAAGATTGAAGGCAGGAGAAGGGGACAACAGAGGATGAGATGATTGGATGGCATCACTGACTCAATGGCTATGAGTTTGAGTAAACTCTGGGAGTTTGTGATAGATAGGGAAGGCTGGAATACTGCAGTCCATGGGGTCACAGAGTATTGGGCACAACTGAGCTACTGAACTGAACTCATCATGAATTAAATAATTCTGATCATCAGTTCCCCAGTGTATACACACAAATATCTTTATGCAACATAAATTGGGTTGTGTGGTCTTCACTTGTGTACTGAAGATAGTAAAGATTATCTCTTACAATAAAGATTGACACTTAATTAAAAACTAGATTTCTAGTCAAGTCACTATACTTTTATATAACACCTGACTGAGTTACCAAAGCTGAACAAATCTTAATTTTCCCAGGTTTTCCCTTTGACTTCTTGAAGATTCTCCACAGAAGCACTGCCTAGGAGCTTTCTCTCATGCCTTGCAGTATTTTTTTTTTTTTAGCTTTTTACTTTATATTGGAATTTAGCCAATTAACAAAGTTGTGATAGTTTCAGATGAACAGTGAAAGGATTGTCAATGATGTTGGCCATATATGTGTCCATATCCATACATATTTGATATGTAGATATATGATACACACACACACATAACAATTTAAGATGAGCAAGGAACCTGAATAAACATTTTTCAAAAAAAAAAAACACAAATGATGCATACATATATGATAGTTGTTCACCATCACTCATCCTCAGGGAAGTGCCAAACAAAACTATAATGAGATATCACATCAGACCTGTCATATGTCTGCTATCAAAAAGACAAGAAAAAGCAAATATTCATAAGGATGTGGAGAAAAGGAAACCCTGTACACTGCTGTTAAAAATGTAAATTGGTATAGCCATTATGGAAAACAGTATGAAGTTCCTCAAAAAATTAAAAATAGAATTACCATATGATCTGGGCTTCCCTAGTGGCTCAGACAGTAAAGAATCTGCCTGAAATGCAGGAGACCTGGGTTCAATCCCTGGGTTGGGAAGTACCCTGAAGGAGGGTCTGGCAACCCACTCCAGTATTCTTGCCTGGAGAATCCCCATGGACACAGGGGCCTGGAGGGCTACAGTCTGTGATGCCACAAAGAGTTGGACACAACTGAGAAACTAAGCACACACATATGATCTAGGTAGCCTGCTGTATATATATCTGAAAGAAGTAAAGTCAGTATCTTGAACTGATGTCTGCACTTTTATGTTCATTGCAGCATACTTGCTATAGCCAAGATATAGAAATAACAAGTATCCTTCATGGATGAATATATAAGAAAAGATGATCTATCTATATATAATGAACTACTATTCAGCAATAAATAATGAAATAGGGCCATTTATGATAACATGAATGAAACTGGAGGACGTTATACTAATTGAAATAAACCATACAAACAGAAACAAAACTGTGTGATCTCTCCTGTATGTGGAATCTTTTTTTTTTTTTTTAAGGTGGAACTCATAGAAGCAAAGAGAATATGGTTCCTGGGAGCTAGCTGGTGGTAGGGGTGGGATAAATGAAAAGGTGTTGGTATACTTTTGTGATTATAAGATGAATAAATTCTGGGGCTGTAATGTATAGCATGGTGGCTATGGCTAACAATACTAAAATTTATACCTAAAATTTACTAAAAAAAAAAAAAAAAGTAAATCAAGTATTTTACCACACTCAAGAAAGAAAAAGTGCACTATATTAGGTGAGAGGTATTATTTTACTTAAATGGGGTAATTATTTAATTGTTTAAGGATCAACATAATTCTACTCTATTCATGTACCAATACTTTGTTATTGCTGGCTCAGTTTGAGAGTGGTGACTTAAGACACAGTGGGGTTTCAAAGCCTTAGTTTACATGATCCTGGTTAAGTCCTCAAAATATGGGCCAGATATCATCTAGGGTTTTCTTTCCCTTTGAGAACTACCTAAGACTTTATAAATTACCCATGCTCACTCACTTTGGAATCCTGATGTTTTCTGCTGTCAAGATTTCTGTTGATGTATGGTAGGGAGAGAATGAGTTTATGTCCTCATGGTCATCTCATAAGGCTTTACTGGCTTCTGACTCTTTTCCATCTTCAATCCCTGATTTTATATCTTTTCCTTGGAAAAAAAGATCCCATTCATTCTAGTAAAGACCTAGAAAATCATGTTTATCCTCTTGAGGTCTTATCTCAGAGTCTTACTCTATCTGCCAATGGCTTTTCATATCTTATTAAAGACGAAGATTTTTAACTATGTGATACTTCAGATGCCAGATACTAAAATAATATATTTTCACTTTCTAATAATTGTCCACAACAGTTAGAACTGGACACAGAAAAACAGACTGGTTCCAAATAAGAAAAGGAGTATTGTCACCCTGCTTATTTAACTTATATGCCGAGAACATCATGAGAAATGCTGGGCTGGAGGAAGCACAAACTGGAATCAATCAAGATTGCTGGGAGAAATCTCAATAACCTCAGATATGCAGATGACCCCACCCTTATGGCAGAAGTGAAGATCTAAACAGCTTATTGATGAAAGTGAAAGAGGAGAGTGAAAAAGTTGGCTTAAAGTTCATTATTCAGAAAACTAAGATCATGGCATCACTTCATGGCAAATAGATGGGGAAACAATGGAAACAGTGGCTGACTTTATTTTTCTGGGCTCTAAAATCACTGCAGATGGTGATTGCAGCCATGAAATTAAAAGACGCTTACTCCTTGGAAGGAAACTTATGACCAACCTAGATAGCATATTGAAAAGCAGAGCATTTTTAAAATTTAAAAGCAAAGCACCATTACTTTGCCAACAAAGGTCATCTAGTCAAGGCTATGGTTTTTCCAGTTGTCATGTATGGATGAGAGTTGGACTGTGAAGAAAGCTGAGGGCTGAAGAATTGATGCTTTTGAACTGTGGTGTTGGAGAAGACTCTTGAGAGTCCCTTGGACTGCAAGGAGATCCAACCAGTCCATCCCAAAGGAGATCAGTCCTGGGCGTTCATTGGAAGGACTGATGTTGAAGCTGAAACTCCAATACTTTGGCTACCTGATGCGAAGAGCTGACTCATTTGAGAAGACCCTGATACTGGAAAGATTGAGGGCAGGAGGAGAAGGGGACAACAGAGGATGGGATGGTTAGATAGCATCACCAACTCAATGGACATGGGTTTGGGTGAATTCCAGAGTTGGTGATGGACATGGAGGCCTGGTGTGCTGTGATTCATGGGGTCACAAAGAGTGACTGAATTGAACTGAACTCAACTTCTACAATTTAGTAGTTTATTTCTTAGCTTAAAGTGGCTCCATGGATGACAGTCCCTTTCAAGTACTTTAAATATCATCTTGTCCAGTATCCTGAGACATGTAGAGGAAAATGTCTTTCCCAGGATCATACTGATGGTATCAGAGCCTCTGAATTCTCATGCCAGTGTTCTTTCTATCACTTCATGCTGCACTAATATTCCAAACAAATGCAATCATTATTTAGGTAAACCACTAAAAGAATTTTCCCATTTATTCAAATGATAAATACTCAAATTACTTAACAACAAGATCTTAAATTTATATTTTACTTTGACTATTGAAATTAATAGTAACCACTCATGGAGCAGATATTCTTTGTGACTTTACATTAGAAAAGCAATTATGTATGCTTGTAATTTACTGCTCTTTCAAAGTGTAGTTCAAAATGCCACAGTAATACAATTAGTAAATTAATCATGTTGTAAAGTCAACTTTTATTTATAGCATTTGAATTTTTAATTCAGATTATAGGCAAATTAAATTTTATAAAATAAAGCACTTGGAAATGTTTAAGTAGAGACTCCATTGAAGCAATTAATTAAATCACTTGTATCTACTCAATTTATGCAAATGCATTATTCACTTACTCTTTCTAGTCAATATAAGGCTTATTGGATGATAACTATAATTTATTGCATATTCAATGTGTCAGGCACTATGCCCTATTTATATACATGCTGTTTCTGTAACTTCCCTGTGAGTTAGGTGTTAGGTGTTATTTGTCACTACTGCCTAGGAACACAAAGGTGCATGCAGAAAGGTTAAGTAAGTTGCCCACAGACACACAACAAAGTAGCAGTTATTGAATTCAGACCCAAATCTGTCTCACCTAAAACCTTTCACACTTTTAGAGATGTGAAAATTGATTCTTTATTCACAGTGATCAATATTATTTTACTTTCTATACCTATTTCTATGTAGATTATTTTTCAGAGGTTGAATGTTAGTATCTAATGAAGAACTACATTTTTTCAATTACTCATCACATAATTCATTAAACCCTATTTTGTGTCAGCATGTTTGGTGCTAAAGACTTAATGTATGCTTAGATGTAAATAAGTACTTAAATAATTAAGATTTCTCCTCCTAACATTTTATGAGCTTTTGTCAAATTACATATTTATTAAAATAGATAAAACACTTATTTTATTAAAATATTTATAAATATTTTACATATATTTATAAAATAGATAAATATTTATTTTATTAAATTCTTATTTATTAAAATAGATAAAATACTACTAATGCAGTAATAAATTTTGAAAACATTTTTCTAAATGCCCAAGATATTCCCCCTCCCTTCCTTAGAATCCTTGCCAGTGCCTCAGCTGAACTTTTTCCTCCAAAATCTCTGGATTAGAGAGTGTAGCCTTCCCTGACCTGTAAATGGGTTCACTTTCCCAATATATTGAACACATTTTCTTAGCTTTGTTAACTGTCCCTAACATACTGGTTCATACTTGCATAGTTTTCATCTTTAAGCAACAAAATCTAGTACAGGGCTGATAGGAAGATTCACCTTAATTGGCAATATGTCAGCATTTTTCTAGGTAACAAGAATAATTGAACTTGATGGCAATAAGAACACAAACATACCTGACCTAGTAGCATGTAAAGCAGTGACATAGCACAGATGATTTAACTCTGTGACCAGCCAATAATCTCAGCATAAATCTTTTTTTTTCTCAAACTAAACCAATCATTTTTAAAGTTTAAAACATGTATTAAAATACAGATTTGACTATAATAATCTAACAAGGATGAACTAAATGATACAAACCCATTCCAAAATGTAATATGACTTCAATTAATTTGGTGGAAGATAGAAGATACAGGACAACAAACAGCACTTTCTTGGACATACTTTTTTTTTTAATATAAATTTATTTATTTTAATTGGAGGCATCCATTTATGATAAAAACTTTCCAGAAAGCAGAAATAGAAGGAACATACCTCAACATAATAAAAACTATATATGATAATATCAGACATACTTTAATTTGCACCTAAACTAGATTTCAGAGTAATCCTAGGCTTGCAGAATGGTCTAGGTCCTACACGAATATCTCTATATTGGCTTGTGCACCTACTTCTACTTCAAATACAAGATGATGTAAGATATTATCTGAGACATATGAGAGAGAGAGAATACAAAATCCTTATAAAGATAATTCTAGAAGTCCTGAACTTTTACTCTCCTGAGTATATGTCAGTCATTTCTGAGGGTTGGGAGAGATTAGAGCCGAACATACAAAAGGAGAAATTCAAGACAGTGAACCTGATTTTCCCCATAGTCCAAAGGAAATAAAAAACATGAAACAGATAAACCCTAACAGAATTTCTGCCTGGACACAGCTCATTCCTAAAGATTAAGCCCATTAAGTCTACTTTTTCTAGGAGTGCCTATTTCTTCAAAGTGCCATAGAGCAGATCTCTAACACTCATTATCCAACTGTCTGCCATGCTGGTCAAGCTGTACCATGTGTTTACTCATGTAGACCAAAGCAGAACTGCCTAGGTTTTAACCTGAGATGGATCAGGCAAATTACATATGTGTTTGTGGCTTCAGGAACAGAAAAAGAGAGAAAAAAAAAAAAGAGAGAAAACTTGTATTTATATTTTCAAAGAGAAAAGCATTGAATTGAAAGTCAAAGTGTAGTTGCTCAGTCGTGTCTGACTCTTTGCGAACCCTGTGGACTGTAGCCTACCAGGCTTTTCTGTACAAGGGATTTTCCAGGCAAGAATACTGAAGTGCTTGCCATTGTCTTCTCCAGGGGATCTTCCTGACCCAGGGATTGAACCTGGGTCTCCCACATTGCAGGTAGATGCTTTACCCTCTGAGCCACTAGAGAAGCAACACTGAATTATCATAACACAAAATTCAGAACTTTGTTAGAATTCCTTGCATTAGAAGAAAAATTAGTATTTTTTCTGTTTCTTTTAAGAAAAACTATTATTAAAAAGGAATGTTGGTTCTAAATGGTTTCAGTAATTAGTGACTACTAAGTTTGAATCTAGCACTGATTTTGGCTTGGCACTCTAATTCAGGTGACCACTGATGTTTAGAAATGCATGTGAAGTGAAAAGTACGATTTATTTTTTTCTAGGAAAAAAGTTTTGGTGTATCTTGTCTCTCTCCTTCTCTGTGTTGTATACATTGTATTGATTTCCAAATGTAGCGCAATAATACATCCTTCTCATATGCTCGTTTTCTGTTTCCCATCTTCCCAATATGGTTTCATTTAAAAAACCCCAAATTTACTGTTATTAATATTATGTCTATGTAAACATTTTTCATTCTGAGTCAAGTACTATGACAACATTCCATTACCTTTCTTAGATAAGAGTTTTTACTTTCCCAAAAGTTATTTTTAATTTATTTTATCTGCCTGGTATTCTTCAAACACCTATCATATTTTTTTCTTTCTGGTTTTAATTCATTTCTGTGGCATTCTTCAAATACCTAATTATGTCTTCCAAAACTTGTTACAGTTCTCTAAAATGCTGATCAATCAATGCTTTTCAAATTATTCACAGAGTCAAACACTTTAACTTTATTTTATTTTTCTAAAAATACTTTCCTCACAAAAATCCCACTAATAACTTATATCATATTTTCTGGAGTCTGCTTGGAAATTTCTTGTTATTATATTAAGAATTCCCTTAGTCTCTCTTCTATATTAGATTCTCTCTATTTCAAAGAACTTATTTTCCTCTTTCTAGGTTGGACTCCTCATTTCTATGAAAAAAAGAAAGCATATGGCAATTAGATATTTTTAGATTTTTTTTAATTTTTAAATAATTTTTATTTTTTAGTTTGTTTTGCTTTACAATACTGTATTTGTTTTGCTATACATTGACATGAATCAGCCACGAGTGTACATGAACTCCCAGTCCTGACCCCCACCTCCCCTCTCCCGCCCCACACCATCTCTCTGGATTATCCCCATGCATCAGTCCCAAGCATCCTGCATCCTGCATTGAACCTAGACTGGCGATTCGTTTCACTTATGATATCATACATGTTACACTGCCACTCTCCCAAATCATCCCTCCCTCTCCCTCTCCCACAGAGTCCAAAAGGCTTTTCTATACATCTGTGTCTCTTTTGCTGTCTCGCATACAGGGTTATCATTACCATCTTTCTAAATTCCATATATATGTGTAAGTATACTGTATTGGTGTTTTTCTTTCTGGGTTACTTCACTCTGTATAATCGGCTCCAGCTTCTTAAAATATGATAAAATATCAATGAAAGTGAAAGTGTTAGTCACTCAGTCATGTCAACACTTTGTGACCCATGGACTATAGCCCGCCAGGCTCCTCTGTTCCTGGAATTCTCCAGGCAAGAATACTGAAGTGGGTTGCCATTTCCTTCCTCAGAGGATCTTCTACCCAAGGGTCAAGCCTGTGTGTCCTATATTGCAGGCAGATTCTTTACTGTCTGAGCCATCAGGAAAGCCCAAATATCTATTCTCTCCCACAAAACATAGCTAATGGTATCCTTAGCCACAAAATTCTAAGTTGTAAACCATTTTCCTAAGGATTTTAAAGAGATTTTTCTACTGTGTTCAAGCTTTCAAAGTTATTGTTAATCATTTCGGTTCAATCACTCAGTAGTGTCGACTCTTTGCGACCCCATGAATCACAGCACCCAGGGCCTCCCTGTCCATCACCAACTCCGGGAGTTCACCCAAATCCATGTCCATTGAGTAGGTGATGCCATACAACCATCTCATCCTCTGTCGTCCCCTTCTCCTCCTGCCCTCAATCTTTCCCAGCATCAGAGTCTTTTCAAATGAGTCAGCTCTTTGCATCAGGTGTCCAAAGTATTGGAGTTTCAGCTTCAACATCAGTCCCACCAATGAACGCCCAGGACTGATCTCCTTTAGGATGGATTGGTTGGATTTCCTTGCATTCCAAGGAACTCTTAAGAGTCTTCCTCAACACCACAGTTCAAAAGCATCGATTCTTTGGCACTCAGCTTTCTTGATAGTTCAACTCTCACATCCATACATGACCACCGGAAAAACCATAGCTTGACTAGATGAACCTTTGTTGACAAAGCAATGTCTCTCCTTTTCAATATGCTATCTAGGTTGGTCATAAGTTTCCTTCAAAGAAGTAAGTGTCTTTTAATTTCATGGCTGCAATCACCATCAGCAGTGATTTTGGAGCCCAGAAAAATAAAGTCAGCCACTGTTTCCCCATCTATTTGCCGTGAAGTGATGGGACCAGATGCCATGATCTTCATTTTCTGAATGTTGAACTTTAAGCCAACTTTTTCACTCTCCTTTTTCACTTTCATCAAGAGGCTCTTTAGTTCTTCTTCACTTCTGCCATAAGGGTAGTGTCATCTGCATATCTGAGGTTTTTGATATTTTTCCCAGCAATCTTGATTCCATCATGTGCTTCTTCCCACCCAGTGTTTCTCATGATGTACTCTGCATAAAAGTTAAATAAGCAGGGTGATAATACTCCTTTTCCAATTGGGAACCAGTCTGTTTTTCCATGTCCAGTTCTAACTGTTGCTTCCTGACCTGCATACAGGTTTCTCAAGAGGCAGGGCAGATGGTCTGGTATTCCCATCTCTTTTAGAATTTTCCACAGTTTATTGTGATTCACACAGTCAAAGGCTTTGGCATGTCAATAAAGCAGAAATAGATGTTTTTTCTGGAACTCTCTTGCCTTTTTTGATGATCCATCGGATGTTGGCAATTTGATCTCTGGTTCCTCTATCTTTTCTAAAACCAACTCAAACATCTAAGTTTTCTATATAGCTAATATTGGGCTTCCCTGATAGCTTAGAATGGAAAGAATCTGACTGCAATGCAGGAGACCTGGGTTCAATCACTGGGTTGGGAAGATCCCCTGGAGGGAGGCATGGCAACCCATTCCAGTATTCTTGCCTACAGAATCCCCATGGACAGAGTAAACTGGCAGGCTGCAGTCCATGGGGTCGCAGAGGTGGACATGACTGAGTGACTAAGCACAGCACATAGCTAATATTAATTTATCTCTTCCTGTATACCAACTTCTGTATTAGCCTGTTTATTTCTCAAAGCAAATTTATGGAAAATTATTATTATCCCTAATGACAGATGAGGAAATTGAGGTCTAAAGAAATAAAGAAGACTGTCTCAGGTTACTTAGCAAATAAATTGTTTAGTTAAAATCTGAATCCACACTCTGTTAACTGTCTTGTACTGACCCTTGGGTACTAAACTTATTCTGATCCACCATATGCAAACTAGTCATTCTCTTTCTCTGGAAGTTTTTAGAATCATCCTTTCCCCTTTAATTTTCTGAAATATTACAATATGCATTGCTTCCAACATTTTATTTCTATTCTACATATTCATATCCTTGAGCTCATAATTGCCTCCTTCCTGCTTACTGTGTAGTCTCTTAAAAAAATCTTTATTATAATTAGAGGTTGAAATTCCTAGTATTCCAACATCATCCATTTATAATAATTTCAAAGGTACAGTCACTCAAGATGTTCAGACAAAACAGAGAAAGGCCTGAGATACTAACAGTAGCTCTTTAGTCTCCATATTTCTATACTGGGAATTAGTATCTAGCTGAGAACAGTA
Source organism: Aepyceros melampus (assembly GCA_006408695.1). Taxonomy (NCBI): domain Eukaryota; kingdom Metazoa; phylum Chordata; class Mammalia; order Artiodactyla; family Bovidae; genus Aepyceros; species Aepyceros melampus. The sequence continues at coordinate 132,369 of SJXQ01005168.1, read as the reverse complement.
GATCAGATTTTGTAATTAAGTTTCATGGGGTTTACCTCAGACAATAGGAGCACTTAAGGTATAAAAAATTTCATTTATATCTCAGAGATCTGTATAACTTACAAGATATACACCATACCTTATAGATTCTAGGTTCTATTTATTATAACCATTAGCCAAGAGCTCGCTCGCTCTCTCTCGCTCTCTCTCTCTCTCCATATATATATATATAAAGGGCATTTCAGAGATAAATGTTCTTCCCCCAGCCAATACCAATAGTACCTTTTCCCAGAAGTACACATGTCAGTGAGAGTAGATCAGGTCACTTGTCTTCTATTCTTTCTCCCAGGGCATCTGACAGTAAAGAGAATGAATAGACTGCAGTTTAACAGCTTTAGTTACTTCTTTATACTCCTGATAGGATTTTAAACAACTATCAAGCGGATCATCAAATATGTTACTCGCTAATACTTACAGCTGTTACTAACTTCTTCTGGAAAATACAGGTTTTCTTTGTGGCTTTTCTGCTCTCACAGTATAGGATAGGGTGTTTGTATAGTTTCAAGGCTCACCATATCATGATATCTCACTGTTCAAATAAAGGAGTATTTGATTAGAACTTTAAGGTCAGAGACTTCCATATTTCTAAGCAGTTTGGCCATGCACAAATTCTGTTGGTACTATTTCCTCTATAGATGAGTCCAAATTCCACTCTACTGAATTTTTTATGCTAGACATTATAATTTATTATTTGGGCTGGAAATCTCAGTTTTATTAGAGATGAAGGGGATTATTCCCTATAACTTTTGCTCATATTACTTTCTCATTTCATTAAGGAGGGGCTTGGAGTAGAAATAACTTTACTCTGTGATCTTCAAATGTAAGAAAATGAAACATTTTAAAAGAACTTATACTGCTATAACTAAAACTTCTATGATTTGAAGAAGTTTTTTAAAACAAATTTTGCTTCAACTCATGGTTTTCATGTTCTTTGAAAGTATACATTTTAAAAATTTTAGAATTAACAAAGACCCTATATAAACTTAGAAAATATACAAAAAGTTTTTGAAAACCAAGTTGTTAAATTTTGTGATAATTGTTTTGGATTCTGAAATATATAATTGATACTGGTAAACATAACACTTAATAAAGGAAAAACAAAACTAAGATTTATTTTCAGCTATTTTAAATCAGTAGCTACAATTTTAAATTATATGTGTAGCAATAAGGAACTTAATTAATTTCAAGGAAACACTGAAAATATTGTATTCTACTATATGGTTCTTCTTTTTTCCATATTTTAGATTAGCCTTTTATACTTTGAATTACCAAGAGAATCAACCGCAAAACTTTCTGAGGGTATAGAGAATTAACAGTTATACTAAATGATAGGTCTTCCAGAGCAAAAGCCATACCTTATCTCTTTACCCCTCATAATTATCATCCTACCTTGCTGGTGGTAGTTAAGTCTTCAAGTGGGTGTGTACTGTACTTATGTCAGTAATGTGATGAAAATATTTAAACAATGTATTTTATTGACACATTTTCCAATTAATTAGTATATGTCAATTAAAATATTGGCACTTTCTTCATAAGCAGCATCTCATTTATTTCTAAGAAATCTAAAGATTCTTTTAAATGAATTAAAAGACAACAAGTTATTTTCTATTAAAAGAGAAATAGCAAATCTTCAGCAAAATAACAATTGGCAATAAAAAGATATATCTCAGTCAAATTAAATTATAGAGAGTATTAACATTGATAGAATATAAGTTCCTAAGATAAATGGTGCAGAATTCCTGGTTCTTATAAAATGTACTATCAGGAAACAGTGGTTCCATTTTACATTTCATTGTATCTTCACCAAGCAATTACCTTTAACAAAGTCCCAACATCCCTCTTCAATTTCAATATGACATTTTATTCTCAGGTTAATACATATTAATAATATGTACAATCATAGAATATCAACTATATCAAGACACTAAATATATAGAGGTAATTCTTTGGCTTCTATTCCATTAGGACACCATCCCAGGCCCCAAATCTGACCAGATATAAGATCTTTAGAGTCATTCAGTCTCCTACTACACCGCAGATTATCCAAGCAAGCCTCTCAGTGACAGTGTTGTACCCAATATTCTTTCAGACTTATTTCCTCTTTCACAGGATTTCACAGCAATAAAACGTTGGAAACTAATAGGTTCTATCATACAAAGCAGTGTCACTGTGAAAGACTTTGGGTTCAGATAAGAACAGTTACTAAATGCTAATAATAGTCATAGTACTGAAGTAAGCATATTTCAAAATAGAAGCATTGATGCATCTAAATTGTACTGCTAACCTTGTAAATACATGAGTAACTAAGTGAAGGAAGAAGTCAATTCTCAGTAGAATTATTCATATGTAGGCAGGGTAGGGGGTTTGGAGCAGTGTTAGGTGCCAGAGTAAGTCCAAAGTGACAATTCCAGACAACATAATAAGGAGACAAAGAATAGATGGGATGATTGAAATAATTCTGCTGCTGCTGTTGCTGCTGCTGCTGCTGCTAAGTTGCTTCAGTTGTGTCTTACTTTGTTCGACCCAGACAGCAGCCTACCAGGCTCCTCCGTCCCTGGGATTCTTCAAGCAAGAACACTGGAGTGGCTTGCCATTTCCTTCTCCAATGCATGAAGGTGAAAAGTGAAAGTGAAGTCGCTCAGTCGTGTCCAACTCCTAGCGACCCCATGGACTGCAGCCTACCAGGCTCCTCTGTCCATGGGATTTTCCAGGCAAGAGTACTGGAGTGGGTTGCCATTGCCTTCTCTTATATAATTTCTAACACTGAATAATGGAACCATTGAGAATACGAAAGTGTTTCTGCTTGGCTACAGGGTATGTTCCATTCTATTTTGCTATTAAGTTTATATGATCTGAATCTGTAGTATATATTCATTGTTCTAAGAATAAAAGAAGATTATGGAATTGTATCTTGGAATTCAGCCTATAAATTTAATGTCCATAAAAATCCATGAGTCCAGTATGCCCAATCAGAAATGTCTTGTGGTAGGATATCCAACATTATCAGAAGCTGTAATACAGATAAAAGTCAACCATAAAAAGAAATGAGAGAGATAAGACCTCTCTCTTTCCCCCCAAATTTGGAAATATTGAAAAAAAACTCATAAGGAGATAAAGGCAAAACTTGATCAAACAGTTAAAGGAAAGGAATGAGTCTGAGTACTATAATGCTTCTGTCTCTCAGTTTTTGGTCAAGTTCCCACAGTTTGATTGCTAAAGCCTGGGTAGGAAAAATATGCATATAAGCTGAAATTTTTTGAGATATATTTGAATTTAGAGGCAACACTGATTTGAGACTTAAGACAACATAGTGTTGCAGGAAAGAGATTCTTCCCAAATAAAACAAGACTTTGGCACATCAAGAACTCTATTAATGGCTTTGACCTGGAAGTGTAGCTTTAACAACATGATCTTTTCACAAGGAGGATTACTAGCAGCAGAGAAAGGACTGGTGGTCTATATTAGTCAGAAGGTAATTTCACATGGTAGCTTAAAAGGCCTCTAGGAAGCCATAATATAAGGAGGAAAGTGGCAAGTTCCCACACAGTTCAGAAGAATATAATCATGTTTGAGATATGGCATCACAGCTTCCAGCTACAGAATCTATAAGAATTTGATGGCAAGCTGTCAGTGTCACAGTAAATAAGTGTGGTCAGAGTTTCAGACATACCATGAAACACACGAGTCTTGGGACACATTTCCACTGAGCTTGGGGAGTTAACTGAGGAAACAAAGATACAGGTTAAAGAACCCATTATATTCACCAAATCTGCACTTTCAGGAAAAATAACAAATGAGTTGATTATGAGTTCATGATATGGTGATATATTAAAATATCATGGAAGTTGATGACCCTTGAAATGAGGGGTCATGTGTGTGCCAGCAAAGTGATATGGCGAGTCCAGAAAAGAGAATTTTGGAGACTGCAAGAGCAAAAAGAAACATAGGTATTAGTATGAATGCTTGGATTTTGAGTGACAAAAACGATCAAGAAAAATTTGTTACCTTGATGACTGGGAAGTAAGGGATACAGATAGCTTTGGACTGTAAATAAAAGCTCAAAAAACTTCAAGATGTTTCCTGTCTCTGTCTCTTGGCTCTGCATTCCAATGTCTTGGCTAATTCTCAGACAGGTTTACCCCACCCAGTGGCAAAGTTTTTGAACGCAGTGTGTTCAAAACTTACTTTCCACCCGACTGGCAAACTCAGAGAAAAAAGTAAGCATCTCTTTCCCAACAGGTTAAGCCAAAGACTCAAGACTGAACCCTTGATTGGTCTGATTTGGTTATAAACCCAGCCCTGAACCAAATATTACGACAAGGGAATGGAAAGCCCTGATTGTTTCAGCACAGATCACATGCTATCCCTGCAGGTGAGAAATAAGGCTAATTGTGCCTTACAGGATAGATGAAACATGATTTCTCTGTGGTTCATTAACAGGAAAGCTATGTACTGTTATCAATAAAGGAGGAGATGCTTTACAGGGATAAACAATAGATATTCATCACATGTACATGTTGAAATCTCCTAATTCATGTGGATAATATCTTAGAAGATATTTTCACTAAAAGTTATTGCTCAGTTCAGTTCAGTCACGCAGTCGTGTCCGACTCTTTGCGACCCCATGAATCACAGCACGCCAGGCCTCCCTGTCCATCACCAACTCCCGGAGTTCACTCAGACTCACGTCCATTGAATCCATGATGCCATCCAGCCATCTCATCCTCGGTCGTCCCCTTCTCCTCCCGCCCCCAATCCCTCCCAGCATCAGGGTCTTTTCCAATGAGTCAACTCTTCGCATAAGGTGGCCAAAGTACTGGAGCTTCAGTTTTAGCATCATTCCTTCCAAAGAAATCCCAGGGTGGATCTCCCTCAGAATGGACTGGTTGGATCTCCTTGCAGTCCAAGGGACTCTCAAGAGTCTTCTCCAACACCACAGTTCAAAAGCATCAATTCTTCTGCGTTCAGCCTTCTTCACAGTCCAACTCTCACATTCATACATGACCACAGGAAAAACCTTAGCCTTGACTAGACGGACCTTAGTTGGCAAAGTAATGTCTCTTCTTTTGAATATACTATCTAGGTTGGTCATAACCTTTCTTCCAAGGAGTAAGCGCCTTTTAATTTCATGGCTGCAGTCACATCTGCAGTGATTTTGGAGCCCAAAAAAACAAAGTCTGACACTGTTTCTACTGTTTCCCCATCTATTTCCCATGAAGTGATGGGGCCAGATGCCATGATCTTCGTTTTCTGAATGTTGAGCTTTAAGCCAACTTTTTCACTCTCCTCTCTCACTTTCAACAAGAGGCTTTTTAGCTCCTCTTCACTTTCTGCCATAAGGGTGGTGTCATCTGCATATCTGAGGTTATTGATATTTCTCCCAGCAATCTTGATTCCAGCTTGTGTTTCTTCCAGTCCAGCATTTCTTATGATGTACTCTGCATATAAGTTAAATAAGCAGGGTGACAGTATACAGCCTTGATGTACTCCTTTTCCTATTTGGAACCAGTCTGTTGTTCCATGTCCAGTTCTAACTGTTGCTTCCTGACCTGCATACAGTTATTGCTATTTGTAATAGTTATTGCTATTGTAATAATTAATTACAAAGGAAGCTATATAATCTGAGAATTATGGTAGTAGAAAATGTTCATGTACATGTATGTTGTCCTATATGTTGCTAATTTAGTATACCATATTTGTCCTGAAATATCCAGAATAAAATCTGAGTTTGGTTTTTGCTTGTACTTGCCTTTAATATTTTTATTTGGGTTAATATTTTAAATTCTATAGTTTTTCAATGTTTAGAAATATACACCCATATCTTTTGTCATATGACTTTGTGATGCCTCCTAATAAAATACACAGAGTATAGTTTCTCACTCAGTTGGTAATACTTCTTACTCAAAGCCACTAACAGAACTCTTGGGCTTATACATACATTTTCTTTTAATCAATGGAATAGTTTCAGAATGAAGCAAGCAAAGGCTTTACATGTTCTTTCATGATTAGACTTGGTCCCTGTATTTCTGCCTTGCACCATGAAAATAACATACCTTGAGTAACCACTGGTTAAAGAAAATGGATCAGACATCACTTCAACTCACAGCCTGAAGTCAAGCCCAGGTAAATTGTAGCATAAATCAGAGCTATCAAGTAACCTGCAAAAAAATAAGCATTTGTTGTTCTAAATTCCTGAGATTTTGAGGTCCATGATTATGCAGCATTTTTGCAGCTAAAAAGAATAAATATGCAATGTTTATACTACTTGTGAGTTACATTTCACTAATTTTCAGCATAATATATCATAAAATCATGCTGTTAAAACTAGTAAGAAATTTTGACCTATTACAGATAATTTCATAATATTCTTTAAAGCAATTTAATTTTTATTAAACATCTCAAAAACATTTCTCAAATAAGGCATTGAAATTAAACATAAAAATATAGCATTTAAAATTTTTTTTTCCTGTACTTGTTTAAAAGCAACATATCATGCCCCTATGGATCTTTTCAAGATATGCTGGCCAAGGAGGGAGAATGTGAGGACAGGCAATCCAGCCCCCCAAAATCCCACTGTAACTCCAAGAGAGAAGCCTCATTAAGATATTTTTACACATTGATATTCCACATAAGACTGCAATTTTAAGAGTGGCAGGGAAAGGAGATTCTTCTGATAAGTTAAAAAAAACAAATTTATAACTTTTGACCACATAGTCATCTTCCCAAGAAAATTACAAATTTCCTCTTTGCTCCTAAGAGTAATTTCATTATGCTAAATTATACATTATAAAGGAAATATCCTTTTTCTCTTCAGCCCAAGTAATCACATTATAAAGAGTGTCTTTCCTATCACCCTTTAACCATGCCATTACCAGAATATGTTCCATGTTAGATAGATAGATAAAAGTCGCTCAGTTGTGTCTATCTCTTTGCAACCCCATGGACTATACAGTCCATGGAATTCTCTAGGCCAGAATACTGGAGTGCGTAGCCTTTCTCTTCTCCAGGGGATCTTCCCAACCCAGGGATTAAACACAGGTCTCCCACATTGCAGGCAGATTCTTTACCATCTGGGCCACAACGGAAGCCCATTACGAGAATATGTCCCACGTTAGATAGATAGATAGAATATGTCCCGTGTTAAATGTTGTCATCTTAAAAGATCCAAGCTTCATGTAAAGGATACCTTGAAAGAGGAAATCAGATATTCTATAATTTTGCACTTATAAGAGTTTACACCTGTGGAATATTACTGCTAAATAGAAAATAAACATACTCCCATGCAACTTTTCAGCAGATGTATAAGTAGAAATTATTAGTACAGATTTTGTTACTCAGAGAATTCTTTAGTCTTAAGTGGAAAACCGTAGAACAGGCAGTGACTGATATTCAGTGATTGGAAGACTGCTCAGAATCTATTTACGTGTCTTCCCCAATATGATATTACTACCAGTACAGTCATACCTCTGAGTTAACACATTATTTCCAGGAAATTTTAAAATAACTATTAAAATAATTCAGTTAATATAAATGATAGTAAGCCATTAACATCTATAAGATTTTTGAGGCAATAAAAGGGATAAATTTGATCCTCTTTAAAGTCTCATTTCATCTTGTCTTTTGGTAAGTCACTAAGATTGACTCCACAGGTCTGAGTGAGCTCAGTGGAAGAACAGGTAATACCAGAGGCTGAATTCATAAGCCATCTTTTCTAAGAAAGCCACTTATTTGTTGTTCCCCCCCTCATATTTGTGTCATTTGTGGGAATGGCAGTCTCTCTCTACTGAAGCACTGTCAGTGGGCACTCAGTCCACATGTGCTAGCTAAAGCACCACTCTCTGTGGAATAATGAAAGCTCTGAGGCATTATATCTGTTTGTAACATTTCCCAGTAAACCCGCTTTTACATTTACTATAATGAAGTTGTGGGTTTCCCAGGTGGCACTAGTAATAAAGAATGGAAATGGGAAGTCGCTCAGTTGTGTCCGACTCTTTGCGACCCCATGGACTGTAACCTACTAGGCTTCTCTGTCCATGGGATTCTCCAGGCAAGAATACTGGAGTGGATTGCCATTTCCTTCTCCAGGGGGTCTTCCCAACCCAGGGATCAAACCCGGGTCTCCCGCATTCGAGGCAGACGCTTTAACCTCTGAGCCACCAGGGAAGCCCTAGTAATAAAGAAACTGCCTGCCAATGCAGGAGACATGAGCATGGGTTCGATTCCTGGGTTGGGAGGTCCTCTGGAGGAGGGCACAGCAACCCACTTCAGTATTCTTGCCTAGAGAATCCCATGGACAGAGGAGCCTGGTAGACTACAGTCCACAGGGTTGTAAAGAGTCGGACATGACTGAAATGTCTTAGCACACACAAAGGGAAAATGAAATTGTATCTCCTTTGAATGACAGATATGTTACTTTTTGAGATCAGTTAACAGAAAGGAAAAAAAAAAAAAAGAATTAATGGAAGAACTTGGGAGAGTAAAATTATAAAATCATAGGATGCTATTCTTGTGAGATCTCCCTGACCAAATATTGCATATGGGTGGGAAGGTTCCGACGGAGGAGGAAATGGCACCCCACTCCCATACTCTTGCCAGGAAAATCCCATGGATGGAGGAGCCTGGTAGGCTGCAGTCCATGAGATCGCTGAGAGTCAGACACAACTGAGCGACTTCACTTTGACTTTTCACTTTCATGCATTGGAGAAGGAAATGGCAACCCACTCCAGTGTTCTTGCCTGGAGAATCCCAGGGACAGGGGAGCCTGATGGGCTGCCGTCTATGGGGTCGCACAGAGTCGGACACTACTGAAGTGGCTTAGCAGCAGCAGTAGCAACAGGAAGGTTCCGAAAAGGAGAGAAAAGCAAAGACATGGGCCATGGGCCATGGATAGGAATTTTAGGGGTTCCAAAGCAAATGAACTATTAGAGAGAGCTCTGAATATTTATTAAAATATCACTAGCAAAGAATAGTCAATATATATAGAAAGAAACTGTAATTGAGGGTTTTATTTTTTCATATTCTTTTTCTTCTTTAAAATTATTGATTTTAACACAAAATATTTATTACCCTCCTAAAACACCAAGGACCACAAAAGAGATATTTTTCCTTACTCATTTTTTTTTTCTTTTTTTAAGGAATAACTACATTTACAGAATGCTTTGACTTCTCTGCCACTTCACTCACTAAAGGAGTGGATAGTGTTTTTGATTAATTTGGAAGGAAATATTGGAACATGTAGGCTAGCTCCTTGTCTTTCTCTTGGCAGTGATTTATATGTTGATAAAGATACTCTATTTTTCTTCTGGAGAAGCTCTGCCTGCTCCAGTTCAGGCTGTTGAGTATAATGTCTATCTAATTCTTCGGTTCACTGTTAAGACTGCCAATTGCCCTCTCATAAAAACTATGTGAGGTCCAGGGAACTCTTCAGGCAAGAATACTGGAGTGGGTACAGCCACCATCTCCTTCTCCAGGGGATCTTCCCGACCCCAGTATCACACCCCAGTCTCATGCACTGCAGGTAGATTCTTTACTGCCTAGTCATCAGGGAAGCCCTCTCTTACATTACTAGCTTTTAAATAAAATAATATTTTGATTTCTATCTTCCTTACATTTCTGTTTGTTTTTTTCAGTAAATTTCACCCTAGGACCTGAGAAAGTGTACTATTTATTGGACACCTTTAAGCCTGAACACTATAAATGTTCTGATATAGTAACTCTAAAGTTAAACCTCTATAAAATAAAACTATATTTTACAGAAAATAGTTTCTATATCAGAAAAAAAATCTAGTTATATATTAGTCCTTTTTATTTTTCTTCTACCTTTTGGCTATTTTTTTGACCAAAAAAAAAAAAAAAGATACAAATTTTTTCATTGATTTGGTAATTTTAGAATAAAAGCAGAAAATACTTTATACCAAATAAGACTCTTTCTCCTCAAATGAAAAATTTTAAATTTATTCTCATTTAAGCAGAATTTTGCTGGATGTAAGTCTTTATTTTAATTTTTTAATGTGTTCATGCTCATTATGATATAGGAAAACATTTTATAGCTGAAGTTTCTTCTACAAAGCCAGCAATATTATTATAATCATTAACTTCTGGGAGATTGAGGGTTAGGGTTTAAAATGTTTAAAAATTTATAGTATGCTTGAGGCATTATTTGAATGACAGTTATCAAGGGATAGTTCTATTATTTCCATCCCCACTGATATAAAAATAGTAAGCAGGATGTTGGCTGTCATTTAGAATCAGTATTTTAACATGTGACAATAGAAGCCTGGAATGAGGACTGATAAATATGTGTTTATGCAAATCTGAAATGATTCACAGATTTGTAGACTTATGTGCTATTGAACTACAGTAGAATTCAATTTATTTAAGTTACACAGATGGGGTCAGGTAGGAGGAGAGAAGTAAACCATAAATATAACGCAAACTAAAACTAAATGAATGAATTCTGTATTACCATCAGTATAAGAAATGATAGTTTCTAGAATTTCCCTTATGGTAACATATAATTTTTTTCATAGTGATAGACTATATCATTAGCAATGCCATTGCTGGTATCAATATATCAAATCTAATAGGGAAGCTTTGACAGGAAATGTATTTGTATGTAGTTAGTCTCTTTCTACCCATTCAAACTATCTCCTACTAGTATCCCATGGATCTCTCTCTCTTTAGCTTCACTATTTTGAAGACAAAAATTAATAGATGATGCTAAGTTTTATGTGAGGAGATAGGGCAAGTAGTTAAGAGAAAGGGTGGGGGGAAATCAAAGAAATACTTCAGCTTTCTAAGTGAGTGGTGAAACACAGCAGTACCAAAAACCTTGCTGAAGACAAAAATTGAAGGTCACATTTTGGATATGTCAGGTATGAGATGTCTGTGAAATACTGAAGTAGAGATGTGAAGCATCTGTTGTAACATGAAGTTGAGCCCCAAGAAAAGATCTGGTTTGCAGATATAGGCCTCCATGCTAAAGTATGTGTTTTAAACCCATGGAAACAATTGCAGTCACTTAGAGAGAGGATACAGAAAGAAGAAAATTCAATCCAAATGAGATTTTAGGTGAAACAGAAGTCAAGTCAATAAAACAAAATCTGAAAAAGAGTAATTAGTGAGAGAAGGAAACGAAAGAATAGAATCACAGAGACCAAAGGAAGAGAGGATGTGAGATTGTCTCTCCATATTGAGTAGTGTTGTGAAATAGAAAAAGAGGAGGACAGTGAAGTATGTTGTATGAGTAACATAAACATTTTTTATTATGGTGATAGCAGATTAAATGAAGTGACGATGGAAACTGAAGAGTAAGGAGATGAAAAATGACTAGTGTTGAGGATATTGAGACTGTGTGATGAAAATTCCAAAGTTTGACTAGAAAGAGAAAAATTAAGGTTATGAACTTTTTTTAGTTGAAAGATTCTAATATGATATATGTAATTTGAGGGGACTATTATGTCAATAAAAGAAAGACTATTAAATCAGAAGAGAAAGATAATCTAAGCAGTAAAGTCCTCAAAAAGGTAAAAATGGAGGGAGCAGACTTTGGTAAAATGCACTTTGTTCATTTTGACAGGAGGAAAGAAGAGAAAGATAGGGCCAAGTATAGGTAGATTTGTGAGTAAAAAGAGGAGAATTTCCAAGTTATGGCTTCTATTTTCTTATCCAACTATGAAAATAAAACACCTGAGAGTAATAAGATGACCTAGCCGAGAGCTTTAATAAATCCCACATTGAGAGTCAAGGTGAAGGAGAATAAACAGCTAAAGGATTAGAAAAAAAAAAAACAAACTGAATATAGGGAGTCATGAGAGCCCTATGAAAACATACATCCATATTAAGGATTAAGAGATGGAACAAAAGTCATACAACATCATCATGTAAAGCTATTGGAAAGAGAAAGAAAGAAATGAATACAGAGAAAGTAGGAGAAGATTCCTGTGAGCTCAAGATAATTAAGAATTATATACTACATAATTTAATTTTCTTTTATTTTTTAACTTATTAACTATGAAAGGGCCTTTTAGATTGTAAAAAATATATACATATGTTATGACTTTGTATACAAAATATCATTAAATTAGCTACCCTTAACTAATTGTTAGAAATACCTTATGTAAGAAATATAAACCTGGATTAGAGATATGTAGCTGGGCAAGTGGTATTAACGGTAACAAACAAATTTTTCATCATGCTTTTCTGAATTCTTAGAAATTCCTTTTACAAACAGCTTAAAGAGAATCTTCTAAAATGTAACAAAATGTTGGTTGCAGTTATAGTTATTAACTATATGTTTTTTATGCTTTTTTGAGTTTTACAGTTTGAATACTTTTTATAGCTTTTACCAAAAATTAATGAATTATGAGAAGTTATTACATACATAGAAGAAACAAAACACATTTTATTTCTCTGGGTGTATGTATTTAATTCAGTTCAAATTTTATAATTTAGCATCAGCATGAATTGCAATAAATGGATCTTCAGCAGAGTTACTAATAGAAAAATGAGCTTTGCCATCACTGGAAACACTGATTTGAATTCCTGTACAACTGTTGCCACTTTTATCTCCAGAAATAACATCACAATATGTACCAGCAGGAAGACCAGTTTGCAAAGTTGCAGATAGTGTACTGTAAAAATAAAATTTAAGATTTAATATGAATTCAACACAATTAAAAGCAAGAATACAGACTCTCTAAAATAGTTTGCTGCTGCTGCTGCTAAGTCACTTCAGTCGTGTCCAACTCTGTGCGACGCCGTAGACAGAAGCCCACTAGGCTCCTCTGTTTCTGGGATTCTCCAGGAAAGAATACTGGAGTGGGGTGCCGTTTAACTGTATGCTACAGAACTTGAAGTAGTCAAGGTCTCAATTAAAATAAAGTTCAAACATAAAGATTTCTCCAGTGGTTGGTTTTCTCAGGGTCAACAAAATTCTTATAGAAGATATAGAAATTTCCTAGTCAATAGTAAATATTATACAAAAAATAAAGTTGAAGAGTATCAGTGAAGATTTGAATGACCTGCTTCACTTAGAGAAAATAATTTTAAATTACTTTAAATGTATCCTCATCTGAACTTAAGAAAATATTGATTATTTTCAAAAACTTAAATTTTGTTATTTCCTCAAAAATCTCCTTTTTTCAAGAGGTTAAAATAAATTTGGGCTGGAGATAAAAATAATCTTGCATTTCTATAAAGAATATAATTTTTAAATATACTGCTGTCTCATAAATATGTTTCTTCCCTCTCCCTGATAGCTCAATTGATAAAGAATCTGCCCACAATGCAGAAGATGTGAGAGACACAGTTTTGATGCTGGGTCAGGAAGATTGCCTGGACAAGAAAATGGCAATCCACTCTGGTATTCTTGCCTGTAAAATCTCATGGACAGAGAAGCTTAGCATGCTACCATCCATAGGGTCGCAGAGTCAGACAGGACCTAGCACGCATACACATATGACAAAAGACAGGGAAAAAAAGGACTAGTAATGGATTCTTGGGGAAGATAAGTGTATACTTTATTTATTTATTATTATTATTATTTGTCAGTAAAATATCATTTGGGCAAAGAATGAGCTAAACATGGGTGGAATCTAGTTTGGATTAAAACATTATAAGTGCTTGCAAAGATGCCTTCTGAGCTATAATTGCATATGTGAGGGAAATAGTATAATGCAGGCAGAGAGTATACATTTCATAAATGAAAAGCCAATAATGAGATGTCTCAGAACTAAAAGTATTAAGTTTCCTGAGGTAAATCAATGACCATAATATACATATTCATTATAAATATATGTATGCTTTAAAAAGTATTATTTGTCACAGAGAGATGGGAATGTGAAAAACAAGACTAAAAAACTACGTACTAAAGTAGTTGAAAAAAGAGAGAAAACAAGACATTTCAGATCTGAGGCAGTGTTTTTCCATTACTGATTTTAAAAGTTTTATGACATTCTTCTATGGATTTCATGACCTTTTATATTAATGACTTTGTATATTTGGGGGGCTTCTCTGGTGGCTCAGAAAGTAAAGAATCTGCCTGTAGTGCAGGGACCTGGGTCCAACCCCTCGGTCAGGAAGATCTCTTAGAGGAGGAAAGGACTACCCACTCCAGTATTCCTGCCTGGAGAATTAAATGGACAGAGGAGCCTGGTGGGCTCCAGTCCATAGGGTTGCAAAGAGTTGGACATGACTGAGTGACTAATGTGTATATTTTATGTGAGGTGTATATGTAAGAAGTACACATGTATCACATCTGCCCATGATGTGAAGAGTGCACAAAAAATGCCATTATAAACAGAGGAGAAAAAAAAAATCAGTCATCATCATTTTTCTGCTACCCTTTTCTGATTGTTATGTTTTCTTAATCTGCCATCTAAAGAATTTTTCAGCTGTGAAAAAAGTAAATGAGCAGGAAAAGAATAAACCAAGAACATATTAGCATAAAATATTATTTCTAATTGATCTACTTACCTGTCATCATTGTTAAAGACAATGAATCCTTTGTTTCCTCTTCCAAAAGCTACTTGGTTGCTGCCATTATCCCACCAGTTTGTAAAAGGTTGACCATCAACTACATTACGGAACATAACCATGTTCCTAAAAACAAAAGAGCAGTGAAACCCTGATGATACTTCAACAATTTAAAACAAAACAATGGACTTCCTTGGTGGCTCAGCAGTGGAGTATCTGCCTACCAAAGCAGGAAAAACGGGTCTGATCCCTGATCCAGGAAGATCCCACATGCCACAGAGCAACTAAGCCCATGTGCCACAACTGTTGGGCCTGTGCTCTAGACCTTGGGAACTGCAGCTACTGAGCCTGCAAATATCCTAAAGCCCATGCTCCACACCAAGAGAAGCCACCTCAGTGAGAAACTCCCACACCACAACAAAGAGTAGCCCCGCTCACTACAAGGAGAGAAAAGCCTGCATAGCAACAAAGACCCAGCTCAGTCAAAAACCAATAAATAAATAAAGGTATTTTAAAAATGCTAAGAAAGTTTCTTATTAGGGAATGTGTCCAAATAAGTATTCCTACCTTATTTGACGCCATCGATGTTCACAGACCCAGTCATTGCCACAAGTAGTATCTGGATTAATAGTAACTTCTTTAATTACTCCATTATTATTTGGTGGCCCAATCCAATCATTAACATCCTCAATTAGTAATAATAATCAATTTTAAAAACTCACATTTTTAACATTACATGTGCCCTTATTTAGAACATCAAACCCAATCTGTCCTATTTGTGTTTTTGTAGTGGCTTCACTTAGAATTCAACTTTTTCAGGATTTTTACTAAGTATATCTTATCCCTAACTTCTCATTCCCTAGTGCCATATTTCAAACAAAAGTATGTTTTTTTAGTCTCTCATTTTTTTCCAAGGAATTGTAATGACTTCTTAACATCACTAAAAGCAGTGTGATGTTATTGAAAAGGCAAGAACTTTAATGTTAGAAAATGCAGAACTAAAAGATAGGTTCCATTATTACTAGTTCAAAGACTTAGTTAATATACATAACTTCTATGCCTCACTTTCCTCTTCTGTAAAATGATGATATTATTAGTTACTATAAAAATTAAATAAGGTATGTAAAAATCTTTATACATGATAATTGCTAGTAAATAACTGTTTCTTTCAACTTTTTTCAATAACAGTTCTAATCAAAATATCAAAATACTCTTTACTAAATTGACCAAATTTTATTACTGTGCTTTTCTAATTGGTACTTTCAGGGTAATCATAGGAAAAAAATAGATTATGTCTAGGAAGGTTATCAATATCTATCTTAAATCATATGGTATGATAAATGATGGACAAGCTAAGAGTTGTTAGCATACAGAAGTCATGGAGAAGACTTTATGAGAAAGGGGAAATGAACATATGCCATGACTCCTGCCATCAGAAATAAGACTAATTAGTGGAAATTATAAGAAATTGATTCAATATAAAGGGAAATACCCTAAATATTTAGGATATCTAAGGCTATCTAAGAATAGAATGAGTTGTTATACAAAGTAGTAGTGGACTTCTCAATTTGTAAAGAGCCAATTATCCAAATCTATGCCCCAACCAGTAATGCTGAAGAAGCTGAAGTTGAACGGTTTTATGAAGACCTAATAATATCTGTTGAAAATGTTCCCTGTTTGAAGATTAAAAACTTCTCCACTCTGAAGGTAGATTTTTTTTTATTTCCTGGCCTTGGAAGACAGAGGAAAACTACCACTGTGTCATGAATATCATCCATAGTTTTTTACCTGCTACTTAGATTCTTAAATATAGTCTGCATTAGCACCTCTGAGATTCACTGGGTATTACATCATTATTAGACCATCTCTTCCAACGTCTTCCCTCCTGTTCTGAGATTTCCAAGGAATCTCCTAGGGAAGAGAATGTTACCAGGTGTTTCTCCAGCATGAATTCTGCCCACCAACACCTGCCCCTCCTCCACACACGAAGTTTTATAGCATAAGCTTCTGTGCATTCTTAGTTTGAACACATACTTGAAATACTAGAGAGAAAAAAAAATACCATTGTGAAAATCATAATCTAATTCCATTCTACTCATTTTACAGATAAGAAAACTGAAGCCCAGAAGGCACACTATTGGTTGCTAGTGGCCCTGGAAACAATCATTTTGTAACAGGAACCTTTGAGCATTGAGTAGGTATCTTCTCCCTTCAGACCAGAATCCTTCCACTAAAGCTAACCATCTTGTGTATGGTGGTGGGGCTATTCACTAAATGCTGAAGTGACTGGAATCTCAGGCATTACCATTATGTAGATTGGGGAAAAAAGGGAATGAAAGAGACAATATACCCCAGTGTTCATCAGAGCACTGTTTGTAATAGCCAGGACATGGAAGCAACCTAGATATCCATCAGCAGATGAATGGATAAGAAAGCTCTGGTACATATACACAATGGAGTATTACTCAGCCATTAAAAAGAATACATTTGAATCAGTTCTAATGAGGTGGATGAAACTGGAGCCGATTATACAGAGTGAAGTAAGCCAGGAAGAAAAACACCAATACAGTATACTAACACATATATATGGAATTTAGAAAGATGGTAATGATAACCCTGTATGCAAGACAGCAAAAGAGACACAGATGTATAGAACAGACTTTTGGACTCTGTGGGAGAGGGAGAGGGTGGGATGATTTGGGAGAATGGCATTGAAACAAGTATAATATCAGAAACGAATCGCCAGTCCAGGTTTGATGCATGATACTGGATGCTTGGGGCTGGTGCAATGGGATGACCCAGAGGGATGGTACGGGGAGGGAGGAGGGTGGGGGGTTCAGGATGGGGAACATGTGTATACCTGTGGCGGATTCATGTTGATGTATGGCAAAACCAATACAATATTGTAAAGTAATTAACCTCCAATTAAAATAAATAAATTTATATTAAAAAAAGGGGAATGAAATGTTTGTTAAAGTGACCTTAAGTATTTTATTTTGCATTTGAATCAACTGAAATTCTCCTGAAGGTAATTTCAGTACCTCTCAGGGGCTACAATCCTCATACATATTTCTGTTTATTTCATGCAATACTTTCTATTTCTCAGAGCCTCCTCAAAAACGAAACAAAAAATCTGTCCTTTAGGAGATTTTCATTATATTCTTTACTCCATCAGTTTCATCTTCACCTCAGGTTATGAACAGTTTTCCTACTCAAAGTGAAAACTTGACATTAGTACGTGGGTTCGTAATGTGGACCAGGGGTGAGGGATGAGAGTTTTGTCTGGGAGGCTTGTTGAGGGATTCCCCAATGACAGGCAGATGTTTCAACTCCTGATATTGCTTCCATCTTTCCTTTTGCTCCCCACTCTAGATGCAATGCCAATCTGTGTAACTGGTGGGTTAACTAGGCAGATGATTAAAACACTTGTTATTCGGAGAAATCAGAATAGCTCTTGAGCATTCAAGAATAAGCATCTCCATCTCTTTATTGATTACTATGTTAAGAAGTGGGGCATGCAATTACTTTGTCATTGAATTCTGCCCCTCTTGCTCCCCCATGTATTTTTTCTTCTGGTCTCCAATATACTGTAAGTTTATGTGGGCAAGGCAGGCAGTGCATCTCCTGAGGACTGATAGACAGACAGTCTGTGTCATGACCCACACAAAAGGAATGACCAACAGGAGCATCTTTGAGCTGGGACTCTGTGTGCTCAGGAATCTGGGTACCTGTGAAAAGAACTGCCGGATAGTACGCATGATCCTCAGGCTTAGGGTTTGATCAATACATAGAAAGTCCAGGGGAGCTTTTTATTCCTAGCAATACTGGATTGCTAGCTTGCTAATAAATATTCCTTACTCTAGTGTGCCTTGGGCAAAAGGTTGCCGTCAAGAATGCGGTGACAGTTTTATTGGAGTACTTAATTGTCACCTGAAGAATTCTTTTGGGGAAGGAAAAAACTTGGAGTAGAAAAATAAGCAAAAAAATAAGGAAGAGGTGGATGATTGATAAAATAATAATTAATGCCTTTCTTAGTCACATGCCATGTAAACGGAATGACAGATTTTTTTTTTAACAAGTCTTGATTGAGAATGTTTTTCCCTAACATCGAACAGGAAGCAGAATGTAGAATACATTATTAGAAATAGAGTATAATTTTGTCTTTGCTATTATTATACTCTGCACCAGTAGCATAATATTAGTTTTGAAAATGAAAAGAGAAAGTAAAGAAGTTAGGAAAACTACTTAACTGAATGGAAGGTACCATTTTTGTGTGTGAATGTGTTTTTTTTTTTCTAATTGGAATTTAGTTGCTTTACAGTGTTATATTAGTTTCTGCTGCACATCAGAGTGAATCAGCTGTTATACATATGTATCCTCTTTGTCACGCAGAGCACTGAGTCGAGTTCCCTGTGCTGCACAATAGGTTCTCATTAGTTATCTATTTTATACATAGTAGTGTATATATGTCCATTCCAAGCTCCCAGTTCATCCCACCCCTCCGTTTCCCCCTTGGTATCCATGTGTTTGTTCTCTACTTCTATGTCTTTACGTTTGATTTGCAAATTGGTGCATCTGTACCATTTACTGTGACATTTTCAGAGTTAACTCTGTGAGCTGTGCTTGAGGAAAGAAAAGGGGGAATGAATTTGGATCAAGTTCTATGATCCATCAGTAGGAAGCGGGAAGAGAAATGACTTAGCAGATGGCAAGATGGAAAGTCAACGACTTAGTGAGTGGACCCTGCAGATCTGAGGCAGAGGAGAAGAATCAGGGGTAAATGGAAGCAAGGGACAGTTGCCTTACTGACCTCAGAATTTGCTTGGCAGAAGTTAGTAATAATAACACCAAACATGACTTGGATACCATAAAATCCTACTTGTTTGTGTTTTACATCTCAAAAATCCTGGAAACTGCTTCTTGAAAGAAGTTTAGATATTTACACAATTTTCTGTTTATATGGCAGAGCTATGAAATTACCAAACTCTTCTACATTTGAAACTAAGGAGAAATGGTTTATTCCTTCCTGAAGTGGTACTGACAGGAAACAGCTTGTCACTGTTCTACAAGTTAAAAAAACTCAGCTGACCTCATTCGGACTGGCCATAATGGACACAAATATCAGAAGGCTGGTACTTAGGAAATTACACCTAGATGTGCCACTAGTCTTTTGTGTTCAAACTTCTACCATTAAGTGTTTCGGGAGCAGTATAATTTGTGTTTTCTTTTTATCAAGAAAGGAATGTCTTTCCTACTGTAATTTTTTGAATCTAGGAAATTCTGTTGATTTTTTGCCAAAACAAGCAGTATTTTGATGATCATGATCTTGAAATATTAATATTTTTAATGCCAGACTAAACACATTTTTGATTATTATGCTAACTTAACATTTCTTATGAAGCACTTGTATGATCCTAGAATCAAGTTCTATGCAATGCATGATTTATACCCTTAAGGAATTCATGTCTATTTTAAGCCAAGTTGAAAAGAGAGATCCATTATCAAAAAGGACACATTTACCTAAGAAGTGCTGGGGAAATAAGGTTTGTCCTCGTAAGGTCTCCATAAAGTCCTTATTCATTTTTAAACTTGAGTAACTAAAATGATAAATATTTAAACACCATATCTATACATCACAGATAAAAGCAAATTAAGATGGAAGATAGTTTTATGTAATAGCATGATAAGTGAAAGATAAGTGAAAATTAAGTCAGGAGAATAAAATCCAGCTTAATTCAAAAAGCCACTTAAAACTTGCTATTATATACACAACACACATTCTTAAAAGTCTTAAAATCTTACATATGCTTTATGAAAGCTATCTTTATGGAATTACCTTAAAATGATCAGTACATGCTTTGAATCTGGATATTAAGGATTTAGAATGAAGAATAAAAATTTAGACTGAGAAAAAAATGGTCAATGTTGGCTTTGAAAGTAATCCTTGGCAAAGTTTATTGAAGTATTTATCCCAGTACCTGGCAAATAATAGATGGTTGTTAGGATATAAAGTGTTACTTTTCTTCCTGGAAGTAAGACATCTTAAACTTGCTATTCTGGAACGCTAGTGGTATTGTGATAATAAAAAAGGCTAGAGATGAGAAAGTCATGTATTATTATTTTAAGTCTGTTTAATGGATCATGAGGGTCCAGTGAATTTCAGTGTTATTTCACCAAAAATGTATCCATAAAAATTTACATAAATATACATATAATAGCTTTTATGTAAACTTTTAGATATATATACATATACATATATATGAATACCACTGTCAAATCCAGAATCCTTAGGTGGGATCTATAATCAGATTGACTCAGAATGAGATAAGAGATGTTTTTCCAAATTTAATTCAAGTAAATAATTATTGAGCATACCCTGCCAATCTTAAATAAAGACAGATTACCTACAGTGGATTATATATATGTATTGCCTCAGAAAGTCCAGATTCTACTGTGTGAGCATGAGGTGGCAGTCGGTGAGAATTATTGACAGATCCATGCATGAATCTATCTCTAGCCAGATCTCCTCTGGGAACCTTAATAAAGGTGTAAGTTAAATGCATTACTACAATAGAACATAGAGGATCAGGCTGTGGGGAGATGCTTTTAAGCTGGGCCTTGAAGGTGTGAAGCCAATAAACAAAGGATAAACCAGAATCCCAGTCGCACAGAGAGAGAATTTCAAGTTGGTGGTTTTGTATGCTGCTATATAAAAACAAAATATCTTCAAAAGTTCAGTCTTCCTGAAGCATTTTAATGTGTGCTTCTAGCGAATGAAGCTCTAAGAATGTGTAGTTGAAAGTGAAATGGCGGTACTAATGCCCCAAATAGCTCCCTTGCTAAAAGATATATTAATTTACTACCTAGCAGGAACAAGCAGTAAGTAAAAGCAAAGCACAGCTTGCCTATGTTTTTTGAAGACAAAATGAGGTAGAAAATTAAAGATATTTATCTCCATTATTTCTCCTTTAAATTTCTTGTTAACTAATCTGCAACCCAAAGAGAGTGATAAAGCATTGTTGCAATTCTGAGGGTAAGAAGGGCAAAGACAGAGGGAGCTTTGGTGGAGATTTTGGTAGGGAATAAACCAAAACTCTCAAAGTTTGTCTTTGGAACTTGTTCTTTTTTCACTTAAAATGTAACTATCTCTTTTTACAAAAAACACTCTACTGAGAGCCTACAGAAGAATTTCCATATTTAAGTAAATTCTCTACTTTGGCCACCTGATGCGGAGAGCTGACTCATTTGAAAAGACCTTCCTGCTGGGAAAGATTGAAGGCAGGGGGAGAAGGGGACGACAGAGGGTGAGATGGTTGGATCACATCACCGACACAATGGACATGGGTTTGGGTGGACTCCGGGAGTTGGTGATGGACAGGGAGGCCTGGTGTGCTGCCGTTCATGGGGTTGCAAAGAGTTGAACACAACTGAGCAACTTAACTGAACTGAACTGAGCTATTAATGTGGGCCTCCCAGGTGGCGCTAGTGGTCAAGAACCTGCCTGCCAATACAGGAGATATGAGAACCAGGTTCAATGCCTGGGTCAGGAAGATCCCCTGGAGGAGGGCATGGCAACAGCTCCTGGAGAATAGTTGCCTGGAGAATCCCATGAACAGAGGAGCCTGGCAGTCTACACTCCATGGAGTTGCAAAGAGTTGGACACGACTGAAGTGACTTAGCATGTATGCGTGCGTTAGTTAGTGTGGCATTCAGTTCTTTTTTTTTTTTTTTTTTATTTGAATAGTGAATAAGCTGATGTATTTGAAAAGGTGATGTACCATGAAGATGTGGTGGAACTAGAATCTCTGAGATTCTAGTGAGATCTGATTTGTTGAGTTGTGGAGGGACGTTGGTAGTCCTGGGGCAAAGTCATTGGGAGATTTCTGATCAGTTTACCTTTGCTTCTCCAGGCCCTCAAAAGATATTTACTGAAATCCAATAAATTCTGGAGGCCCCAATAAAACTGCTGAAGTTATACATAAAAAGGTGTGAAAGGAGGCAGTGGGGAAGACCATAGCCTTTGGAATTAGACTTGGTTTTGAAAATCAGCCAATTTATCTGACTTGTCTGTGCCTCTCTTCAGTGATAGAAAATCTTAAATAAATATGCCATATACTGTGCTCATGATGGACAAATGTGGAACTACACATCTAAAGTAAATTTTACTTAGCTATAAGTGAAATCTAAAAATGGAGATACTATCAAAATTACAGTGCTGAACCAAGGAGAGAGGCATAGAGCTTTCCCAGGGGCTGCTGGGCTATGAAGGTTTTTGGGGGATCAGAGGGAATGGACATAGTCATAACACGTTGTTATTGTTGTTTAGTCACTAAGTCATGTCTGACTCTTTGTGCAACTCCTTGGACTGTAGTCTACCAGACTTCTCTGTCCATGGGATTTTCCAGGCAAGAATACTGGAGTGGGTTGCCATCTTCCTCTTCAGGGGATCTTCCTCACCCAGGGATAGAACTCATGTTCCTGCATTGGCAGGCGAGTCTTTACCACTGAGCCACCTGGGAGGTGCTCATATAGTCTTTGCCATATATCTCAGAGATAGATGGTAAATAGGAGACCTGAAACTGTACAGAAGAATGTGTGATTTAATGTTCAATTGAAGGCACACATACCAAGAAAACTGTCACCCAAGCAGAGAGGTGGATTCAAACCAGTACAATGAGTTAATACCTTATCAAAATGATAGAAGTTGAGTTGTATTCCTAGTGATGTGATCTTGGGCTACTTATTACACCTCAGTTTCCCTGTGTATTAAATGGGGTAATATGTATTATAGGAAGCTATGGGTTAAACACAGAGGTCTCAATCATGATCGGCTTTCCTTCTGCTTGATGTAGTGAGGCATGGAGGGAAAACTCTGGCTCTCAAACTGGTATCGAGGTATAATATCGCTACTGGCTTTGCCTGTGCCCATGTCTTTGCTCTCATCGAGCCACACAAACACAAGGCCACAGGGCAGATCTGTAGAAATGAAAATTAATATTTTTTTTGTTTCTGCCCAATTCAGCATAGCACAGTCTAGAGTCTGATATTGTGCCTGAAGCCTCCCTATCGTCCCAGAAGAATCTCGGCTTGAGAGATCCAAATGACAGGACATATATAGGAGCCTGGCAGAATTTTGATGGAGAGAGAAAGGTAATGAAGAAATACGGGGAAGGGGATAGGACATTTTCCCTTTTATGAGGGAAAGGCTGTGAACAATAGACCCCATCGCTGAGTCCAGAGGAGATCATCCTTTAAAGTTGAAAAGGGTAAACAAATGAGCAAGCATGGAATGTGTGCTCTGACTAACTGGGGAGAGAAACTCTGCATAGAATTTTTTAGTTAGCTTGATTCTATTAATGTATGTTCAGTTGTGGGAGTGAAAGTCAAGGGAACGTAATCTTCCTGTGGGCTGAGTCTATGCAGTTTGAGGCTGTAGGTAACATAGTTTATCCCCAAGTCTGATTTTACTGATAGGTTTAATGACTAAAATCAGTTTTTCAATCGGGAGTTACTGGAGTTGCTTGTTTATAAATCAGTGACACATGCAAAGTAAGAATGAAATATTGGTTAGTGTCATATACATTTTGTTTCCTATGTCACTAATGTAAATTTTATAAAAAATTTTTGATTAGTTATGTGTTTACTTTGGCTGCTTTGCTGAATACTTCTAACAGCTTTGATATATCAGGTACCAGAAGGAAAAGTCTTACTCTTCCCCCAAATAACAGAGAAATTTCATTTTAGTTTCCTGTGATCCCATCAACAAGAGAAGAGAAGTGAAACTCCTCTCTTAAGCCACCTGTTCCTGCCCTCAATCTTTCCCAGCATCAGGATCTTCTCCAATGAGTTGGCTTTTTGCATCTGGTGGCCAAAGTATTAGAGCTTCAGCTTCAGCATCAGACCTCCCAATGCAAATTCAGAGTTGATTTCTTTTAGGATTGACTGGTTTGATCGTCTTGCTGTCCAAGGGACTCTCAAGAGTCTTCTGCAGCACCACAGTTTGAAAGCATCTATTCTTTTTTTTTTTTCCCCTAATGAAGTGAAACAATTACAATGGATTAAAACTGGACAGTCAAGGTTCTACATGCAAGGATCCAATGGGGAAATTTTCAATTGACATGTTTCTCAGATATGTAGATTTCCTTTTCAGATTACCAGCAGCAGGCTTTGTTTGAAGAAAGATGGCATAGAGTGGTGCCTCCAGGATCAAGACTTGTTGCCTCACTGGTACCATCTGCCCATGGTGTTCCCAGAAATCCACGTTGTAGGGTGATCACACTCTCAGAGAATCCTTAACTACTCTTCTGCCATAATGTGCATTCTGTTGCTTAGGTAAATTCCAAATTTGCATGAATGTAACATAGAAGCCAGCAGCTGACTAGGTCAATTTCATAACAAAAATAGAAGAGAGGCTTTAACCCTGAATAGTTGAGGAAACTCACTGAAAGGCAGAATGCTCTGGACTGCATACAGAGGGAAAATATCTTTTTGAATAAGACATTGAAACCATCTGCACATCATTGTCAGTGGTAGAAGTGAAAAACAAGACTTTGGAATGTATTTTTAGTTGTATGGACAGTAAATCAGGCATTTTCTTGTTCTCTACAGATCTCTTTCCAGACCACACTGAATCCATTGTATACCATCCCAGCACCATATGATAGTAAGACTGTAATCCACATTGATACATACCTAAATTTTTTTCAAATGTTTGAAATGTTCTATCTGACAAGCAATACCGGGCATTAGGATGTTAGTAGCAAAAGGAAAGATGTAGGTTTTGAAGGTTTAACCTATAAATGTCATTCAGTCGCTCACTTGTGTCCACCTCATTTCGACCCCTCGGGTTGTAGCATGCCAGGCTCCTCTGTCCTTCACTGTGTTCTGGAGTTTGCTCAGACTCATGCCCGTTGAGTTGGTGATGCTATCTAACCATCTCATCCTCTGCTCCTTCTTCTTTTGCTTTCAATTTTTCTGAACATCACATTCTTTTCCAATGAGTCAGCTCTTCGCATCAGGTAGCCAAAGTCTTAGAGTTTCAGCTTCAGCATCAGTCCTTCCAATGAATATTCAGAGTTGATCTTCTTTAGGATTGACTAGTTTGATCTCTTTGCGGTCCTACAAACTCTTTAAGAGTCTTCTTCAGCACCACAGTTCGAAAGCATCCGTTCTTCAGTGCTCAGCCTTTTTCATGGTTCAACTCACATCTGTACTAGACTAATGGAAAAACCATTGCTTTGATTATACGTATCTTTGTTAGCAAAGTGCTATCTCTGTTATTAACCTATAAACAAAGGTTCAAAAGAAAAATCTGTATTTCAGATTTCTGTGTACCTGTGTAAATACCTTTGCATTCCATATATAATCAGGGTGGGCTTTCTTTGTGTTCTGTATCCTGAGTAGATCACAACCATGAAAATAAGTCCTCTGCCTCCAAAAGCTTGCTGCCTACCTATTAGGGATAATGGACACATTTACAGATTGGTATTAATATAATTCTGTGCTGCAAAGGTTTATGTTCAAGGACAGAACAACAGACTTTTGTTAAAGAAGTTTGGAGTAGGGAGACTATGAGTTCAGAGTTCAGATCTGAAATACATTCAATACAAGGTTTTTGTAGAAAATAGGTCCCTTTTCATTATATGCTTCTGGTTGGTACCTTCTCTCCACTATTTCCTTGCCAGGGTCCTTGTGAGAGTGTTAACCTCTCTAAGCCTCAGTTTCATCATCTGTGGTATTGGTGATAATGGCACAGTATCATTCATAGGTTTATTGTAAAGCATTCATGAATGAATGCTTCTGAAATGCTCCATACAGTGCCTGGTAGAGGCCAGCAACAATAGCCACATGTTATTTTATTGCAATGTAGTATAACAAGTGTTGGCTGAGTTGATGAGGGCGTTATTAAATAATCCGGGCACTTGTGTTATGGCCGGATGATATCTGGGAACCTAGTAGTCAAAGCAAAGCCAAGGAGTTTCATGTAAAAAGCTTTCCCATCATCAGTTTCTGATGATCAAGATCTTATTCACAGATGTTTTTTCTTCAGTCACTTCACTATTTTCATACTTCCTGAAACTCCCTGTCACAGACTGGGAAAGTACAAATCTAAGTTGTGTTACCTCCTGAGTTTCTCTTACTTGATCTACTTGTGCAGAGAGATGTTAATGGAGAAGTACATGGAGGTGATGATTTTCATCTATGGGTTTTATTGTTAACGTTTAAAAAATTTTTTTTGTACATTTTTCTTGTAAGGGAAGAACCAAGTAGAAAAGGCATTACAAAGTAGAAGCTGTTTACTCCTGGATAGGCCCTTGCTAAGCACCCAGGCGTCTGCTTGATATCACGCATATATGCTCAGGTCGCTTCAGTTGTGTCTGAGTCTTTGCAACCCTATGGACTATAGCCCGCCAGGTCCTCTGTCCATGGGGTTCTTCAGATAAGAATACTGCAGTGGGTTGCTATTTCTACTCCAGGGGATCTTCCTAACCCAGGGATCGAACCCACGTCTCTTACATCTCCTGCATTGGCAGGTGGTTTCTTTACCACTAGCGCCACCTGGGAGCCCAAGGCTGTTTTATATCAGGTAAGATATTAAAAAAGATCATCCACCGGGCCTAGGGGCCTCTCAGTTTGGCTGAAGAACTAGATAGAAATGTGGCATTTTGAGAAAGTCAGTAGAGACAAGTTACGGATGCTGGGAATAAACATATCTTTTGAGAAGAAGAAGCAGGGATGGATGAATTAGCTTCAGGACATCTAACTAGGGAGACAGGATGGTTCTCTGCTGTATGGAATGATCTGGATTTCAAACAGGATGAGGTGGGCATTTGAACAGCAAGAATGTAGTAAATACATGAATCAGCTTGGTTTTAAGGATGGGAAGGAGAAAAGGTTCTTATTGGAGACAAAGGAAAGATGACTGCGGACTCTGATATCAGCCTGAGAAGAGTACATTCAATCTGAGCAGTGAAAAAGACCCACCCGAGGCTCCACAGCAGAGAAAAGACAAAATGAAAAGGGGTTTAGGAAGATTATTCTGGCAGCATTGTACCGGCGGAATTGAAGCAAGAAGGACTCTGAGCAAGGAAGACAGTTAAATTGTTATTGCAGCAAGACTGCATTAAAGTGATGGGATCGCAAGCTGGGGGTGGAAGGGGGGGAATTGCTGGTAGACTTGGAAAAGATTATGATTTAAAAGATTTTGTGTGCTTTGAAGATTACATATAAAGCTGGAGTAGGTATCTATTCCTTAACATGAGGATCTCTTTACAAGATGAAATTTTCTATCACCCTTCTTGCTTTACCAACCCTCCCCATAGAAAACTACACAAATAAGTTCCAAAGAAGCCTGAATTTTACAAGAATACATTTGTTTGTTATTCAGTGCCAAGAGCTTCCATCAGTACCTTGGTTTTTTTTAGGATTGTTAGCATCCATGGTTGCTGGGAATATGTAGTATCTCCTGTCCCCAAACATATTACAGATAGACCAGATATACAGTGATTTTCTGAGAAAAATATGACTCGTGAAGACAATTGTGTGTTACCAAAGTCTGACCTTTTTTTGTGGATAGTTACCTATCA